>CM062847.1:17312168-17396754 GCA_031772225.1 Eubasilissa splendida
CCAGAATTATCATTTAATTTAATAATTTAATAATTCATATTTAAAATATCACAGACCTATGTTCTGAATAATTACAACTTCACAATAAGAATGTGTTCTCCTAAAAAAAAAAAAAAAATATTTTATTACTTTCGGTCGGCGCGGGCGGCCCGCTGCGCCCTTGTAAAACTTCTTGAGCCCTTATAAAGTCATTTGGCATAATCTCCACTTGTTCAAGGTTGGATTTATTGTCCATTGTTAAAATAGGTTAGAATGGCACCCTTCCCACGCTCTGAAGCGTACACGTATTCACGCCTCTAAAAACGGGTCTTACCCCCGAAATCGAAACCGAAGTCACACTTTAGGGCACGCGCGCGTCAGCCTTGTGTATGGTATCGCCAGCAATGCTCGAGATGCCTAGCCTACAATTCTGCACATTATTATCTTTGATCTTCATTATCATCATCAACTTATGTCACATTTTACACTATAACTGAACATTTACATCGATTTAAATGAATGGTAATATTACGTACAACATTTTCGTTAATGTGTTTATTTGACAATTGTTTTCGTGTGTTTGTTTACCGACATTTATATGTACTAGTATTCCGTAATTTATTATTTAAAGTACATTTTGTAATATTTTGTGGACCCTTCAAGTCGTGATAATTCCTGCAAAATTTGACCCTCCCTTTGACAAAAAACTATGATTCCGAATTCGTCTCTACGATTTAAAGAAATATGAAGATTGATTGACCGATACGAAACTCTCAATGCTAAAATTAAAATTTAATGTTTAATATTTACATGACATTTTGGAATATCCAAAAATATCGCCGAATTTTAGGTTATCTTTATTGTTTTGTAAAATGTTTTTAATTTAATTTCTTAATTATTATCAATTTGTTTATTTGTTGAAACAAAACTAAATAGATTATTCAGAGTTTTCTCTATACAGAAAATCCTCCTTTGTTTGCAGAATGCCTTATTATGTTATATCCCATATTAATCTGACAATGGGTGTCTAGTTTGCGGAACTTACAAACTTTTTTAAAGCCGCGCACATTTATTTATACGTCGCGCGCGGAATATTCATATATTAGGGGAAAATATATATTTTTTCGCTATATGTGGGAATTCGTTATTACGAAATTTAATTTTTTGGTCCCTCGGATTTCGCAATAACGAGGTTTTACTGTATATACATTGTAGTATAGAATATTACAGATTTTATTAACGATAGACATTTTAACACATACCCCTTTTAAAAGAGAAATTATTCATTTTGTTTAAAAATGAAAATTGTTTAAAATTTACTGAGCAAAAAAGTCAGACAGAAAATAAAAAATGAAGAAAGTTTGCGATAATATGTAAATCATTTAATATGTACATATACATAGCTACGCCTGGTAGTCATAAAATAAAACCTTGGTATTCAAGGGACCAAAGCATTGTTAACATGAAATTCATTGGAATTTAAAAAAAGTTATTGTGCAGACCTAATTGAATTTGGAATTTGTGAACAAAGGTGCCAATTTCATTAAAAAATTCATTAATAATTTGTATTTTCATGTAGTTTGCACTTTTTTCCGAAATTTCAGTCCCGAAAATAACATTTCATAGTAATTTCTACCGATAATTCATAAAATCTTATTATTCGTAGTTCATATATATTTTTTATACCCAAAGTAAATAATTTGTTCACGTGTTTTTAAATCCAAACTCGCACGCCTACACATTCATAATCCATTCGTAAACATCTCTAGTTAGCTCCACCTCCTCCAATCACGGCGCTGTTCCTTATCGCAATAGATCGGCGCACTTAGAACTTGCAAGACGCAGCCGAACTGAGTGATACCATATGTATACCAAATTCTGTAGTGCGTTTTATATGATTTGTTGTTATTTCAACAATGATTGTCGGCACGTTGTGAATTATATATTTCTACCCACCCTTGTAACCCCTAATTAAAATAATTTTAAAAAATTTCATTGAATCTTGTAATTTATAAATTAATTGTGTGCAACAGTTCTATTGGTTTTTATCTGCTTTTTGTTTAATGTAATAAAGAAACTGAAACCTTTGTATTTAAATACACAACCTATTTTATAATTTCTTGCCCAATTTTGATGGTAAAGGCTAGTTCGACCGCTAATCAAATTAAATTGTCCATAATTTTATTGCGTCAAGCACTGGTGAATCGTTTGAAGAAGACTGTTTTTAATATTGGACTCACCACGTCTCCACACACCTTCATTATTTCGACACATAAAAAGCTGAAATAATATTAGTATCAAGATTGCATGTTGACAGCAGTGAAGCGCGCAAAAATGTGGATGCATAAACTGACGTGTTTTTTAAAATTACTTTCTAATGTTGCCTTCAAAAAAACTGTTCTCATTATTCGTAGTTCCGATTTTTTTTTTAATTTCTGTCCTGTGAGTTACTAATTAATGGAGTTTTACTGTACTTCTAGTATCTATTTATTTGACAATTTCTAGTATCTATTTATTCGACAATTTCTGGTGTATGGCGATGCTTAGTATCAAACTATTTGAAAATTACCGATGTACGCCGGCTGCTAAAATCGATCAATTTCACATTACCATGTATGGCTAGTATCGATCTATTTGGAAGTTATCAGTACATAGCGGCTAATATCGATTTATTTAACAATTACCAGTGTGCAGCAGGGTACTGAGATATACAAAGGAGGTTCCACACAAACTTGCTCAGGGGCACAATATGTCAGAAGGTACCACGATACACAGGCGGGCAAAAAGTCGCACACCTTATCAATTTTATATAAATTAACAATAAAACATGTGATTAAAAAGATAAAAGTTTATGGCGCAAATTTAAAAAATATGTCAAATTATGAATTACTGGGGTTTTCGAATAAACGGTGTTAATCAACTATGTATAAAATTTAAATTTTAGATCTTGTGTATTTGAAATTTTTTGAATTCAGGGTTTTGTTGTATAATTTCAGTGTCTAATTGTTAATGATTTCTTTAATACACTTTGAAATTTGTGTAATTTTCCTCCATCTTCAAATCTGTGCACAAGTTTTACAATAACCTGTCTGGATATTTTAAGCTGCATTGTTTCATTTTATTTATGTTATGAGTAGAGATCCCAACCCCAATATTCAAATATATTCAGCCTTTTTCTACTATTTGATACTCAAATATTGGTGCAGCTATTCGAATAGTATTCCTACTAATTTCTAAGGATGGAATATTAAATAATTCTCAGGATTCTGATTCGGACGTGGAAGAGATACCTATTGCTTGTTTGAAGAGTTCATCGACGTCCGAATTGCAGACTAATTTAAGAAACACCATTTTATCCCTCGTAGAAACTACAAATATTTGTTCAAATAATCTAAAAAGATATTTTAGATATTTGGACAATTTCAAAAAAAGGGCAGAAACGTAGACCTATCTATTACTTAAAACACTTTTAACAATTAAGCCAATGTCAACCGCTACTGAGTGGGTATTTTCAAAATTTTAAATATATATATAAAAACAAATTTAAAATACGAAACGTTCAATGCGTTGTTATTTTTAAAACTACAATAAATAAACGGTTTATGGTAAATTAGCTCGTTTTCTTATAAATTTTGATGTACTGATGATTTTTTTGAAATATTCAAAATTATTTTCATACTTTTGTCATACTTTAGAAACTATTAGAATATTTTTAGTTTTAATATTTGAATAGTTGATGATGTCGAAAAGTTGGAATCTCTAATTATGAATGTCATTTTTTTTAAAGTGAAGGGTTTTCTGCCGTGGTGGGCAGGGAGATTGCAGGTATATAACAGGTAGGTATTATAATAAAATATTGTTAAATTTACAGGTATATCATTTTGAATTAATGGAGAGAAGTTTGCAGACTCTGCTGTGTGCAGACGGAAGGAGTTCTCACACCCTCGATGTTTTACAAATGGTCAAACTTGTGACTGACAATGTGGCTCCCATAAGCCCTGAAAATATTGGTAAGTGTTATTGACAATGTAATTATTTTCTTTATAAAAAATAATGTTTTGTTATTATTTTGATAATGAACCTTCATTGTGTTCAGGTTGTTGGGATCCCGTGATGGAATGGTGGTGTAATGTGGTGGAAATAGCGGCGCAATGGTTGTTGGGTGACGAGAAGTCGGCGAGTATTCTTCTCGACAGGCTCAAGCACCTACCCCCGACATTGGCAATGACCGATGATCCGTTACCCAAGTAATTATGAAAAGTATTTTTTATTTTAATCTTTTTAATGATAATATGAAAGCAGTCAATTTTGTATTTTGAACTGCAATATAGATAATACAGTAGAACTGCGTTAATTCGAAGTTCGAGAGATCAAAAAAAATTGAATTTGTATTACGCGAAACCCCGTTAATAAAAAATTCAAGGGACCAAAAAAAGAAATCGCAAGTCATGAAAAAAGTCACTAATTTCATGAAAAGCATGCATATTTTGGCACATTTCTCAAAATCATCTCGAAAACGCAATATTAATTATACTAATACCAAATTCTGATGTAATTTATTATATGTACTACTGAAACTAATTATGGTGAATATTAGATCTATTTCTCGTAATAAGTAAAGATCCTACCTTAAAATGTTCTCAGGAAATTAAACGATCATTAAATAGAATACACAATAACTATAACACTAAATAAAGAATAAGAACAAATTTAAACATTTTTAATTTTCAGGTATGTTTCGGCTTGAAAAAATCATTGTTTTCCTTGTCTCATTTTTTAGCACTTTTGCAATACAAATTTTACCACCTAATCAATTGAGCATGTGTCTCTGGATCACTCAAAAAATTTCACGTGAAATAATAAGACAAGTTAACAATAATGTCATTCAAGGAAAATGAAGATTATTAACGCAACAAACACAGTTATTAGAAATACAATTGTTCAGAAATACGTGAAATAATACGAAATGTCAATCATTAAAAAAAAACATTTCAACACAAACACAGTTATTAGTATAAAGAATCGAAAGGGGAATATAGAATAAGCCAAAAACAATAATAATTCAGAATATGCAGTCAAGAATCAGTCCGCGCGCATTGTAAATTTTCAAATTATGTGATATAAAAATTTATTGATTTATGACATGAGGGCCCGAAAATTATTTCATACCACATGTTAACGGGGTTTTCATGTTAAAGAGGTTGATTAAGTATGAAACTGTCAATTTGGGCCTTGAAGTGTTTGAAAATTTCAAATCATATCGTATTTGGAATAAACGCAGTTTTACTATATATTAAAAATAACTTAACACTTCTTTGTCGGGTAATCTCCGCGTAAATTGGTGAACAAACGGGCAAACAAGCAGTTATGCAAAAAATATTTATTTTCGCAATATTTTTCAATCAAATTTTCTGATAGTTATTATTGGACGTCCTCGCTAAATATCTATACTATTAAAAATATTAGGTATAGTCGAAAATACCTACTAGTGAATTCATAAAACATCACATTTCAACTGGAGTTCTTCGATTCCCTAAATATAAAACAAAAGTTTTTTACCTTTCCATATTATTATAAAAATACTAAAATGCATGTATACTAATAGATAGGCGGTAAAGGAGCGCGCAGCGCATTAATACTCATAGCCTTGGTGTGTAACATCAATCAATGGACTTCTTTCAACTAGATTATTATTTTGATGCATTTTTACACATCATGTTGTTTATCAGTCTAAGAGAGACAGAAATATAATGATATGCATGTCTTGAGTGTAAATTGTCAAGTGGATGGGACAGGTAACATGCTCTCTCCACTCTAATATTATAAATAGGTATTATAATATATATCACAACAATGATGGCTTATAGCCATTCACATATAGTTTTAGTTTGTTGTTTTGAATTTTACCCTTTTTATTTAAGCGCTAATATTATATTTTATGGACCAGTTGTACAGAATACAAAATGTTGATTTAATTGCTCTAATATAGTAATTTGATACCTTATCTACACGATATAAATAATATTATTATATAAATAAAATATTAATTTCTCTTGTTGCTAGGGCTGTACTGTGGGCCATGCTGTGTCGTGAGGCCTTGGTTCAACTCGGCGCAGATGGCGGATGCGCCGGGATGAGTGAGCGAGCCCTGTTTTGCTGTGACGCCGCTGGCAGGCAGTTGTCTGATACTCTCGCTTACTACACTTGTAGAGATCCAACACCTATAGTATTGGTACAGAAAATTTTGATGATAGTTTGATTTTAATGTTTTACTGATAAATATTTTTTAGTAGAAAGCATCTTTTTTTTTTTTAAATTATCTGTATTTTTTATTTTATTACAGCATTTTATTTAGATTTTAGAATTTTATATTTTATATTTTATTGTAACTTTAGACAACTGCATGAAAGTTATGCACATTTATAAATGAAAATCGTTTTTTTATGATTCTTTTATCCCTAATCATTGATGATTGCTATAAAACTCATCGCAGCATTAGGCATAAGCACCCAGTTGTAGCATCACAGTATTTATTTTGTAACTGTTATATGCATTGTTTGGCTGTATTAATTGTTAGTAAAAAAATGTTTTGTACATTTTCTTTCAGCTTTGATTCTTTAGATTGTATTATTTGCCATGGCATTGGTGCATTGTAGTTGCATTGCACTTTATATATGACCGTGTGCAGTACTCCTTCAATGCAACCACCGCTGTGACAATTTACTGCATTGATTTGACCAGTTTGTGAATTCCCAGTGCTTGCATTTTTGTGTTTAATTTTATTATGCTTCCTGTTACTATTGTTTTTGGTGCTTTTTAGCTTGTCGATGTTATTTAGGCAAATATTTATATTTTTATCAGTGTTTTACCGTACAGCTTATAATTTGTCATGAATATTTTTGATATGCTCATATTATTGCACTGCGTATATCCTTTTCAGGAGAAAAGAATCAAAAATGGATTTTTCATGTTTAAAGTGATTTTGATGTGTTTCAAACAAAATATGTACTGTTATCAATTGACGTATATAGGAAAAAAATTATACCTTTTGTGTTTTATGAAGGCGGTAAAATGATTAAATATTCTTGTTTTTTTTATATAACAATCTTTAAATGCAAAAGAATTTAATCGAAAATTTGTGTTTTGTCTTTAATTCAGTTGTTCCAGGTATTGCGCCCTTGAGGTGAAAGTTTTTATGGAAATGGCGCTATACAAATTATCCAATATTATTATTGTGCATAAAATTAATGCTCGTCTTTAATTTAGTTGTTCCAGGTATTGTGCTGTGATTGGATCTTGGAGTGTCGTGCTGGGGTGTGGGATGCTCAATCTAATGAAAATGTGACGGCTTCTCCTACTCAACTCAGCTCGTTCCAGAGAGATCTCAACTGCCTTAAGAAACTCTCTGAAAGTGTTCCTGTAAGTCTATTATAATTCATTTTATTCTGTATTTCTTGGGTGTTATCGCACATCGTTTAAAACAATAATTTTTCTTGAGCTGGGTCAAATCCTTTCGAATCCTATCGAATCTAAATTTCCAGATGTACAAAATTTCAAAAATAGTAAAAATTTAATAATTAATCAAAATCGAAATAATAATTGAGTCTCTGTGAAGTTTTCAGTAAACCCTTTTAAATTACGCGGCATATGTCCATCTATGTACTCACCAAAAATAATTTTAAGACCATAAGACCCACAGTAACGGTAGGTAGAGTGCTATTTTCTGCATGATAGCATACAACATTACATATTTCTTTCCACAATGTTATGATAAAACACAGATAAAATTTAGTTTTTTCAGATAGCTTGTCTCGAATGTTAGAAAATCAATTATTTTATTCTCGTCCCTTTCTGTAAAAACCTTTCTCTTAAGCAAGATTTACATACAATATATATTAATATTTAGATATTGAAAGTAAATTGACTACAGTAAAACCTCATTAAAATGAACCCCGCCGCTATACTGAAAAATGACTTATATCGAAAATTTTTTCAAAATTGATTCCTTACGTTATACAAATTAATTTAAAATAATATATTTTAATTTTTCATACAAAAATTAATTTATATAACGAAATTTCATTAATATGTATAACAAAATTTTTTTTGTCCCCTACGAAAAAATACTGATAAATTTATGTGAATATATAATTTTAAAAAAAATTTTTAGTACAAAACTATTTCAAAATATATTATGGCCGTTTAGGTTCATGTTTGTCAATTGTTTTATTGCCTTGTAAAGCTTCTCCTTGGGATCATAACAGGCCCTTATAATGCCATTTGGCATAATCTCCACGGTGTCCAAGGTTGGATTTATTGCCGATTGTCAAAATAGGTTAGAATGGCACTCTTCCTACGCTCTGAAGCTTTCACATGTTCACGCCTCTAAAAACAGGTCTTATCTAGACCAGCTGGAGAAAATAAAAATCCCCGAAATCGCAATTGGCACGTCACACTTTAGGGCACGCGCGCGTCAGCTTTGTGTATGATCCTTGGATTTCGCAATAACGAGGTTTTACTGTATTAGTGTCAGTTTGAAATATGTACAAAATACCTTGAATTTCAAACTGGAAAAGTAGATAACGTTATTTGTTGATTTTTTGAAAAAGTAAAGTCATAAATTCTAAGGACATTATATAAGGAATTTAACAATTCTGGTAATAAACTTAGTTGCAAGGATTGTGCTGCATTTTATATTGGTAAAACGGGTAGAAATTTTAATATAAGAGTAAGGGAGCATTTGAGATGTTTGAACAATAGTGGGTTTTCAGAATTTCTAATCATTTGATCGAAAATGGTCATGGTTTTGATAAAAGAAATTGGGATTGTCAATTTTATATGTAAACGGTGTTGGTCATAAATGAAATAATTTGGAATCGGAGATTAATAAAGTGTGTAAACTAATCAAAAAATTATAAACAACTAACTAAAAAATTTTCCCAAAAATTATTCTAGTAATTTTATATCATCAAGTAACAATTTGAGTATTTAAAGGTATTTGATATTCCGTAAAAATAAGGTAGATGGCTCTTTCAAATAATGGAACAATTAAATGTATTAATATCAAAAAGGTAACATATAGGTTTGAAAATTTGTCGCTAAAAATATTGTCACTGTAGCATAGTTGGATAATGCATCTTCCCCGGTTTGGGAAGAGATCCAGGTTTGAATCCCGGTGGCGCAACAACAATATTTTTCGATAAAATTGGTTTTATATGTATATCTTTCTAATTAATATATTTAATTCATATTTTAAATATAGTGTATTACTCAAATTACCTTTGTGCATAAATTACTTGTGAATAATAAGATAAGTTATTAATAATGTCATTCAAGGAAAATGAAGATTATTAACATAACAAACACAGTTATTAGAAATACAATCGTTCATAAATACGTTAAATATTATGAAAAGTCGTCTCTATTCTAAGATGCAAGTAGCCAACTGAAGAAAGCATACCCGGAATTCCCCTATTTTATCGCGATAAAGGAGATTGCACATACAGTAGGCTCAGATGCGCGTTGTGTCGGCAGGTATTGCGAAATACATAAAAAAGCTTCACGCGGTCAAAAACCGCACGCATTGTTAATTTCGATTTAATTAATTTGGGTTTGAATTAACGCGATTCTACTGTATGTCTTTTTGTGTGTGCGGTATTGGGTTGATGGCATAATATCCGTACTTTGTAACAATAGTGTTTAATCCAAATGCTACTATACAATTCAGTACACGTCAATATTATGTGTTATCTGTTCAACGGTTTGGAGGCGAGAGATCGTGCCGACTGCGGAGCGATCCTTTATCTCTTTCACGCATGTCACCTTGTCAACCTTGCGCGCATCTCGCATTTATTCCATAGATTGTAATGTGCAGACAGTCAGCGTGTCCACCGGTTTCACCCAAGATAAAACATGAGATTTGTGGGTACTATGAACAGCTATTCTGTCTTCCCCCTGCTTCAGACAGTCATTCTCAAGGAAATATTAATAAAATTAGAAATAGATTTTACATCATTATAATTTATGTAATAATATATTTTAGGATATAAAGTTAAATGAAATATTTATCTGACAGAATTTTCTAATATATTTAAATCTGAATAATATTATTTAGGCATGTTTTGCAGAAATTCTAGTTAGGACAGTTAATTTCAAATCACTAACTGCGCTCTGCTACTGAAAACATATATCCTTCATTAATACATTATTTTCTCTGTTTTGATTATTGATGTGTAATTGTTACAGTGGGTGTTGTCTCGTGTTCTGGTGCAGACAGCTGTGTTGCGAGTGGCCGCAGGAGCAGCACCGGGGCGCACGCAAGAGCTGCTTACCCGTTCACTCCAACCGCATTCGCATCGACCTCCACTTATTTGTGGGAAGGGTGAGTAAAGGTTGCTTATATATTTTAAGCACTGTTTATACAGGAAAGGACTACATAAAGTATGCTTATGGCTTAACGCTTTTTGTACACTTGCATATATTTGTGGATAGATAAATATTGCTGGGTATTTTTTTATATATCCTTAATAATTCTCTTTTAGATTTGCAGTGTAAATCGCTCAATTGTTTTTATGTTCAGCTGAGCGTTTTTTTGTTCAGTTTTATTAGACAAAAGTAGGAATTAAAATTATCGATAGAATCTTGAAAGTATTAAGATGTCGGTTGAAGTAAAGATGTGTGGAGCCTTTGATGTATTTTCAGCAAATAAATAAAAATTATATCAATATGAAATTCTGACATTTCAGATAAAGGTTTTGTCGAGTGGGGTGGTGAGGCGGAGCGTGCGGAAGCACTGTACGTGGCGTGCAAGCATCTTCCCGAGCCTCTCCTGTCCGCTCCGGGTGAGAGAGCCGGTATGCTGGCCGAGGCAGCCAGGACTCTGGAACGTATCGGTCACCGGAAGAGGCTGCAGGATTGCTATCACCTCATGAAGAAGATTGGCTCAACATCAGCGACAAATTAAATGCAGTGTAACCCCATTTTTTCATTATTGTGTTTTACTTTTTAACCTGCGTTCCGTTCCCTCTCCCATACATTCCAGTACTGAAATTCCCCTCAATACACAAATCATAGAAATATGTGTTTCTGTATTTTACACACGTTTTTTGATATGTAATTTTAACAATTTTGTATTTATTCTTTCAAAATGAACATACTTCAACCTAGTCGATGTTTTTATATTGGCTACATTCAAAATAAAGTTATTCTTTAACGGTCATGACCGCAGTCACAACAAAGCGCCATACGTCCCTCGACATAACCTGTGTGATCCAGACATTATCCACCCATGTACGTCTTGGTCTTCCCCTCGGTGTCGGTCCTGCTGGCTTATGTATGAGGTGCGTGTTACGGGACTCGTCTGCTCTCGCTACAGTCCCGCCCACTGCAGCCTCTTTACTTTCACCTTCCTCAAGATATCTGTGGCAGTGTTCCGTGTTCTTTAATCTTCTCCATTCTTCCTTTAGGTAACCACGTGTTCAACTGTAAATCTTACTCAAGAATTTATTTACCAGAGGTAAAAAGTAGTACATATTTTTTAATTGCACTGCATATGTTGACACTTTCTGATCAATAAGGGTTAGCTCTACCCATTGTTTGTTCTTAGCGGCGTTATAATCAATTTTTAAATTACAAAAAAGATTGGTTTGTATTAAAATTTTGAAGAAAAATTAATTTTTACTTTTGCTTCTGTAAAGATATTAAGAATTGTCATGCCAAAACCCATTGCAAAACAAAGAACAGCCACTTTTTGATTTGAGCGAAAGCTGTCGCAGCTATTTGCTGTATTGTTATCGTTTTAGATGCTTTTTTGCATTTGATATTGTTTATTTTGTATCATTAAGTTTCTCATTGCTCATATTGTTATTCATTTCGCTTTGTTGATATTTCTTTCTTTAAAAAAATATTTCACACATTTTAAGTTATTCCAGCTGTCTCAAATAGAGATTTTACTGTATTTATATTCAATTAAATTATTCAATTTCTATAATTTTAAAACTTGGGTTTGTTTTTGAACAAAATTATTCCATAAAGTTTGCTTGATAGAACGTTTTTGAGTATTGTTGAAAGTGTCAGCTGAACAGTTAACTATCAAATTTTTATTCCATGGAATAATGTTAGCACTGCATATTAGTTACTGAAGTGTAGAAAAGAATTAAATTTAATTTAATTTAATCAAATAATTTAAATCATCTCGCATCGCAAGCACATGCTTCAGAATAGAATAATATTTTTTTAAATACACTGAAGAAAAACATTTTATTTTCATTTGTTTCTTCTATCGTCACGGGCCAGAGTGACCGCTGGTCTCAGCAACAACAATTGACTATGGTCAGCTGGGGTCACAGCCAGAGTCCCGGTAATTGACAAGACAGAAGTATGAATAATCTATGCTGCATTCACAGTCTCGTCAAAAATTTGTGATAAAGTTAATAAATAATATCAATAAATTATTATACATGCTAATCTAAAATTCAATTAATAGATTTTGAATCTGTCGATTTATTAGTATCATCAAAAAGAATTGACAAAGAAAACAAAGTACATATTTTATTTTGTATTATAAAATATGCTTCGTTATTTATATTTAAAAGATATATCCAATAATAAATACACCTTTTCAACCAGTATCAGAAATTTTAATTTGTATTTATCACCATATCATGAATTTCCATTCAAAGTAATAATATGGGGATCTGTCTTCAGAAAATTATGCTTATTTCTGTCAAAATATTATTGCAATATAATTGAGACGGTATTCCTCACACATCCATACAAACATTCTTACTATTTATGATCATTATTAATAGCTATAATGAAAAACTGAATTCTAATCATTAACCCACTCCAATTCGACACCGTCTGCGTTGAAGCTACTTTCTTATATATACATATTAGTTTCTTTTTTCTTTTTATAAACCCATAATTATTGTTTTTATTAAGGAATATGAGGTATTTATTTTACATTGCAATTATGCTTCAAAATTATAATCATCTCCTTCCAAATGTTTCAGATTTTAACTAAAATGATCATGCTGTTATGTGCAAGAGATAGACTTTATTAGTTAATTACTTACATATATCGGAGATTGTTTTGCTGTATTGTGTTATGTAAATAATGGACAAAGGCGGGGTGTCCGTGTGATAATTTATGAATGAAATTCTGTATTTGAATTTATCAATGTCTGTAAATAATCTGGTAATCATTTATTATTTCAAGTAGTGAATATTTTTGTATTTAATTAATATTATCATTATAAACGGCTAATATTAGCTAATATTATTTATTACGGCTAATATATTATTTAATATAATATTATTTATTACGGCTAATATATTATTTATAAAATTATAATTATTAAAATGTTAATATAAATTTTTCATATGTTTTTTGATGCCATGAAAATACACAATTTAAATTATATAATACAATTTATATTTTTTAAATCTGATATGTATTTTTATCAAATTGATTTATTTTGCCACAATATATTTATTTATAAGTTATAAAAATTTTGTAAGTATTTTTAAAATGCTCATAATTTTATTATCATCTTTGACTATTTGACATTTTTTTAATGGTCAAAATTATCTTAGTTAATGTTAATTTAAAATTTAATAATATGTTAGTACATATCCATCCAAAAATTGACACCTATTAATTATATGTATGTACTAAATTGTTATCGGGTACAACACAAACTATTTATAATTATGTAGGAATAACTATGTTTTGTTATTTGCAATTAACAACTGCTAATGTTCAATAAACTGTATCTTTTTTACAAATCTTTTATTTAAATTTTAATCAAGCAGTAAGAAACTATTTCAATCTGACAAACGACTCACATTTCAGGTTACATTCAATTTATATGACATTTGAGTGTTGGATTTTACAAAATTAAGTAGAATTAACTAATTGATTTTTTTTGCAAATTTAGAGAGAGCAAAACTTTGCGAAAAAATAAAATACATATTCTTAACCTTTTCCAACACGGTGCTAAAATAATAACGCGCGCTCCGTTGCTGTAAACTCAGTGTACATGGAGACTTTTGCGGTTTTTAACTTGAATACATATGAATATTTTACAATTTTTACTTATATTAATCATTAAAATAATAGTTGATATATAAGTCAGTGAATACAGTAAAACTCCGTTAAAACGAACCTCGTTATATTGAAAAATGACATATATTGAAAAAAAAATTAAAATTAATTCCCTACAACCAAGTTTTCATACAAAAATGAATTTATATAACGAAATTTCGTTAATATGTATAACAAAATTATTTTTGTCCCGTATGAAAAAATACCAATCATTTACGTAAATACATAGCGAAAAAAAAAATTTACAACGAAAATATTTCAAAATATATTTCGGCCGTTTACGATCATGTTTGTTAATTGTTTTCTTGCTTTCGCGCAGAGGCCCGCTGCGGCAAGGTAAAACTTCTTGGGATCATAATAGGCCCATATAAAGCTATTTGGCACAGTCTCCACTTGTTCGAGGTTGGATTTATTGTCCATTGTCAACTTACATCACTTTTTACATCATAACTGAACATTTACATCAATTCCAATGAATGGTAATATTGCGTGCGACATTTTCGTTAATGTGTTTGTTTGACAATAATTTTCGTGTGTTTGTTTACTGACATTTATATGTACTAGTATTCCGTAACAGCACAAAAGACGCATAATACACGTCTAAATCCACCAGCGTATGCTCTTGCTCTGCCACTAATGCCAGCAGTCCACTCTTCCCGAGGCTCCTCACCTCGCCACGCCTCGTCCACGCTCTGACCATAACGGAGCGTAGACAGGGCGATGCGAAGCGAGATGGCATGAGAATAGGGCAAGCCAAGAGTTGCAGTACATTCTTGTGCTCTGCTCCTCTCACCGTGCTCCGGTGAGAGTGGACAAAGTAACGATCGGCACTCCACGCCCTGTGCACTACGCCTTCTGCACCTCTCCACACGTACACATACAAATCACGTCAAAGCAGGAGAAGAGTGGAAAGGCCTCGACTTGCTGGTGGGAAGGAAGAAATGGAGATTATGGAGGCCAAGGCTCGATATGACTAAATTATAGATATCTTATAGAGACGAAGCTATTATATTATATGGGTATTACAGGGCTTACGACTTGTCTTCGGCTGGTTTAAGTGATCACTTTACACAATGTAACATTCACCATTCCACTCAAATCAACTTCCATATCTATAAATTTTTTGGAAGTTGTATATATGCTACCATGTAAAAACACTTTGAGTATTAACTACAACTTTGCTGTCGCCATCTATGGACTGAAATTTGATATTCATTTCCTGAAACAGCATAGATGTCACTAAGGAGAATCTTTATTTTTTTTAGAAATAATGGAAGCAAATTCAGCAAATGATCAACACATTATACTAGAATGCGCCTGAAAAGTCAATTTTATATATTTCTTATTTAGACCAGTATATGGAATATAATAGCTTTGTCTTACTTCCCAAATAATATAATAGCTTCGTCTCTGAGATATCTATAATTTGTCTTAATAACAATGCCTTTGAAGGTAAAAATCTAGTAATCGTGTGTTCTTGGACATACTCAAATATTGTTCTCGATATGACCATTTAAAAAAAGGACAATACATTGTTTATGCTGTTAGTCCTCTTGGTCGTAGAACAATATTTTAAGTGTATATTTGGTCACACTACTGGGCTACATCAATAATAAATTATATACAATAAATTTTGCAAAACTCCCTGGCCGTTAAAAAAAAATCCCTGGTCTAAAATTGTCTGCACACCTATAATCATAGATAAAGAAAGTATACTGTAATCTCTTGATAACGAACTGCTCAAATGCATATGACCACCATACAAAAATATATAGGTTTTATCAGGTACATTTTTGGATCGTCGTAGGTCCCAGGCACTTTTGCATAATATTGCTTTCGTAGGCTCTATCAATTAATGAAACAAACACTGCTTATCAATTGAAAATAACTTACTGCGGGAGATGACATTTGAAGATGTTATACTTGATTTTGCTAATGCAAAGAGTCACAAAGTTAATATTATCTAACTTATTCTTAACTGTTTTTTTTATATTACAAAGGTTATTGAATGTGATTTCATATTTTTGTTATATTCAGGTCAATAATTTATATATAAAATTTCATTTTCAGACTTTCGTAGACCCTTTGTAGGTTAGTAAGCCCTAGACAAAGTGCCTAATGGATAATGGATAGATTGTGACTACTGTCCACGTACGACCCATACCTATACTAAGCTAACGAGTAGCTTGTCAGTCTAGTGGTTAAGACGCTGGCCTAGTAATCTAGTGGCCGGGGGTTCAGGGGGAGACCAGCAAATTAGTCCTATTTTCATAGTATAAGCATTTAGCTTAGTTTGAAAATAGTAAGAATATTATACTTTTAAAATTAGCAATATATACAAATAATAGTATAGGAAATTTACTCATAAATTCTAAAGACAAAGATGATAAATTTAACAATTCTGGTGTCTATAAACTTAGTTGCAAGGATTGTGCTGCATTTTATATTGGTAAAACAGGTAGAAATTTTAATATAAGAGTAAGGGAGCATTTGAGATGTTTGAACAATAGTGGGTTTTCAGAATTTTCTAATCATTTGATAGAAAATGGTCACGGTTTTGATAAAAAATTGGGATTGTCAATTTTGCATATAAACGGTGTTGGTCACAAATTAAATAATTTGAAATCGTTGGAGATAAATAAAGCGTGTAAAACTAATCAAAAAATTATAAACAACCAACTAAATTTAACTACGAGTCGCATTCTAACATTTTTTCCTAAAAATTATTCGAGTAAATTTGTATTAAGTAACGATTTGAGTTAGGTACTAAAAAAATTTTTTTTTTTTTAAATAGATTCTGATAAAGAAACGATATGTTTTAGTTAGTTATGACATCCTGAAGAAGAAAATGGTATTTTTCGAAACCGGTAGATGTATTTAAACTCAATTAAGTGGTTAATAAATAAAAATAGTAAGAACATTGACGTGACGTATATTCCGTGTACGCATCTCTATTTTTTTTTAAATAATCATATAATGTGAACATTACTCTAACCTTCGTATACACATTGAAGTATGTTGGGTGTAGTTTCAAATTTAATTATGTACATTCAGTGTCTCTAATCATTGAAATCTAACTTTCAGACTAACAAATTGAGTAGGAAAAATTTAAGATAATGTAAATCCTTCTCAAAATGTAATTCACATAACGCAGTCGCGATTTTGATTATGTACCAATGAACAAAAGAGTAATTGAAATATTAATAATATATATATGTATACTCAAAAACTAATGTTAATTATTCATTCCATAGCGGTGATTGCGTTATAACTCTTATCGAAAAATTAGCGAATAGATCGCTCGCTGATTGTTGGTTGTTGGTTGCAAAAACGCACCCATCGTTAAGCAATAGTACAATAAGTATATACATACACATGAGGACTATATTAGTGATAGGCGATTCCAAAAATTTCTGTATATCTCTTATTTATGACCGTTCTTCCTTCGCTCAGCTAACCTCGGCTCCTCAACTAGAGTTAACCCGAATTAGTACCAGAAACTAGTAGAGATTAGTTCCCAAGCGGTTATCTTGACTTTGAACCGCGTGTACATAATTGTGTTTTCATTGACGAGTGTAAATCGAATAATAACACAGGCACCACAAACCATGCGCGCCGTCGATTTACATAGACGTCGCCGATCCTTTTTTGCGCTGGAAACAATTTAGCTGTCAAAATAATTTGTGGGCAGCTAATGCGAAAGTACCAAAAGCCTAAATAATCGTTTTCGGAATCGGAAATTAGGTTAAAAATTTTCCAATTCCGATACCCAAAAAAGTTCAGATATTTCCGATTCCGATTAATCGTCCATCCCTAGATTATATGCTCTGTGCAGGGTTGGCAAATACGTGGCACGCATGTTAAAACTGACACGTTAGAGATTTTTCTGAATAATTAGAAAATTAATAAAAAAGTTTTTTGAATTGTTTGTTAAATTGAACTATTTTCCTTTTCACTCGACAACCTGGTACCTACCTAGAAATGTGCTACCAATGGAATTTTACATAGTGTGATATCCATGGGTCTATATTTGTTTTTGTACATGTAAATATGTGAAACTTCACATTTCCTAACTCTTAGTACATGTTTTTAACCATCACGGACTGTTAATTGTAGTTTTGTTAAACATGCAAATAAAAAAATGTTATATTTAGTGTTCTAAAATTGTTATATTCGACTTTGCCATCAAGCATGATTGAAATGAACCACAAAGAAATTGCTGGTCGTAATATTAAGGGTTACCTTTCAAAAATAATTCATAATTGTGCGTTTTTTTTACGAAAATATGGGTTTTTATTATTCATTTATATCAGAAGTTATACACTGTATGACTTTTTAAAAAACTATTACTTAGATAAAACCTTTACACTAATGTAAAACTAATAAACTGAATATTATTTGCCATAATTAAGAAAATACTAGCATTATAAGAAAGATTGCGACTATTAAATTTATTTTCCGCATCCCACAAAATTGCCTAAATATAGAAAATTCTTGCACGTACGAAATATATTTTCTAATAATCTTGAAGCCGGGCATAAATCTGCATTGAACCAAATTAACAAAATATTAGAATTTAATAGAGTTGTAAACCATTCAATTTGCTGTACATATGATCAATTTTAGTTGTTTTTAAAACACTTTGTATTAGTAAATACAAATTATTTTTAATAATATATTATATTTACTTACATACTTTGAGGCTTAAGCTATTATTTTAAATCAAGTTTTATATCAAAAACATAACAATTTCTTACTAAATAATATTTATATCGATCCTATTAATGTGTGTTTTTTATTGTTTTGTTTTATTTCAAATCGCCGATTAAAAAACAATTAAAGACAGATTAGTATGATCGATATAAACATTATATAATAAGAAATTATTATGTTTCTAATATAAAACTTGATTTGAAATAGTAACTGAAGCTTTAAAGAATGTAAATAAATATTATTTAAAACAATTTATGTTCACTAACACAAAGTGTTTTAAAAACGTTGAAAATTGATCGTATGTAAATTGTATGTAAAATGATCGTCGAAAATTGATCGCAAATAAATGGTTTATAGTTTTATTAATTTTTAACATTTTGTAAATTTGGTTCAATGGAGGTTTATTTCCATAATCTTGACTTCAACTTGCAAGAATTTTCTATATTTAGACAATTTTGTGGCACGCGGAAAATAATTTTAATGGTGGCGGTCTTTCTTATAATGCTTGTATTATCTTAATTATGGCAAATAACATTCAGTTTATTAGTTTTAACGTAGTGTAAAGGTTCTATATAAATAATAATTTAAAAAAAGTAAAATATAGCGTATTACTTCTGATATAAATGGATAATACAAATGTACATTGTCGTAAAAAACGTGAAAATATGAATAATTTTTGAAAGCGCTAATAGTTTTTTTACAGAGGTAATTGAAAATTAATCGAAAAACTAGAATATTACAATAAATAAGATACCAGCCAGATATCAAAACAGGTGACATGAAGCAAAAAAATTGTAAATTATATATACCTATATATGTATAAAAATTTATATATATTTTTGTAAAACGCTAGTAAAACCTATTTGTCATCCCTGCTCTAGACTGTACTCACCATAAATACTCTTTTGCTATACTCTATAACTTTATACTGTTATCTATGAGCAGAGTGAAGAGTGGAGAAGCTCGCGGATTTGTATTGTCTGTATTCTAAATAACAGTAAACATTTACTATTACTGAGTTTGCCAGATTTTTATTTTACAGTGATAAATAATAGCTTTTAGATTTATTGTAATTCCAATGGTGAAGATATGACGTGTTTTTATCAACCACAGTAGTCTTGAGAACTAATATACTCTTATCTAAGTGAGAGCCTAAGAATATTCAGAAGCTAGTACGTGCTGGGGTTGGAAATGTAAATAAACACAAATGCATAAAGTGATACGGATGATATTACATTTCGGAGCAGAGAAATGAATATTCGCCGTCGTATATTGACGTTCATTTACGTTTTTGTCAATATTAACATCTTCACTTCACTGTTAATACTATGTATGACATTTGGAAATACTGATGGTAAGAATTCAAAATGTAATTATTTTTGGTTTGATCTCACAGAAGAGACTCGAGTCGTATGGACCGGGTTCACATTGTGCTGTATATTGTGCGGGAAAATGGAAATTAAACTGTTAAAAGAAACAGCTAATTTAGTATTTTGTTTGTGTTATGGAAACTAGACTATTTGTCGATAATATGTTAATAAAAAAACGAACTTCTGCTCTTTTACAAAAAATTAAGTAGAAAAGTTTGGTACCCGGAACACAAGGCAGTCTAGAAGTGAGATCTACACTAATAATAATTGAGTACTACTGTTGAGTACTGTTAAATGTTACAGATACTGAATGTGAACGAACTATACTTAGATTCCAGAAATCCATTTATTAAAATAAATAGATTTTCAGACAATTGAGCTGGTCTGACAATGTTGATATGTATAATCTTTTCGTAATTTTGATGATTTCTGTTAATTTGGACACATCTGCACGGTGTTGAATGATTCATTACACTTAGTTATTCTTGGCTTGAGAAGAGATTGTTAACAAACAATGTAAATACCACAAATAATTGAAATTTACTAGAAAAAAATAAATATATTCAGATTTCTATTTAATACATTAAAAGCCTATTAAACCTTTAATTGTTTTTGCAGGCAATTTAATTTTGATTTATTTATCTTTCACATAATATGTATAAATTTGCAATCAATTCAACTATAAATCTCATGACAATAATTAGAATGTGTATAAAGTTCTTTTTTTTTATTATTAAAAACAATCTTAACACAGTACTCTTAATTATCTGGGATTGAGATTGGTTTTTTTTGCATTCAATTGCCGGATCGACATCTAACAAACCATTTTATGCCTGTTCATTCAGCCGCACAGTCATCTCTATATATACACGACTGTCAGCGGATTCATTTAAAAAAATAAAACAATATCTGTGTGCCAAATGCGTGTTTGATTTACTTTCATCTTGAGGGCTATTTTTTTCCAAAATGATTAACTTAAAAAATTGACGAAACTTGAACTACCAAGTTTCTTTTGTTATACATTTTTAAACAATGGTGTAAAAAACGGAACATATTTATGGCGTTACACATTACTTTAGTATTATTATTTAGTGTTAGTCTAGTGTTATGGCTTATCAATAATAATTAATCTATTGCATTGTTTACGAAAATGTGTGTTTTTATTATTAATTTATATCAGAAGTTATATACTAGATTAACATTTTTTTTTAAACTATTACTTAGATAAGACCTTTACACTAATTTAAAATTAATAAACTGAATATTAATTGCCATAATTAAGACAATACAAGCATTATAAGAAAGACCGCGACCTTTAAATTCATTTTCCGTGTGCGACAAAATTACCTTAATATGAAAAATTATTGTGTATGCGAAATATATTTTCTTTTAATTTTGATGCCAAGATTATGCAGACAAGTCTGCACTAAGTGCCCTCGAGATGAAAGTTTTTACGAAAATGTTATACAAATTAGCCAATATTATCAAGACAAATTAACAAGTTAAAAATTAAAATAGTTAAAGAGTCGAAAATTGATAATATGCAGGACATATTACACTGCCCAACATGTTTGACCTATTCCTGAATACA
Organism: Eubasilissa splendida; assembly: GCA_031772225.1. NCBI lineage: Eukaryota > Metazoa > Arthropoda > Insecta > Trichoptera > Phryganeidae > Eubasilissa > Eubasilissa splendida. Next base: position 17,333,929 of record CM062847.1, read on the forward strand.
ATTAGGCTGCTGATTTAATAAGTGGCATTAGATTGTTTCTATCAGCTCTAGTTTTAGAGATATAGCACATCCAGGTTTTTAATTTATTACTCGTACTCATGTGATTTTGTTAAGGGCGAGCTTTCATTTTTCCAGTTTGAAATTTGAGAAATTCTATATGAATTACAGATGCTTTCGAGATGAGTTAATAGTTAAATTCTTATAAGTATCAGATAGATAATTAATGATGTTATTTGTTACGTAAATCATGCGAGAGAGCAAGGTTTGAATAGAAAGACATGACAATAAAATTGTTGATTTTATCGCATTCGATACAAGAATCAAAAATAATTCATGTCTACTTATTAATTATTTCTATGATACTTATAAGAATTTAACTATTAACTTCATTTTGAAAGCATATGTAATTCGGGTAGAATTTCTCAAATTTCGAACTGGGAAAATGAAAGCATGCCCTTAAAGTGTCAATCTATATATATGTTTGACTGATTTCAAAATATTTTCATATACATACATCAATTAGGTACTTCAATGAATTATTTAATTTTCGGTGGATTAATTCTAATGACAACCAATACATTTTATTTCATTTCATAATAATATGAAAATATGTGGATAAGATAAGAGTTAATTTTGACACTGTCTCGAATGTGAAAAAATCAACAATTTTATTGTCATCTTTAGCACGATTTACGTAACTAATAACATCCTTTAGTATTTAGGTGACACTTATAAGAAGTTTAACTATTAGCCCCGGCTTGAAAGAGTATGTAATTCGTGTAGAATTTTTGAATTTCAAACAAAAAATATGAAAGGTACAACCTTAAACAATAAAGAACCAACTCACTAATGATCAAGTTGAGATAATTACTGCCAATATTTGATATGGGTCATCTTAGTCTATGAAATATGTAAATTAATATATTCTTTAAGTTAACAATTTCTAGAAGCATCTGGTTCCTTGGTTTTTTGTGTATTTTTATAAAGTTGTTCAAATAAAATTAATCGTAATAGAAGAGGACAATTTAGAAATGTCATTAATTATATTGATGGTTTTTCTATGCAGGTTATTCATCTTCATCTGGTGGTCCCGTACTTCTGTACACGACTGCACATGATATACGAATTAAAAATACCACCCAGCCAGGCAAGGTTGTCACAATTGTGTTGAATTTGGAAGAAGGGTATGCAGTGGACTTCTACAATGAAGGGCAACTGGTCTGCTGGACAGATCATGTTTTAGAAACTATACAATGTGTTACTTATAATGGCACCCACACTGGAGAAAAGGTAATATATTTAACTCAATGACCATTCTTTAGTTGCATTGTAAAAGATGACTTTCAATTATGATAGTGCTTCAAATTTACGATCTGTTTACGATAAATCAATAGCAAAGGTTATCAAGTATCCTCATTGACGAAAATAAACTCTGAAATCCATGAAGTAATTAAAAAGTAATATAAACAAGATAAGTCATGTGACAACATAACACCGCACTAGTGCAAAAGTGCTATATATGGTGATATTTTTATGTACCAGAATAAATAAGTGATCTTTTTCCAATTGCGTTTGGAACAATTTTTAGTTCATTGCATCTTGCATACTAGTTCACTTCAATTAGTTTCTCCTTATTTTTTGAAGTTACAAAATACCAATGATGCAAAGGTGCTACTTTTTCTGTTGGGAGGAGTAATTTAATAACTGGCATATATTTAGCAAGTTTTTGAAGCGAGCCTTAGACAATTACGATTACTAAGATGTTGCGGGATGATTTATTTGTGCTGGCAATTCAACATTAATGTTTGCTGTTCACAAACTGTTTATTCTAATAAATTTACAGAGTTCATATTATCGTTATTTATTGTATGTTAATGATTGCGTATTGTTACCGGCGTGTTTGTTGGTTAGTTAATTGGTTAAGACGGGTTCGAGCCTCATTTCAGGAGACCAGCAAGACCTATTTTTTTAAGAAAAACAAAGAAGTTCTTCTAACATTTTTATTTTATTGAATTGTAATATAATAACTTTGTAATGTTATCATCCAACTCGCACATATAATCATTGTCTCTACTTTCAAACCTCGTCTTTTTCAAAATATTTATTTATGATTTTTGTTATTATTTTTATTATTAAACAATGCTTACATAATTGCAATTTATGCAAAGCAATTAAATAAAATAGGAAAGGTTATAAATAAAACAAAACAAAAACACACAAGAGCATGTTGCAATTTTTGTATTGGTATCACCGTACTATTTCCTGGATGCAGCGCTCCCTAAAATGATCAATGTTGTGATTTTAACAAGATGGAATAATGTCTTCAGACTAACCTAACATAACCATCACAATTTTTATTTACGAAATAGTGTTCTAACAAGACTATTAAAAAAAAAGCAGACCATTCCGTTAAAATTGGAGATTGATCGATTCATGAACATTATTTGAAATTTAAAGTTAATTATTGGTAGAAATTGGCAAGACAAATTATTTTTGTGTGAGCAATGTAATTTGTGCTGAAGGTTGATTGTTACTCAAAAAGTGTTTAAAAAAAAAGATGTATGGCATCACCAGAATATTATGTAATTTTTTAAAATAACATGCTTAATAACAATAATATGCTTAGAACCAACCGGAAGCCCACTTTTTGTGTGTTTTCCATGACATCAAAACAATTTTAATTATGTATAAGGGTGTAAAGATAATGATCGCCGCAATTCTGTGTAATACAGACTCCCAAATGCTTTTATTAAAATTGTAAATCTAATTTATTATGATGATTTATTAAAAAGTGTTTTAATAAATCATTTAAATGGAATTCCACCATGAATTAACAGTATCAAAATTAGAACTAATTTAATATTTTGTTGGCTCTTTTAGGTGGGCGTTGTCACCAGTGGTTTAAATACTCCAAATGGTCTGGCTATTGATTGGTATACACAAAAATTATATTGGACAGATGGAGAAACAATGCGAATCGAAGTTGCCTCCATGAATGGAACCTACCGTAAAGTTTTATTTTGGTCTGACATTGACCAGCCCAGAGCTATAGCAGTCGCACCAATGAAAGGGTATGTATTTTACCTTTAAACTATATATTTTAGTTCCAAAGTAGTTTATTGTCAACAAAAGAAACACATTTATGTCTTATGATTAATTCTATCAAAATAATGTAAAGGGTAAGACTCTAATACTATAAGAGAAAGCTATCATCCTAGTGGCAATTGTCCAGCTCTCCCTACATGAAAACTGTAGAATGCAGTTGTATTGATTTATCTTAGCATTAATGTTTCTTTTCATCTTCTCTTCTCTGTGTCATTTCTGACGTATGGTTCATTTTCTGTAATATATAATACCATAATTACAGGGGCGTGCACTGCATACAAGCAAAAGAACTGTGCATTACTAAAGATTCTGGATATTATAAATTTTTATCTTATGAAAAGACCCTATAAAATTCTAGCCTTTATTATCTGGATTAGCGTAACCCACTATTTTTTATTTATTTTGACAACCATTTCATGTTTATAGAGCATTGCTAAATTGTGGATAATTCAATGAATGAGGACCAACATTTTATTATTATTAAGTAATAGTATTCTTATTCCTGTAAGAATGAATTGTAATATTTTGTTTAATACCAATTTATTTCCTTCCAGTTTATTATTCTGGACTGATTGGGGCGAAGTTCCCAAGATTGAGAGAGCCGGGATGAATGGTGATCCCAAAACTAGACAAGTTATAGTTACAGAACATATTTTTTGGCCAAACGGTCTCACTGTGGATTATGGTACTGAACAAATATATTGGGTGGATGCTAAATTGAAATTCATCGATGTAATGGACTTTGATGGTGGAAATAGGCGTACTATTGTTAAAGATGGACTTATTTATGCATTCGCTTTGACTTTATTCAATAATCGGTTATATTGGACTGATTGGCAAACATGGTTAGTATTTTTTCTCAGTTTTAAGAGGCGGCAGGACACGATCCACGTTTTTATTATCTGAAGAGTCAATTTATTGTAAAGTTTTTGAATCTTTTTGCAAAAACTACAACAATAAGTGCTTTCAATCAATTTTATTATGATAGATCCGTTCAATCTTACCTTTTAGCTGCCCAAAAAGAGTTCTAGGTGAAATAGCATCATACCACCGATTGCTGCCATAATTCATAAAATTCAAAATTCATGGACTAGCTTTTTCCCAATTTTATTATTACGATAAAAACATGAAAACGTTGGCATAACAAAAAAAACATGCAGCTTCTATTTTATCATCAGCGTCCAACGACTGCGATTTTGTACGGTTTTGAGATGACAAAAAGGAAAACATAAAAGTTTATAGTCAGGTCATAATGTTTAGAAAATTATTATCAATTCTGTATTTGTTTTTTGGAAGGACGACTTCAGATTTTATTAACACAAGTATTGTTATATTTAATTTGATCAGTACCTAGAACATTTTATTTACTCTAATATTACTATGTTTAATGTGATGCTTACCCAAAGATCTTCAGTGTGGTATGATTCAAAGCACGGCAATATACTAACAAAATGAAAGCCGACCTTTGAAGAGCAGAAGGCTTTCATCAATGCAGAGGTTTTGATGAGGCGTCAAAAGTTCTGCAAATTTTTCTTTCATTGCGTACAGTATAGGCCTGATCTTACGAAGTCGGTCGCCCGGCACTTGGAGTTTGTTATCAGAAAATTGTAATATTATTTGGAACCGAAAAACTGGAAAAATTTAATATTATTTGGAACCGATTCCTCGACATAGTATCTGAGTAAATCGATGAACTCAGCAATGAATTTGTCGACCAATGCTCTGCCAACGTATTCCTAGAATTCCTGAACATCAACAAGCTCAGAGCCAAAAATACTGTACTTCGTCGCTTGTGGTGTCAACCCTCAAGTCTTTCAGTCAATGGAATATTTTTTTTGGCAAATTTAAATTGGTGGTTTGTTTCAGCCACAATAGTATCAACCACTGCTGGATTGAGATATAATTTTTTTTTAATCTATTTCCCGCGCGTCTTCTGTAAGGTCTGAGTTAAAAACAGAAGTCACCGAAAATTGATGTATATTTGGAACGAAACAATTATCTGTCTCCCATTCAAATACTGGCCTAACCCCTGCACTTGTTGACGGCTGGTTTTCATCAACGGTATTCTCAAGGTCTTCTTCGTCATAGACGCGAACCTCAAAATAATTATCCTCGACATCATTCTCATCATCCAACTCATCATTGGACTCTGCGGTAATAATAAGCACATTGGAAATTTATAGGAAGTCCGCAATATTTCCATTAGCGATAAAGTCACCTTCCGCCATTTTGTAAAAAAATGTTTGTAAATGTTAAAAAACCTTTTTTTTCTTTTCAAAAATTCGATAACTATAAACGATAAAATGTATATTAGCACTTCACATCACACATCGGACTTATGATATAGCACTAACACGCATGAAATGCCATTCGCGCCAATGGCCAATATGGTCTATCACGAAGCGTGTAATTGTATAGCGCTTAATAACCAAAAAATAATATCTTTTCACTTTAATTACTTACAAACAAATAAGTATCACAAAATAAGGGTACAATTGTAAATATATGTGTATTGCAGGATAAATCCTGATAACACCCTGCAATGGGATCCAAAACGTCGGGCAGAAAGGTCAAATATACACGGTAGATTAGCCCAGAAAAATATACACAGAAAATACCATTACATTGAATTTTATTTTTGCTTAAAGGTCATATTCAGATCTTTTAGCATTGCACTAATTTGAGTATATCTATTTTTTCTGAGTATTATTCCCAAAGCTTCATTTTAGTGCTATATAAGTGCGATGTGTAATGTGTGCGTAGTTGTGATGTACAGTGCAAATATTTTGTCGATTTAAGCATCACATTAAACACAATAATATTAATTAAATGTGATGTCGTTCTTCCAAAAAACAAATATAAAACAAATAATAATTTCCTAAATGTTATGGCCTGACAACACTATAAACTTTTTTTATTCCTTGTTTTCAACATCTTTCATCTCTAACCATATGAGATCGCGGTCGATACAGACGCTTATGATGAAATAGTACCTACATTTTTTTTTAGTTATACCAACGTTTTCATGATTAAAAAATAAAATTTGGAAAAAGCTAGCCTGTGAATTTTGAATTTTGACGTCAATATGGGTGGTATGATGCCGTTTCGCCTAGGAATTTTTTGGGCATTTAATAGGTTAACAAATTGTAAAGTACTCTAGAAAAAGTGAAAATTTTATTTACCAAGAAATATTTTCCAAATGCTTAGTAAATAAATTGATAAACAAAAGCACACTCTTATTGCCTTAATTTATGTATTACTCCATTTACTGTTGAATGACGGCTTTATCTAGCTAGTATTATAATAAGTACGGATTCATGTTTTGTCTTAAATGTGTATTTATTTCTCTGATTGCATTAAAAATTATTTTAGGTCCATACATTCATGGGACATTGACACTAAAGGTCCAATAAAGAATCTAACCCTCCCAAAACTGGTAGTACCAGTAGACATCATCGTGTGGGATCCGAAAAGACAGCCGCCTCCATCATCACCGCACCCGTGTTCCTATAATAATGGCAACTGCTCACACCTCTGTCTTCTATCTCCCGAGCCTCCGGGTATTTATCTTGTATATATTTTATATTAACTAAACTAAAATCAAGAATCTATTGGCTGGGCACACTGTTAGAAAGAAAATATTTTTTTGGTCCTAGGAATGAATCAAAAGTTTATTCAAAGTGCCTAATAGAAATTTAATTTACTCAGTAGCATTTAAGGACGAACAAAAGCAAGTTTTTAATTATGTAAAACCCTATTAATTTGCCACCAAAATGCCCAATCTTTGGTAATTAGAGTAATTTTAATCAAGAGTTTATGGTTTAAGTTTATGGTAATCATTGAATCATTGATTATTTTTATTTATTTATTTTGTATGTGATATATTTAGTATTTTAATCAGTATTGTTTATTCTATTTTTTAAATTTTTAACACGTCGCCTGCGAAATGCTAGTTCAATTAGAAAATAGTTATTAGACAATTCAATATTATATGCTAAACAATTTAATTATAATTTTTTAGGATATTCGTGTGCTTGCCCAACTGGTGTGAAGCTACTGAGCAAATGGCAGTGCGCAGATGGTCCTCAGTCACAACTCATTCTGGTTCAACGAAGAGCCATACGTCGTATATCTCTTGATTCACCGGATTTTACAACCTTTACTCTTCCGCTCAGTGGAATCAAGCATGCTATAGCTGTGGATTATGATGCTTCCGGAGGATACATATATTGGACTGACGATGAAGTAGGTTTCTGTAAACTACAGTAAAAACCCGTTTATTCGAAGAACGTTTATACGAAATTCGTCGCAAGTCGAAGTTTTAGAGCAGAATGTGGTCCCTCTAGAAAGATTTCATATTAAATTGTACTTATAAATCGAATATCGTTATTCAAAGCTATTTTTGGGCCCTATCAGATGAATTTGTTGATCTATTTTTCGCCTAATTCAATTTTTTTTGTCAGATGTCAGCAATCTGGAAAATACACATGCGCTACGCAATGTGCCTGTCCAAAGTCCAAGACCATCAAAATGGGTAGTTCTGCCCCTATGCCGATTCACGATGCATAAAGTTAATTCTCATTGTTTGTTTTCTCACTCTCAGTATAATAGAAAAGATGACAAATATATCTTGTGCATCCTCGATTTGAAATATTTTTTTTTTACCGCGACGCTTTAATTTAAGGTCTAATGCTTTTTTCTCTCGCTCGTTTCTTTACATTAGAAAAAGATAGCGAATATTATCTTTGCGCCCTTATAGATAATGCAGTTCTCTAGTTCTCCCAACTGCTAGCTGCAAATGTCAGTGCTTGCCAATCTTTTGTTCCGTATTATTACCATCATTATTTTTGTTTACATAACGTTTGTATATTTTGTTGTACAAACGTTAGTACGCGGTCGAGTTCCTCAGACTTTTCCGTATTTTATAAATTATTTAATTTGTATTCATTTTAATACAGACATTTCTCTTTCTATTTATGTTTAGTGTCAAGGCATTTTAAAAAATGTATAGTTAGCGTTTCTCAGATTTTCTCGTATCTTGTTAATTATTGTATTGCCATTATTTTATATGTAAAGAACATTATTTGTTTTTCTCTAATATTTACGTGTTCGACATTTTGAAATTCGCGAATGCGTGGTTTCCATATTTCATTAAATTTAAATTAAAACATTTTTATAATTTTGACTGATAATTTTATATTCCCGATAATAGCATTAATTAACTCGTACAAAACGCCGACAGTTGCTAAAAATCGAATTAATATAAGAGATTGACAAAAAATATTATCCAAAACAAAATTAACAGAAAAATACTCAACCCCATTAATGAGGTTGTTTACAATATTAAACATGATGACAGAAAGAACTTTAACGTTGAAAGGCGAGTGCCAAATGTCGCCGCGGATTTTACTGTACTTGATTTAATAAAGTCCAAACATTTTATAGATTACAGTAATTAAAAACAATTTATATTAGTTAATATTACAATTTATTCTCATTTTCTTTGATTGTATTCAAAGGGATGGCGCTTTAAAGGTAGAAGTTCCATGTAGATTCTGTTTATATACTAGTAGTCAGTACCTGGTGTTGTATGGGATTCCGATTACGATTTAAAATAGGGATTTAGGGGGAAGGGTGTCATTGTTTTGTGGTGAGTTGTCCGCAGAGTGGAGTGGGATAAAAATTTGGATATAATGCAGATTTATTTTGGAGGGGAAAGGAGTGTAGTAACCAAGGTGAAGGGGTAGGATGCCTGTGCTCTGCTTAGTCATAAATATTAGGGGTACCCAGAAAAAATTACGTTTTTATAAATGAAAATCATTTTTTAATGAAAAATTTATTTGCAAAAATTATTGTACGAAATAGTCACCGTCTACATTTAACACCTACTTTCATCTATTGGGCAATCTTTTATTTGTGTTTCATAAAATTTAGAGAGTTTTAACCAAAATAGTCCAAGAGACCATTTTTTATTTCATCATTAGAGGTATATTTTTTGCCATCTAAAAAACTTTGTAAAGATCGAAATAAATGATAGTCCGATGCTGCCAAGTCCGGTGAATATGGGTGATGTTGAACCGTTCTCCATCCGAGTGCGTTGATTTTGTCCCGAGTGATTTTAGCAGTGTGAGGCCGTGCGTTGTCGTGTTGTAAGTGTACCATGTGACGATTGATCAAAGCAGACCTCTTTTTTTAAAATTCATTTTGTAATTTGTCTAGTTGGCTGTAGTACTTTTCTACTGTGATTGTTTCTCTGGATTTGAGTAATTCAAAATGAATGATTCCGTGAATGTCCCACCAAACATACAATAGGACCTTTCTTGTAGTAAGGCTGAGTTTTCCTGATTTAAATTTTCGAAACCATTTTTGGCATTGATGAACTAGTAAGACTTCACCATAAATGGCACAGATGTTTTTGGTTACCGTGGTTGCCAAATTTTTTTTGTTAAACTCGTACAGCATACAAGATCGTAAAAACAGCTCACTCGGAACGAAGTCTTCCATTGTAAATAGGGGTTGTTTTTGTAAATAAAAAATTCTAACACACTCTCCAGACATAGTCCCAACACTGACAAAAGAAATACCTGTGATCTGAACGACAGATGAATCACAACTGACCGTCAAAGTTACACAATATAAAATACGTCTTCTGGGTAACCCTAATAGTATATTAATATATATGTAGTATGTATTTAGTAAATTATACTTTATTACTCAATTAAAAATGTTAACAAACTTTTAAAAAGTCACAAAAATAACGTCAAGTGAACAGACAAAATTATGATAAGTCCCTCGCCACTTCAAGGTTATTCAAATATTTCCTCAGACCTAAATTATTAATTTTATACTAAAGTCATTTGTTAATTCTAAATCCCTGTTAAAAAATAGTAATTTCAGAGTCCTTCGCATCATATATCAGTACATTTTTATGTCGCATAATTTGACAATTCTGAGAAGTAATCGAAATACTAAATCTAAATTGATAAAAAAATTTACTACACGCAACTTATTCCTAAATATTATTGGCTACAAGCATCGTCAATTGTTTACAAGGAATACCTTTTGTAAATTGACAAAATACTCAGCCGTAAATGGAGAACATCATGCATTGACCTTGACTTTGTGTGAATCTAGTCGCCCTTATCTACATTTATCCAGCGCTATCCACTTTTTAAATTTTGTTTTATTTATGGTTTTTAATATCTCTACATCCAAGGCTAAAAATAAATCATAACTACTCATCCACTTAATTTATTATATTTACTTTTATACCTCGTGAATTTTTTGTAATTTGCGATATACGTTTTGTAATTAAATTTAGTTATAGCATATTGATTCTTACCTATTATGCAATTTCAATTGTGACGTTTTCAAACATTTTTTCCAGGGGAGGATTCATTCCACTCCCTAACTAAATTGCTAATTTGTCCATGTACTCCTGTATGTGTTGTGTAACACATATACAGGGGGGAATTAATAACATTATATTTATACATTGTAGTTATATAGTGTTACAAAAAGCACCCTAAAGATGAGTATAAATAATAAAATCAAAATTGTCAGGAATGGTATTAAATGCCATGTTTGCAATGCTTTCCTCTTGTCTCTAGGCGAAGGAAATTAGTAATGTTTTAACATCGTACATGTGTTAACTTGACTAATACACTTTTTATAGGCACATACTATATCCCGCTCCCTCGTCAATGGTAGTGATCAGTTAGTTGTGGTTTCGGGAGAACTAGGAAGCCCAGATGGAGTAGCTGTGGACAGTATAGCGGGGAATCTTTACTGGACAGACCCTCTGGCTGACACTATCTCCACAGCACGTCTCAATGGATCCAGCAGAAAGGTACATAATTTTTTACCTAGTACAGTAAAACCCCGTTAAGTCACAATTTACGTGATCGAAGTTAAAAAGAAAATTCAAATTACGAGAACAGTATTTTTGAAGGCAATATTAAAAATAATTTTTGAAAACATCAGTTTACTGCGTCCACATTTTTGAGCACGCCACTGCTGTTGACTTCGCAATTTTTATATTGAAATATAGCAGTGCATCGTAGCGCAGTATTTAGTATATTTTTTACCAGCAAAAAATAATTTTCTCCATTTATGAAATAATTTTTTCTTGGTTCTGTTTTATACCAGCTTAAAAATGCACTAAATACAATTTTAAAAAAAGTATTATAAATGACATTTCATATACAGTGAAACCTTATTAAGTTCCCCTTTAATAAGTTTTCCCGCCTAATAATATCACATTCTCCGGTCCCGAAAAAGTCCCATACAAATTACATCTTTTTTTATGCTTAATACGTTTTCCAAATCATAAGTTTCCCGTCTAAGAAATTAAAATATTTATGACAGAACTCAATTTATCTGTACAAAAAAACCTAACGTAATACGTTTTTCGGCAGAAGAAATTTTTTTTGACATTTCTAAAAATGAAAGTGGTATTCTTTCAATGGGTGCAATAAAATTTGGGTTTTGGATCTTGCCCCACCATAAGAGATCTATCCAGGCTATCCTAATAAGCTAATAAAATTTACTGCCTTGCTTCCATAAAACAAGGAATAGCCACTACCACTGTAAATTTTATTTTTAACTTTAACTACGCAAACATTCCTGGCCGTAAAACTCAATTTTTAAAATAGCTTAGATTAATGTAAATACTGAAAACTGAATTAACTCTGAAAAAAATTATCCGGCAGATTCTTTTGTTTGAAATTTTTATGCTTTTTACATCGGTACAAAATAAATAAATAAAACAAAAAGTTATATCATAATCATATTTGTGATTAAAAATTAAAATCGTAAAAGGACAAAAATATGAATGTATGTTTGCATAAAGTTCGGCCCTGCCGATATTCGATGCGAAATCTCTGCAAATAAGTTTTCACGCTTAATAGGTTTGAATGTGCTGATTCGTGGGAAAACGTATTAAAAGGGGTTCACTGTACTGTTATTTCAGTTTCTTCTGTGTTGAAATGTTTATTAAATGATAAATCTCCTCAATAAGGAGATGTGTGGCTATGTGGCGAGTTCAGTATTAAAAAAGTGCTTCTTGAAGTGATTCAACCAGTCACTTGCTACAACAAAATCATGCACATTGCGTGAGTTGTGCACAACACTGGCTCGGCGTCTAGCGGTGGTTTTGTTAACTTTAAACTTCTCCCCGATGCCGCCAAGGTAAATCGTCACACTGGTATATATATTTTGGTAGATTCCGATAGATAATAGATAATTTAAATAAGTGAGATTATTTAGTGGAAACGCTGGCGCCAATGTCAGTAAATTGTGAATCACAATGTTTTCAGATACTAATTTACAGTTTTGATTGTGATTTAAATATATGTATATATGTAAGTATATATAAAGTGATATACTCATTGATTTTAGCTCATCACAAATCAATTTATTTCAACCAGGGAAAAATTTGTTATGTTGCACATACAAAATATTATTTTACCATTTGTATTTACAATTAAGTTCTATCTTTTGTGCGGCTTGTATAACAATTAATGGCACATTTTTTTGTAATATTTCAGGTATTAATAAATGAAGATTTACATGATCCAAGAGCTATAGCTGTGGCACCTTCGCTCGGCTGGATGTTCTGGTCTGACTGGTTTGAAAAGAAACCTAAAATAGAGCGAGCTTCTCTGGATGGCAGTGACCGAGTTCTGCTGGTGTCCAGCCACTTGGGATGGCCAAATGGCATTGCTCTGGATATACAAGCCAAGAAGCTTTATTGGGGTGATGCCAATACACACAAAATTGAGGTATATATATTTCTTATATATACATTAAAAGTCTATTAATTAGAAAAAAAAAGATTTTCGAATTACATGACCACTTGATAAAACAAAAAATTATAAAATTAAAATAGTCCAGCAAATATTTCAACGCAGCAAGCCCAACACTGATAAAGAAATCAGAAATGAAAATGTAAAAATCTTTTTCTTTGTTAACATAACATACCCCATGTGTATTCTTCCAAATTAAATCTTAATAATTATTAAATTTAAATTAATCATTTCATCTTGTGATAATTTTTGCTCTTAACTTATTTTACATTTCACCTGCAATGATTTTCAAAGAACAGAAGGCAGTATTCATCTGTTGGCAACATGGACAAATTTAAAGTTAATCACAATTCAAATTATCTTGCATTATATTTACAATTTTTATATATTTTTTGTTATACTGTCAAAAGGTCTGGCCAAATTTAGTCATTAGTATAACATCCTTTTTCGTTACAAAGCGGAATAGTTCATGTGAATTTTTCTGTCTCGCTCACACATACATAGGCAATACACAACCGCCCTGACAAAGGAACAAATCTTGTTCCGAAATCCGTTGGCAATAAAACTCTTGCGGTTATGTGTAAAGTTATTTTATATTAATTATTAAAATGTCTAACCACAAAATTATTGCTTTTTCAAATATTAAAAATATGTACAGTCATATATCAGGGATATTATTTAACCCCAAGAAAGCCCGTGTTAGAAACTTGCAACAGAGAAAGAGACAGAGCGATAAATGTCAGAATGTCACGTTGGCTATTCTTATTCTATGGCCGACACCCACGTAACAGCGCGCGGTGTCAATAAATAACGATTGATATCACAGGCGCCGCGTATCGAATTTTAAACCAAATTATTCTTTCCAGTAGTGATATTATATGGTGAGCCATAGAAATATTATTCTACTCAAGAACACCACGAATTACATCTGAAATCAAGTGTAAAAATCATAATTTTTTCTTCATACAAAATTGACAGTTGATGCGTAACTTTTGTGTTGCCAGATTTATTTTTTATTATTTAGCATAGATAAAAGTTATTTATATGAAAATGACCAAAATTTCAATTGCATTTGAAAATCTAACACACACTCATATCGATGTCAAAGTGTACTATGTATTTAGACACTTTTAGATTAAAACACCAATGTGTTAGCAAATTATTATTTTGACACTTTTAAATAGTACAGTAAAATCCCATTAATTCAAAGTTGAGGGGACCGAAAATCAAGAAAAAAGTTTGAATAACGATTTAGGATAATGAATATAAAAATTTCAAAAATTCAATTCTTTTTTACATACTAACTTACACCTATTATCCACACATTTAAAATTAACAAACAAGTTGTCAAAGTACAGTGTAAACAAATCACAACATTATTTTTTTTAAAATACACTATTATAATGGATTATCGACATAATAGTCGAACTTGTCAACCCGCCATTTCTCCGCTGAGGTTAGCGACAAAAGTTTCCAGCGCTTTTAAAACATTTGTTTTGTGGTGGTCGCGGCGACATTTGGCACTCTTAAAAGTTAAAGTTCTTTCTGTCATCATGTTTAATATCGTCATCAACCTCATTAATGGGGTCGAGTATTTTTCTGTTAATTTTGTTCTAGATAATATTTTTTGACAATCTCTTATATTAATTCGATTTTTAGCAACTGTCGGCGTTTTGTGCGAGTTTCGCATTAATGCTATTATTGAGAATATAAAATTATCAGTCAGAATTATAAAAATGTTTTAATTTAAATTTAATGAAATACAGAAAAGTCGTAAGGAATGCAAACCATGCGCAAATTTCAAAATGTCTAACACGTAAACATTAGAGAAAAACAAATAACGTTCTTTACATATAAAACAATGGCAATAAAATAATTAACAAGATATGAGAAAATCTGAAAAACGCTAACTACACATTCTTGAAAATGCCTTGACACTAAACTTAAATAGAAAGAGAAATGTCTGTGTTAAAATTAATACAAATTAAATCATTTATAAAACAAGGAAACATCTGAGGAACTCGACCGCGTACTAACGTTTGTACAACAAAATATACAAACGCTACGTAAACAAAAATAATGATGGTAATAATACGGAACAGAGGATTGGCAATCACTGACATTCGCAGCTAGCAGTTGGGAGAACTAGAGAACTTTGTTACTTATAAGGGCGCAAAGATAATATTTGCTATCTTTTTCTAATGTAAAGAAAACGAGCAAGAGAAAAAATCATGTGACCTTAACGTCGTCGTCGACCGTCGTGGTAAAAAATAAATATTTCAAATCGAGGATGCACAAGATATATTTGTCATCTTTTCTATTATACTGAGAGTGAGAAAACAAACAATGAGAATTAATTTTATGCATCGTGAATCGGTGTAGGGGCGGAACTACCCATTTTGATGGCTTGGACTTTGAACAGGCACATAACGATATTAGATTTATAAGTACAATTTAGTATGAAAACTTTCCAGAGGACCACATTCTGCTCTAAAACTTCGACTTGCCGCGAATTTCGAATAAACGTTCTTCGAATAAACGGGGTTTTACTGTACTAATAAGTTTTTGTTATGGTTTTTTTTGATGGAGTGTATCCGTGATGCAAGTCCTACCTTTAATTTTATTTTCTCTTTTTAGGCTATTACTGCTTTATTTATATTTTGTAATAATTGTAGGTTGTCAATATGGATGGTACAGATCGCAGAGAAATTTTAAGTGAAAATCTACCTCATATTTTTGGACTGACTCTGCTCGAGGACTACCTGTATTGGACAGATTGGCAAAGACGAAGCTTAAATCGAATACATAAATCCACAGGTCAGTTATAATTCAAACGTGTTATCATTTTGTGCGATTGTCTTGAGACCAATGAGAACAATAATAATGGCAAGTACATATTTTTAAATAGAGTTGTGAAAATATCTTGCATCAATATTCTTACTTTTATCATACTAGGCTAAGTGCTTGTGCTATAACCTGAATAGCTAGTAGAGGGCTTTGAGCCTCCGACCTTTGTTGTTAGAGATAGATGTCGTTACCATTTCATTTTTCTGTTTTAGGTGGAGAAACAGAATATTTAGTAGACCAGTTACCGGATATAATGGGTCTCACTGCCTTTAAGTTAGGGGAAGTCCTAGGGACTAACGCTTGTGCCTTCAATAATGGGAACTGCTCACATTTGTGTTTCAGCCGACCAAAAGACTTTGTTTGTGACTGTCCGATAGGTTTGTAATTAATTTTACCATTCACTTTAATCAAACTTTGTGTATTGTGTATCGTATATTGCTTATTAAATACGTAATTCTATTTATTATATTTTACAAACAATATTTAATGAGCTTGTCAATTTTTTTTCAGGTTTAGAATTGGGTAAAGATAAGAAAACTTGTGTTAAACCGTCAGCCTTTTTGTTATATGCTAAGAAAGAAAAAATTGGACGACTGAGTATGGAAAATTCAAATAATGACGCTTTTCTTCCTGTAAAAGATATAAAAGAAGCAAGGTAATTATATTTTATACATTAAGGCTTTTCTTATATTTTCGCATTTTTATTGATAATGTGGGTTTTTATTATTGATTTATATCAGAAGTTATACACTAGATTAGACTTTTTTAAACTATTACTTAGATACGACCATTACACTAATTTAAAACTAATAAACTGAATGTTATTTGCTATAATTAAGACAATACAAGCATTATAAGAAAGACCGCAACTATTAAATTCATTTACCGTGTGCCACAAAATTTTTTACTTAATGTGGAAAATTCTTGCATATACAAAATATGTTTTCTTATAATCTTGAAGTCAAGATTATATAGACAAATCTGCACTAAAACAAATTAAAAATATGTTATAAATTAATAGAATTATAAACATTAAATTTGCAGGATATATTATCAATTTTTGACATTGTTTTAGTGAAAACAAATGATTTTAAATAATATTTGTATTGTAACTTACATGATTTAAGGCTTCAGCTACTATTTAAAATCAAGTTGTGTGTCAAAAAGAAAATAATTTTTTACTAAATAATATTTATATACAATTAATCCTATTAAAGTGTTTTTTTGCATCATATCACCGGTTTGAGCAGCTGTGTTTGACGCCAAATACACGCTCTCGTAATTTTTATTGAAAAATGCCAAAAATATATATTTTCACGCATATTTTAGCTATAATATGAAGTAATATTGTATTTACTCACAAAATAAGTTGCAAATTTTGTAAATTAGACGGTTTTACACTGATTTTAAGGAAAAACAGTAGTTTATTTTGTTTATATGTAACACCGTTGTCTTTTAAATCGATAATATTAAACAAAACCACAAAATGTATCTGACATATTAATTTTAAATTTAGAACATTGATATATGCATCAGTCTAAATATATATATATATATATAGGTACTTTGAGTAATTTCATATAAATTAATTATTTAATTTTTCACAATCATGATTAAACTGAATACACTATTAAGAAAACTAAAACCCGTGCGCAAAGCAGTTTGGCTTAGAAATAAATTGTATTAAAACAAAATTTTTGGTTGTAGATTACACTAATGCTTCACTACAAATATGGCAATTTTTATTCAAATTAATATTATTTCAGCGCATTGGCAATACATGTTACGGATGGTCGCCTGTATTGGGCAGATTCAAAAATGCGGAATATTGGACGATGCACCATTAATGGTTTCTATGCTGAGAAAATAATTGAATGGACAAGTGGTGTTGAAGGTTATAAATGCATTTTTATTAATATGTAGAGCAGTAACTTTGCAGTACAAAAAGTTTGTACCGTGTTTTAATTTTTTATGCCAATAGGTTCATTTATTATATCCTGATTAGGGAGTGATCACCATGAAACCATTCATTATAAAAAAATAAAACCCAATGGTTTAAATTAAGCAAATTTTAATTAAATTGTTATAAATACATTGTTATTTATATTTTATTAATATATTAATAATGATGGAATTTTTTAACATTACTGTGATAAAAAATACCAACATTCTAAATACAGTAAAACCGCGATATAACGAACCCCGATATAGCGAAAAATGACGTATATCGAAAAAAAAATCGAAATTTAGTCCCTAAAACCAATTTTTCATACAAAAATGCATTTATATAACGAAATCCCGTTAATATTTATAACAAAATCATTTTTGTCCCGTACGAAAAAATGCCAATATATTTACGTAAATTTATAACGAAATAAAAAAATGTTAAAAGATGAAAATATTATTTCGCACTTACAAAGCCGCGCCGCTGCATCTGCCGCATGCGAACGGAAACGCCGCGCACGGCCTTTTCGGCGGTGCGCGGCGGTCTGCCGACAAGGTAGTAAAACAATTCAAACTTCTTCATGGGTTCATAGTATCATATTTTGATTCATGTAAGAATTATGTAAAGTTTGTAATACTTTAAAAACTTTTGATGTTTTGTTTATCTAATACCTTTGCATCCTTTTAGGTCTGGCTATTGATTGGTCCGGGAACAACATCTATTGGACGGACTTGGCTGCACACCGTATTGAAGTGGCTCGACTAGATGGCTCCAACAGAAGAGCTCTCATTTGGCAAGGACTAAGAAAACCCAAGAGTATTGCACTGGATCCCAAAGAAGGGTACACACCATTTTATTTCATTTTTAAGTTTTGAAGTTTGAGTCCTTGGTGATAAAATTTTTCTGTTTATCTAAGTAATTTATCTTTTTTTTAATTATCAAAATCACAACTTTAAAAATTAATATATTTCGTCGTGTTAATGTTTTCTGTTAATAAAATCGACTTGAAGTCATGGCGCCATCTAGCAGGTTTTACTCAAAAGGTTTTTGAGAAACTTTGTAATTAAAAAGATGGTCGCATTCAATAGGAAGAAATATATGTCTCACTAATAAAATGATCACATAAGTATGTAGATGGAATGGTTATACAGTAAAACCGCGATATAACGAAACCCGATATAGCGAAAAATGACGTATATCGAAAAAAAATCGAAATTTAGTCCCTAAAACCAATTTTTCATACAAAAATGCATTTATATAACGAAATCCCGTTAATATTTATAACAAAATCATTTTTGTCCCGTACGAAAAAATGCCAATACATTTACGTAAATTTATAACGAAATAAAAAAATGTTAAAATATGAAAATATTATTTCGCACTTACAAAGCCGCGCCGCTGCATCTGCCGTATGCGAACGGTTTTATGGCCTTTTCGGCGATGCGCGGCGGTCTGCCGACAAGGTAGTAAAACAATTCAAACTTCTTCTTGGGTTCATAGTATCATATTTTGAAGTGGTTGCCGCCGTTACCGGTAAGTACCTTCGTAATTTATATAAGACTCATTTTTTAAAAATGCCGCGATTCAACTGTAAATTTTTTATTTTTGCATTATTTTTTATGTTTCATGCCCAAAACTATGTTTGAAGCGGCTCTACATTTAAACACAATTAAAATATTGTTTTGTGTTTGCAATATTCTGGAATTTACAAAAATATCTTCCAATTGGTGTTGAATAGGTTCTGTTCTTAATTTAATTCCTTTGATTATCTATTTGCTTATTTGTTTTAATAACAAAACTACTAACAATATGTAGGTATTCAGTTCCCTATGGCCTTCTTCCTCCGTTGTTTGCAGAATTTGCGATCTTTTTTGAAGCCGCGCAACATTTTTTTGCAACGGCGCGTACATATAGTAGGATTTTTTAAATTTATTTTGTTATATGTGGGAATTCGTTATTACGAATTTTTATTTTTTGGGCCCTTGAATTTCGTTATATCGCGGTTTTACTGTATTATATGTTTGCAGGTACATGTACTGGTCTGAATGGGGCACAAAGACTATCAAGCGTGCCGGCATGGATGGCTCACAGCCGACCATTCTCCTGGATCAGGTTGGCCGAGCTAGTGCTCTCATACTTGACATGGAAAAGAAAAAATTAATCTGGACCACCTTAGATCCTCCAGCTATCGAAATGTCAGATTTGGATGGCTCCAATAGGAAGAATTTGATTTTGATAAATATTACAATGCCTTATGCCCTAACGGTATATGAGGACTACATTTATTGGTCCGATTGGGTCACAGGTAAAGTAAACAATTGTTAATATTTTTTACTTAAATATGATCATTTTACAATGCGAAATTATGTCATTATCAAAGTAAATAATTTGTTCACGTAATTTACATATTCACGTTTTTTTAAATCGAAACTCGCGCGACTACGCATTCATAATCCCGTCGTAGCATAATCTCTAGCTAGCTTCACCTCCTAGCCAATCACGGCACTGTTCCTTATCACAATAGATCGGCATGCTTAGAGCTTGCAAGACGTAGACGAACTGAGTGATCCCATATGATACCAAATTCTGCAGTGCGTTTTATAAGATTTGTTGTTATTTCTACAATGATTGTCGGCGCGTTGTGTCACCCTTGTAACCCCTAATTAAGTTTCATTGAATCTCGTAATTTATAAATGATCTGTGTGCAACAGTTCTATTGATTTTATATCTGGTTTTTTGTTTATGAAATGTTGCGATTTGTTTAATGTAATAAAGAAACTGAAACCTTTGTATTTAAATACACAACCTATTTTATAATTTTTTTTTTCATGTTTTGTTTTCTAAAATGGCACGAATATCTCGTAATTCGTGTAAATCCTTGACCATTTGAAAATATGGAACTTATTTTAAAAACTGACAAAAATTGATGTCAAAGATAAAATTGGCGGGAATGTTACAATCCTGAATACTGCAGAAAAATAATAAACTTCAGCGAAGTATGAAGATTTAAAAGTTTTTCAATATTTTTCACGGGCTTTTTAGTATTCCAATTTCTTGCCCAATTTTGATGGAAAAGGGGAGTTCGATCGCTAATCAAATTAAAATGTCCATAATTTTGTTGCGTCAAGTACTGGTGAATCGTTTGAAGAAGCCTGTTTTTAATATTGGAGTCGCCATGTCGCTACACACCTTCATTATTTAAGAGAAATTAATTATTTGATAAACATTTCGACACATAAAAAGCTGAAATAACACAGTCGCCATGTTTTTCAGTATGAAAATTACAATGCTTACAGTTACAGTTGACAGCGGCAGCGCGCGTAAAAATGCAGAAGCGTAAACCGATAATGCGTTTTTAAAAATTTCTTTCTGTTGCCTTCAAAAAAATTGTTCTATTTCGTTCGTATTTCGTATTTTTTTTAAAATTTCGGTCCCGTGAGTTACGAATTAACGGAGTTTAGCTGTACATGTTGTAATGCATTCTCTCATGAATTGTATAAAAATGTGGGTATTATCCAACAAAAAATTAAGTAGAGGTCATTTTAAACTATAAGATGATTTTGCTGGTACAAAACTATGATATTTTATTACTAGCAATTTTATAATTTTATATTTATTATACAAAAAGTATTTTTACCACATTTATTTCTGCTTAAATTGTTTGACTAATATTTGGGAAAAATATAGTTGATTGAGATGGCATTTTATAATTCAGAAATGTAGCTTGAATTTTTGAATTCTTGAAGCTTGATTTTTTTCTTTCAATTGATTTTTACTGTTGTCATGTATATACAGAAAAATCTTGTTTATTCAAAGTTGAGGGGACTGAAAATTAAGAAAAAAGTTCGAATAACGACTTACGATAATGAAAAATAAATATATATATATTTTTTTTATATACCAACTTTTTTCATTACAACTCGATGTAATTATATATACCTATTATCCACACATTTTAAAATAACAAACAAGTTGTCAAAATACAACGTAAACAAATCACATTATTTAAAAAAAACCTGATTATAATGGACTATCTTTTCGCGCCATTTTTAATAATGACATAATCGTCAAATTTGTCAACACCATTATTTCTCTACTGTATCATTTCTATATTGAAGTTAGCAACAAACGTCTTCAGCGCTTTTAAAACTTTATTTTGTGGTGGTCGCGGGGACATTTCTCACTCGCCTGTGACTTCTTGTTCTTTTTCTTCTTCACTCTCCGCTTCCGTACTCCTTTTCCCTTCGTGACATTTCTCACCTTTCAACGCTTAAGTTCTATCTGTTATCATGTTTAATATTGTCGATAACCTCATTAATGGTGTCGCCTATTCTTGTTAATTTTGTTTTGGATAATATTATTGATCAACCTCATGTATTAAATCGATTTTTTAGCAACTGTTGACATCCAATACGAGTTTCGCATTGGTGCCATTTTCAGAATATAAAATTATCAGTTATATTAGGACGCAAAGATAATATTTGCTATCTTTTTCTAATGTAAAGAAAATGAGCGTGAGAAAAAAAAACATGCGAGCTGAGTTAATGCGTTGCGGTAAGGAAGATAAAGATTTAAAAATCGAAGACACACATTATAAGACAACACAAGACATATATATTTGTCATCTTTTTTAACATACTGAAAATGAGTGAGAAAACAAATAATGCGAATTAACTTTTGTGTCGTGAATCGGTATAGGGGCGGATATTACCCCATTGGATCCTGGATGGACTTTGACATTTGACAAACTCATCGCATAGCGCACGTGTTTTTTCCAGATTACAGACATTTGACAAAAAAAATCGAATTATGCAAAAAATAGATCCACAAATTCATCTTATAGGGTCCAAAAATACTTCAAATAACGATATTCGATTTATAAAAACAATTTAGTATGAAACTTTCCATATATTCTGCTCCAAAACTTTGACTTGCGGCGAATTTCAAATAAACGGGATTTTATTGTATATATTTATTATTTACTTACTGACAACATTTCCTCTAAGCTGTGTTCTTTATATTACTGTGCATCTTAAATATTATTTTTGCAATAATCTTCACTAAGTTAAAATCTAGTACATACTAGTAAGTGGGTTGAATTCCTATTTCAAGGGGAGTACTTGCCTAAGACCATATGTGGGAAAACATATTTTTTATAATTGGCCAGTGCTACCGTGTTTTTGCCTCTCCTGAACAGTTTGCAATTTGCAAATTTGTTAAATGTGGCCAGAAGTCATTCATTCTGTCTAATAGCACTATATATATATTGCACAATGTTGTATCCATTGTTAGTGTCATTGCCAGTTTTGTAAATGAATATCAATATTTGTCAAAAACTGCTGTGAATTATTCTTGGATATGATTATTCAATAATTTTTGCATTGCATTTCAAAATAGATTTAAACAAAATATCATATTCACTTGAGATTTTAAGTTAATTTTTTTTCCTGTCCATATTATTTCATTTCTTTAACTTCACTGTATCCTTTGTGTTTACGCTTTTTATAACATTCTGACGATAATCATATTAATTTAAGATAACTAATTTAATTTAATAGGGACTGTTCCTCATTGTTGCATATGCAAACTGTATTATGATGTAATTTTTTTCCCATTTTAATTTTCAGGTAACATAGAAAGAGCGTCAAAGACAACCGGTGGAAATAGAAGTATAATTTATTCAAAAATTGAACTCATATCGGACATGGTGGTGTATCACCAGTCCCAACAAATGGAAACCAATCCTTGCTCCGCAAATAATGGGGGGTGTTCTCACCTGTGCCTAGCTGTTCCGTCTCAAAAAGATACAAATTCTTCAGGTTACAAGTGTGCCTGCCCTACACACCACGTTTTGAATAAAGATAATACCACATGTTCAGGTAAATATTCACTTTTGTCCTTTATTAATTGTAATTTGTAAAAGTAAACTAAGATCGTCAATCAAAAACTCAACAAGTTATGTCATTTTTACATTTTGAAATTTTTAAATTCTACACGTATTACATATTCATTCAAGTAGACACTAATATGTAAACTATTTCCAACATCATCTAAATACTGAAGGCCATTGTTTGTTATGCAAATATTGTCAGAGAAAAAGGTTTTTGATAGAAAGTGATAACAATAGAATAGTTGATTTTTGAACTTTACAAAATGTAGTATATTATGGCGCAAGTCCTAAATTAGCTGCACCAATTGTGTTGTCTCTTGGTGCCAACTATATACGGCTGCACTAGACGATCAGATTCTTTTTTGGGAATAATAAGCGTGTTTACTTATTTACATACCATCACGCCGTTTCTCTGTGGGGGTAGGCAGAGAGGATAGAGCGCCACACTTCTGTCCTGATACACAATTCTCGCCTCATCCACATTCATACATCTTCTCATACAAGCTCGCCGATTGTTGAGGCTTCTAACAGAACCATCTTCCATTATCTGGTTTACCTGGTCGTGCCAAGTCTTCCGCGGATGATCTCTATTTCTGGTGCCATCAACATTTGTGTCATAATCTTTCTTACCATTCTCTCCTCATTCATCCGTTTCATATGACCAAACCATCTAAATGATCCGTTTTTATTCTTACTCACTATACTAAAATCATCTTTAGATTCTTTCTTTATTTCTTCATTCTTTACTTTGTCATAAATAGATTTGCATTGTGCACCACTAGTCTTGCCTCGGTTGACAAATTCCCGTTAGATATAATACCATTTAAGGTGCCGTTCACTTTATTTCCTGCAGTCACCCTCCTTTCGATATCATTCTGTCTTTCCGTTTCTATCAAACATACTTCCCAAATACACAAACTCATCTACTTGTTCCAAAAATTCATTACCTACAAGTATTTTGCACGGTGTCTTGCTTTCCTCCTTCTCGAATACCATCACTTTCGGCTTGTTAACGTTCATCACGAGGTCGCTATGTGTGGTAAGCATGCCTTTGGTCTGTTTTCTGGAACTTGTCAACCGAGGCAAGACTAGCAGCACACAATGAAGTTCTGGTACCGACACCGATGTTCGGAAGTGAGGCCTGTAGCTGGCAGAAGAGAAACTAAAGTAGACTTAATGCAGTGGAAATAAGATTACTTAGGTGTATATGTGGCAGATCCATTTATGACAGAGTAAAGAATGAAGAAAAAAGAATGGAAAGAATTTAAATCTGACCTTAGTATAATGATTAAGATTAAGAAAGGATCATTTAAATGGTTTGGTCATATGGAACGGATGGATGAGGATAGAATGGTTTGAAAAATATATGACGCAAGTATTGATATCATCAGATATAGAGGACGTTCACGGTAAACTTGGCATGACCAGGTAAATCAGATACTGGAAGATAGTTCTGATAGAAGCTTCAATAATCGACGAGCTTGTATAAGAAGATGTATCCATGTGGATGAGGCGAGAATTGTGTTTCAGGACAAATGAATGTGATGTTCTATCCTCTCTGCCTACTTCCGCAGATAAACGGCGTAATGGTATGTTAGTTACAAAAAAATAAAGGTCATTGAGCTTCGAGCACATAGACTATTTTTTATTAGACAATTTACGGCCTGAAGTAATGATATATAATAATAATAATGGATCAATTTCGCAAATATTTATTTTGAAGTAAATTTATTTGAAGCTTAACATGATTTTGTAAAAATCTCACAATAGTATTTTTTGTAACGGTACAAAGTTTGTACATATTCCATGAACATTTTCGACTCGTAATTTAGTAGGTATTTACCCATAAAATATTGTGTTCCTGTATAGCAGTACTCGACCAACTAACCAACAATTTTAATGCAAATTGCTTATATTTCTTCTTAGTCGTAATCTCAGCTACCTCCATATTTTTTATCTGGAGAAAACGTGAAAATCTGATAGGAGCACAAAGAACAATATATTTATTAATGCATTTCTTATTATAAATGATAATCCCAATAATCTCGTTTAAAATACAAAATAAATTCAACATATTCTTCCAAAAATAATCTAGTTTCCATACTGGTGGCCTTTTAAATTTCTGAGTAATGAAAAAACGACAAAAGCAACTGATTTTGCAACTAACACCGATTTTGAATGATCAATTAATATAAAAATGAGTTAAGTTTGACTGCTCATAAATTAACACTTTTAAAAATTGTATGAAAAGACAACTGCATTATAAGTTAGAACAAATAATAATGGAGGTTGTTGATTTTGCAACTAGTACCCTCATTTTATAAAAATTCGCGATTCAACTGACAAATTTTATTTGTGAATTATTTTTTGTGTTTGCAATATTCTGGAATTTACAAAAATATCGTCCAATTGGTGTTGAATAGTCTTTTCTTAATTTATTTCCTTTGGATTATCCATTTTTCTATCTGTGTAATAACAAAACTACTAAAAATATTGAGTATTCAGTTCCCTATGGCCTTCTTCCTCCTTTGTTCAGAATTCGCGGATTCTTTTTGAAGCAGCGCATCATTTTTCGACGCGCGAACATATAGTATGATTTTTTTTTTAGTATTCGTATATGTGAATTCCGTTTGTACGAATTTTTATTTTTTGGCCTTTATTGCGTTATATCGCGTTTCTGTATATAGATTTATAACTTTGTTTTTAACCACTTTTATGAGTTAAATTAAATACACCAACTGGTTTCGGAAAATATCTTTTCCTTCATCAGAATGTCAAATAAACTAACTAAAAGCATGTTTTTTTTGCATAAAAGAAAATGTATTTTTCGAAACCAGTTGATGTATTAATTTAACTTATAAAAAAAAATATTTTTATTATAACGTTCGAAATCTGATAGCATCCATTTTCGGAGAAACCACAGAACTGCTTTCATTGGGAGCTGTTTCATTTTAATTACTTCTGATTCAGCTTTGATTAATATTTCTTGACAAATAATATTACAAAATTATTTATTTTCGCGATCAATATGTATTTGAAAATTTATTAACAAATAGAGCAAACCAAAGGGAACTGACAACTGAATTATCATAACCGGCTGATCTTTTTGTTTGCTTGACTTTTTATGCCGGCACAGTATAAATAAACAAAGAAAAAATAACGTCATCTTATTTGTGATTAAAAATTTAAATCATAATTAAGGACAAAAATACTATTAACGTATTTTTGTAAATTCGGGCCTGTCATTGTCGATGTCAATGCTGACAATAATTTCACTGAACTGAGATTCAGTAAGGGTGAATATTTCATGTTTAAACATAATTCTATTGTGGTTCTTGACATTACAGTGATGTCTCGATATGTTGAGTGTACAGATAAATTATGTAAAAATCATCAAAAGGGACAACACGTTAATGTTTACAAACGGTACTTTTTTTAAATGTGCATTCTTCAAGTTGGCCAGGAAGAGATACGATATGTCTTGTCATGCAAATTTTTTTACATTTTGTAAAAAGAACGAACTTTCGTCGGACTGACGCGACCGGCATTTACAGGTGACATCTTTTGTCATATGTATTTTATCTCCTAATACCTTTGACTTACCCTTATTCTACTACAAAAACGCCAAATAATTAGAATTTTGGTCTTGTCAGTGGTTCTACTTTTACTTTTTGCTACGTCGATTTATTCTATTTAGGTAGTTAGATATTTAATGTCAGATTAATTTTAATTTCGTTTCATAATTTGTTTTTCTACTTTTTTTTTTGCAGTTTAGGTATGTTACTTTTCAGGTAGGTACTTTTATATACAAATGTACCAGAAAAAAATATTGATACTGTATTGGAAATAGACAATTACACGTCACAATTATTTAAAAAAAAAAATTAAAAAATCTAGTTTGAAGGACTATTTTAAAAATAAATAAATTGCTATATTGTTATTTATTTTAAATTTATCTACCCGTGTAATTATGAATGGCGATGAAAATTTAAATTCAGTTATTATGGCCTAATTTCTCTCAGGTTTTTTTTCAAATATATATTCATATAGGTAACTTTTTAAGAATAAATTGTTTTTTTATAAATAAAATATTTTCATTTCTTAGTTATCATAGTATAAGTGTAATGTTAGTTAAAATACAATATTAGATGTTATGTTCAAATAAATCATGGCAAAATCGAAATCAATGTTAATACGTTTTCTTGCTTAAGGATTGTTTTTTTGATGGTCCATTGGAAAACATATTAAGAGGGTTTCACTGTATGAATGAAGTAATATGTGTGTTGTCAATCGAGTTAATCAATCAAAAATTAAATAATTTTAATATCTATAGATATATTTTGATATTGGTCAATGTTCCTTTATACTAGAATGGCGCCATAAATGATGTTCCAAATTCAAAATTATTGTGGCATATCCTTTTGTTATTTTTGTTTAATATGGTTGATTCAAAACACCACATTGCCGTTTTATGCCAAGAGATGAATTAGTATTGAAAGCCCCCCTTAATAAACGATTTTATTGTTTCATTAGATAAATGACATTCATTTCAGAATAGCTTATTTAATATAAAAAAATCATATATCTTTGGCATATGCTGGGCCACTTTGCAAAGCTTGCGTTGACAGCGAGTTTAAGTTATTTTTGTGAGCCTTGTAAATGTAGCAAGGCCTTTATTTTTTAATGTAATATCTTTCTTTCAGCTCCAACTGAATTTATAATGTTCAGCCAACGCAATGGAGTGGGGCGTGTTATTCTGGGTGGGACAGAATGTCCAGATGCGACTCTCCCACTGACCGGGCTTAAGATGATCCGTGCCATTGAGTTTGATCCGCTGCACCGCCACGTATATTGGGTGGACGGCCGCAGTCAGTCCATCAAGCACATGCCAGAGGCGGGAGGCACTGCAGCGACCGTGCTTGTGTCGGGGCTCATGAACCCCGTCGACATGGCCCTAGATGCCATCGGGAGAATTCTATTTTGGACTTGTGCCAAAACCAATAACATTAACATTATTAAGCTGGATAACACATCGTCTGTTGGTGTTATTGTACAAGGAGAAGGAATGATGCCCAGATATTTAGCTTTGCATCAGACAAAAAGGTACTTTTTAAATAATTACTCAACTCTTATGTTCTGGAAAGGGGCACAAGTTAACTCCAAAAAATGTATTTATTAAATATTAATGGTATTCATTGTAATCCTCATAAATATACCAAAGAATGCAACATGTAAATGAAATAAAATAAAATAATTTTTCCTACCTATAAAATTCATATTTTGTTTTTGTCATACCAGCCAGTCTCTGGGCTGGAGAAAGTCTGGCACACGGAAAAGGTTGAATAGTCTGAAGGCTTTGTTTTCACAAAGACATCCAGTGCTCTCAAATTGCTTCTCAGTACTGATTTGGAGGGGAAGACAAGTGGAGGCTTGGCGATGAAAGGGATTCTCGCACCCTTAAGCTTCTTCATCTCCAGAACTGACTGTACTGTCTATTGTTTTTCTTCCTCTTCAGTTACGATCTCCAAAGGGCTTGTGGTCTGTCTTCCGTTTAGGATTTTTATTGGATCTCTGAGACAATGTGGTCTTTTTCTGGTTCTGAATACATTACGCCCGTCTACCACGTACGATCTGCAGGATGTCATCTGAAATCGTAAGGTGCATCACTGGTGAATCTTTCTTGGACCCGTTCAATAAGACCTGAAGGAGATATGTTGGTGCCAGGCTCCAATGCCCAGTTCACCAATGACTGCATCCCTTCTCTCAATGTCTTCCTCTGGGCGAGTACGATAGTACGAGGCATTGATACGAAAAAAAATCTGTAATATAGTAACGTAATGATAATGATGTTGTTTCTATTCATGATTAATTGCATATTAGTTCTCTTCGATATTTTCATTAGGTTATTTGAGCCAGTGTGCTTCAATTGTGCTATGTAATATATTTACTTACCATCACACCGTTTTCCGCGGGGGTAAGCAGAGAGGATAGAGCGCTACACTCTTCTGTCTTGACACACAATTCTCGCCTCATCCACATTCATACATCTTCTCATACTAGCTCGCCGAATATTGAGGTGTCTAACAGGACCATCCTGCAGTATCTGGTTCACCTGGTCGAAAGTTCGATAGACAATTAAAATTATCATATTTTATAAGACTGAAAATCTATTATTTAAAAATTGATTATTGTGTTTTGATATAAAACTTAGTTTTAAATAATAGCTGAAGCCTCAAAGCATTTGAGTAAATAGAATATATTATTTAAAAACATATGTTTTCAATAAAACGTTGAAAATTGGTACTACATTAAAATCCCGTTTATTCGAAGTTGAGGGGACCGAAAATCAAGAAAAAAGTTTGAATAACGATTTAGGATAATGAATATAAAAATTTCAAAATTTCCAAATATTTTTTGTCAATCTCTTATATTAATTCGATTTTTAGCAACTGTCGGCGTTTTGTACGAGTTTCGCATTAATGCTATTATCGAGAATATAAAATTATCAGTCAAAATTATAAAAATGTTTTCATTTAAATTTAATGAAATAAGGAATTGTCTAAGGAACGCAAACCACGCATTCGCGAATTTCAAAATGTTGAACACGTAAATATTAGAGAAAAACAAATAATGTTCTTTACATATTAAACAATGGCAATAAAATAATTAACAAGATACTAGAAAATCTGAGAAACGCTAACTACACATTCTTTAAAATGCCTTGACACTAAACTTAAATAGAAAGAGAAAAGTCTGTGTTAAAATTAATACAAATTCTAATGAAAAAGTCTGAGGAATTCAACCGCGTACTAACGTTTGTACAACAAAATATACAAACACTACGTAAACAAAAATAATGTAATAATACAGAACAGAAGATTGTGGCAAGCACTGACATTCGCAGCTAGCAGTTGGGAGAACTAGAGAACTGCGTTACCTATAAGGGCGCAAAGATAATATTTGCTATCTTTTTCTAATGTAAAGAAAACGAGCGAGAGAAAAAAGCAAGCGACCTTAAGTTAAGCGTCGCGGTAAAAAATAAATATTTCAAATCGAGGACGCACAAGATATATTTGTCATCTTTTCTATTATACTGAGAGTGAGTGAGAAAACAAACAATGAGAATTAATTTTATGCGTCGTGAATCGGTATGACTTTGGACAGGCACGTCGCGTAGCGCATTTGTATTTTCCAGATTGCTGACATCTGACAAAAAAAATTGAATTAGGCGAAAAATAGATTGACAAATTCATCTGAAAGGGTCCAAAAATAGCTTTGAATAACGGTATTCGATTTATAAGTACAATTTAGTACAAAAACTTTCCAGAGGGACCACATTCTGCTCTAAAACTTCGACTTGCGGCGAATTTCGAATAAACGGGGTTTTACTGTATGTCCTGCAAATTGAATGATTTATGACACTATTCATTTTTAACATTTTGTTAATTTGTCTCAATGGAGATTGTCTCCGTAATCTTGGCTTCGAGATTATAAGAAAATATATTTCATTTATGCAATAATTTTCCATATTAACACAATATTGTAACATGTGGAAAATGCATCTAATGGTCACGGTCTTTCATATAATGCTTGTATTGTCTTAATTATGGTAAATAACATTCGGTTTATTGGTTTTAAATGAGTATAAAGGTCCTATTTAAGTAATAGTTTAAAAAAAGTCAAATCTAGTGTATAACTTCAAATATAAATGAATAATAAAAAGTCAAATCTAGTGTAACTTCTGATATAAATGAATAATAAAAAGTCAAATCTAGTGTATAACTTCTGATATAAATGAATAATAAAAAGTCAAGTCTAGTGTATAACTTTTGATATAAATGAATAATAAAAAGTCAAGTCTAGTGTATAACTTTTGATATAAATGAATAATAAAAAGTCAAATCTAGTGTATAACTTCTGATATAAATGAATAATAAAAACTCACATTTTTGTAAAAAACGTGAATATTTTAATTATTTTTGAATGCGTGAATAGTTTGTATATTTTTTAAATTTGCCATCTAATTTAGCATTTACTATTACTAGTGTAATTCTATTTCTAGGCACTTATTTTGGGCGGATGTGGGTGAAGGAGTAGTTTTCCGATCCGGATTTGATGGGTTAAAGCGCCTAGAAATAGCCCGAGCACCAAATATCAGCGCTATCGCAGTAGACCCTTACACAGACATGGTCTACTGGGCCAGTGCCAAACAGATCCATGCTTCATTGCTAGATGGTAGTCACTGGTGAGAACTTTTATTAAACAGTCTTATAAAAAAAATTATTTTCAAAGATATTATTTATTAGATATCTAAAATAATAAAAGCCTTTAAGAAAATTATTATCTTGATTATTGCCAACACATAATTGATTCAGCTATTATGTGCGAGGTCTTTTATCTCATGTTATGTAGTGGTGTTAGTTATATGATGGTTTGGAAACTGTACTATAATCAATCACTCTTTTCTTTTCCTCATGCTGTAAAACACAACTGTTCAGCAGAAAGTTAAGTCATGTTTTTTGTAGGAGGATAATATGGAAAGGGGGCATAGTGACATCTCTGGCTGTACTTTCGGGTACTCTGTACTGGATAGATGGAGATAAGCAGATGATGCACCTGCCATTGAATAAGAAGGACGCCCCGGCCCACCCTGTGCTACATGTCCCGTATATAAATGATGCTTTAGCTGTTTACAAGGTACAATATACTAACAGAAAGCAATCGGCGATTGTCAGTATTTCTGCAAATAAATATTATTCTCAAAATGAAATGTGTTTGACGTTTGTAATTCTTATAATGAGCAGATTCAGTCGGTCTCATTTTGTTATAAGCAAGTTCAACTGTATGTTATAAATTATAATACTGCAGTGTTATAATATATTAAAACTTTGTTAAATACATTGTTTGATGCCATTGTTCTGTCATTTACGATTAAAGAGCATCAAGAATGAGTAATTAAATACTGCAAATTTGTAAAAAAAAAACTACTAAAAGTCTACTGCTGAACTCCTGAACTCAAATTACCTAACTATACTTTTCCACCAATAAATAGCAACCTTTATAATGACAACATTTTTTAATTTTCTTTTTTTCATTACATTCTGCAGCTATACTATTTTGCTATTAAAGTTTCTTTAATTGATGTTTCATAGAAATGTCTCTTCTTTTCAGTTGGACATGAAGCATCCGTGCATGCGTGGAGGCAAGTGTGCTGGAGTTTGCTTGGCGGGGGGCGAATGCGGTTGTGCCCCGGGACTTGGCAGAGCTAGTTGCGGCTCCCCCTCCCCTTGCGGGTCGCACTACTTTATATGTGGCCCACCCGCCTTTCCACACACGCACGACTGTATACCGAGCGCATGGAGGTAAGTTTCCTCTATTTATTTTCCTTTTTTTAAATTCAATTAATATTTTTATAGAAATATCCTAAAAACATTTATAAATAAACCCCTTAGTATAATGCAGTTAAATTTTGTATAATTTACAACTAAACTAGGTATTCCTGGCAAGTGCTGTTTTCTTTGTGTTTTATCAGTTCATGTTGATAATCATCGTTTTGTTTACTACGGTCAGGAAAAGTTCTACAAACTATTGCCTCAGGTTTTTCAGCCATATCTTCCAGGCTCTCAATTTCCAGCAATCTTTCCCTGCATTACGAGATGCTGATTTGACACTTCTCTGAATGTCCAGATATAAAGTTTTGGGATTTTTATTGACTTAAAAACTTCTCTTTCTTTATTCATTTAGCTCATTTTGAGCATTGTTCTGTAGATTCACATTTCAAATGCTTTGAAGAGAATCCAAGGTTCGAGAACATCTTTTAAAGTTAATTTGCATTTTTAAAAGTGTGGATACCTGCATATGATATAATCGGGCTGATAGTGCCAATTAACCAGTACAGCCTGTTTGTCCTTGTATTTACTAATTTTATGACACTACAAAGCCGCGCCGCTGCATCTGCCGTATGCGAACGGTTTAATGGCCTTTTTGGCGTCAAATTTTGGCAATTCAAACTTTTTCTTGGGTTCATAGTAGGTTCATAGTCCCATAAAACCATTTGACATAATTCTTGCGGCGTTCACTTGGACATGTTTTACGTACGCATACGCCTCTAATATGTATTGCAATCCCAGACCCAGACAGCTGGAAAATACAAAAATTAACAGGAATACGCAGAATGTTGCAGTATGTACTTATTGGGAATATCAGTCTCAGTGTAAGGTCTGTAGAGTTAAGTTTGTTCCGTTTTTAACGCGATTATTGCATGACCGAACTGAATATTTACATAAATTCATTTTCGTTTGACAATTGTTTTCGTGTGAACTCGTCAATAATACAAATAATTCTTTAAAATACTTTATGGACTATTTTTTGTGTTTCTATTAACTATTGTTTTCGTGTGTTTACTGCTATGCATACTAGTGTAGTGTAATTTATTATTTAAAGTACATTTCATAATATTTTGTGAAACCTTAAAATGGCTTCAGTACGTGATAATTCCCGCAAAACTTTAACCATGGCACAAAAAATAATGATATTGAAAGACATCGACAACAAAGTGGACAGTAAAGGCAAGATAGCCGTAAAATATGGTATTCCGGTTTCGTTTCTCTCCACAATTTTAAAAAATCGGAAGAAGATTGAAGATGCGTTTGATAGATGTAAGGCGAGCGGTTCCCAACAGCGTGTACGGCCTGCCAAATATGAAGAATTGGAAGAAAAACTGTTCGAGTATTTCTCCCAAATCCGATCAGCGAATATATCTACTTCTGGTTTAATGCTTATTGAGAAAGCAAAGTCGTTGGCTCATCAGATGGGAATTGATTTTAAGGCATCTAATGGGTGGTTAGATCGCTTTAAAAAGCGACACAACATTGTTTGCCTCGCGGTTTGTGGCGATTCCCAAAAAGTTGATGAAGAAGAAGTTTCGAGCTGGATAACAAACAATCGGCATATTTGGGAGAAATACGACGCAAAAAATGTTTATAACATAGATGAAACTGGTGTGTTTTATAACATGATGCCAGATCGGACACTAGCTCTTAAAGGAGAGAGATGTCATGGAGGAAAACGTAGTAAGGAACGCCTGACGGCCGCGTTATGTACAAATATGGACGGATCCGATAAAGTAAAGATCACAGTCATCGGAAAATATAAAAAACCACGATGCTTTAGAGGCCTTACTTTTAGCAGTTTTCCCGCTGTTACTTATTGCCATAATAAAAAAGCGTGGATGACGCGGGAAATATTTAAGAGCTTTGCTATTACGATGCAGAGAAAAATGGCAGCACAAGATCGTAAAATATTGATGATTTTGGATAATTGTTCAGCACATTACGCACCGGAAATTGTTGCGCCAAATATAGAATTTCTGTTCCTACCTCCTAATACTACGAGTGCTCTCCAACCGCTAGATCAGGGAATAATACAGAACTTCAAAAGCCATTACAGAAAAAGTTTATTGCATTCCTGTATTATACAGGTAAACAATGGCTGTTCTGTAGAAAACTTAAGAAAATGGACGGTATTGGATGCATGTCGAGCTATGAGTATAGCATGGCAATCGGTAACATCTACAACAATCGCGAATTGTTTTAAAAAGTGCGGGTTTTCTTCGCTGCCCGTAGATGAAATTGACGCCCCTCAAGCGAGTTTAACAACGGGTGAAAGAATTTTGTTGAGATCTACAAGTTACGATGATTTTATTTCTTACGACCATGAAGTGATAACGTCTGCTTTGTATGTTCCCGCGCCTCGCATTACGGTATCTGAGACGAGTGATGAGGACAAAAATGACACATTGAATGAGGAAAGCAATGAAATCTCATTTGCTTCGTTACCGTCAACTTCCGAAGTTTTTCATGCCTTAGATGTTCTCCAACGATACGTATCGGGAAGACCAGAATTACCGGTGGATGCATTTTCCCACTGCGATGCATTGGCTAAAATAATTATACGAGACAGTGAAAGAAATGTTAAAACTAAACTATAACTGTAACTAAACAATGCACCGGTATGACAGTATATGTGCTGTCACTAAATATATCATTTTTATTGGCTTGACAAACCTATTAGAGAGCTCTAAATAATGAGATTCTTTTGGGTGTAGGTAATGTTTGAAATTGTATAGAATAACATAATTTACTCGTATCGATACAGAATAGCATAAATGTTACGTGTTGTTACCGAATGGTTAACGGATGTTAATTGTTTATTTCAGATGTGATGGTCAGATCGACTGCCCGAATGGGTCTGATGAAGCAGGTTGCAACATTTGTCCTGGAAAGTTTAAATGTTCCGAGAAGCATTGCATAGATTTATCTCTGGTGTGTGATGGAATCAAGCAATGTGCCGAAGGAAATGACGAGTCCAACTGCTGTAGCGGTCCTCTAAATTTTCAATGCCCGGGGACAGGAGTGTGCATTCCAGCAAAGTTTCTATGCGACGGTTGGGAACACTGTGCAGACGGAGCTGATGAGCTGCCAACATACTGCGCTCAAAGGAGAATAGATACACCTCCAGGAGGCTCTAAAGCTTCTTATATTATCGGTATACTGGCAGGAGTTGCTGGAATCACCTTCCTGGCATGGGGAGCTTTCTACTGCCACAGAAAGATATTAGAATCGCGACACTTTCCTCCTGATGATAGGGCAGGAGATCCCCTCAGCCCCAAGCCGCACAATCGCAAGCCCGGCGGTGTGTGTCCTTCGAGTAGTGATGGTTCCAGGCCTTCTGTACTGGAAGGACACACAAAATCTTGTTCTAAAACGTCTGAAGCGGTCCGCATGTCTGCCTTGGGAATGAACAGTTATGACAGGAATAATATAACGGGGGCGTCGAGCTCCGTGACCAACGGGTCGAGTGCAGTCGGGCGATACCCCCGTGAACCCCTAAATCCTCCGCCTAGCCCGGCCACTACGGCCCCCTCTAGCAGTGTTGCCTCTCGCCATCGACCCTACCGTCACTATCGCCTTATCAACCAGCCGCCCCCACCCACACCTTGCTCCACGGATGTGTGCGATGAGTCTGATTGCACCACCTCTTATCCTCCCTTGGGCGTGGGACTGTACCTGGAGGCTCCTCCTCCCACCCCTTGCCCGCCATCTCCACCGTCTCCTTCTTCTCGCTCCTCCACCTACTTCTCTCCCCTCCCGCCGCCCCCGTCGCCTGTCCCCCCCCACTATGACTCGTAGCGTACGAGATATGCCTTTGTTGGCATATTAAAATTTAGTTGACACTTATTTTTGTACCCATTGCATCTTTTGCAATTTCAAAGCCTTAATTTAAAATGTATCTTTTAGATAGAACTCGATAAAAATGTATATATATGAATAATGTTAGGTGTACTGGAAAATAATGTCATTTTTTATTTTCTAAAATATGATTTCATTAATTTCCATTTTGCTGATAATTTTTCAATGCCTCTTTCGTAAAAATTACCTTGAATTATAATACTCTGCGAGTCCTGTTTCAGATTTTCAAAACTTTTCAATATTTTACCATATAAGATGGAAATTTGGAGAGTATGGTTGGATGCCAAATTGTTAATTTTTGAAATATGTGGATCCACGTAATATTGCAAAAATACTTCTTATCGTTCTCAGGGCAGGCTGTTTTTTCCTTTGATCAAGCGGTCCAACTGATTATAATAAAGCTGACATTGTTTAGCCAAGTTTGATTTTTTCAAAATTAATTGTTGTTCCACCATACAGATAATAAGACCTTTTTTGAGGTTGGAGCTTTAGGGGTTGGTTTTGAAACCTACTCCGTCAATAATTATTGTTTTTTACGTCCTTGGTTCGAATATGTACTGTGTTTCTTCCACCTTTTATCTCCAGTGATCATATGATCAATTCCAATTTTAAAAGATGTGCATTCACATTTACCGTCGTTCCAATGTTTTTCACACGTTTCCTGCACACTTGACCGAGAGTATCCTAATTTGTCAACAATTATTTGAAGTTGATTTTTCGTCAATTTTGACAGTTAAGATGCCGTCATCTACTTTCTTAGCTTTGCCGTGTTCTATTTCTGGGACTATGCTTACAATAAATTTTCTCTGTCTGACATTTTCAAACATACAAAACGTCTAGTACATTGAAAATTTTTTTAGTTGCTTTTTTCTTCAAAAAACGATGATTAAATTCTTCACTGGGAATAAATTATTTCTTCGCAAAAGGGTATATTAAATTTACTTTTAAAATACACTTTTCAAAATGATATATACGTTAATGATAATTATAGATAGAATACAAAAAATGTGGTGAATGATCGACACAACTGAATGTTGATAATGGTTTTTGTGAAAATGACTTTTTTTCCAGTACACTTAATATTTGTGAGTGAGAAATTAAAAAAATATTTATTTTTGAATCAAAAGATGAGATTATTAAAGAATTTTATATTAGTTTTTAAAAATTCAAACACATTTATGGTTGACTCCTCAGCGCAATGTTATTATTACTGTACAATATGTATATTTTCATATTTTTCTAATATTGGATAGCATTTCAGCATCTCTTCATTAGAACTGATAGATAAATCCTGCAAATTAAGTTAAGCACACCAACTTTCTCGGTCTGCTGGTCAAACATGCTGTACATTAAATGTATTTTGTTTCTTTTTGGACTAGATGATTCACATTGTGAACAAAGTTTTTAAGTTTTCATTTGTTCAAATCCCATTAAAAACAGACATGTATTTATGACAGAGTATTTATGAATTTATTGATTTTGGATTTCAGATGAGACTTTTCATGCACTTGGATAATCTTGCTTGATTTCTATGACCAGTGTGAACACGCACTCTAAAATCCAACCATTATAATGTGAACCTCTCTTAATGTAGATTTTTTTATTGAAAGTATTATTTGGTGACTCGATCGTCCATTATATTAATTCTCGGTTACTGATATTAGATGCTGAGATATCAAAACCCAAAGTTGTCATAGAAATATATATTGTAGTATATGTATTACCTTTTTGGCAATTATTTATGTACATCACATTGTACAACAATTACCTAATCTTATTATTGTTAAATATATTTCATAGCGTGATTGTGCATCACATTGGATAATTCTGGTGTATCTTTGCAGCTGATTACAAGTCAGTTTTTCTTCATCACCTATCAATTTCTTAAAAAAAAATTTTTTAATCATAATATCAAAGAATGAATATTTTGAATGGCATTAGCCATTTACTTGGCGTGAGAATCATATAAACATGTTTGTTGATTTTTAAAATAGATGCAAATGTAATTTTAAATGATTATTTTTTCCCCCCATTATAAACTGGATCCTGGCAATAGTTTTGAAAAACTAAGGTTTTAGAAATTTTAATATATTAAATGAGAATGAATTTAATTTTAATTTTCTCAACAATGTTGTGTAATTCGATGATTGACCCCTTTTTCCTTTAAATTGGCCGCTTCATGTGTTTTAGCAAATTAATACTGCTACTGTATATTTATTTGACTTCCCATTTAGTACATTAATTCATTCGTCCACTATTATTTGATATCACTTTTTTACAATTTATGTAAAAATTTGCCAATCTCATATCGGCTTCATTCAATCTGGTACTTAAAATGACTTGCAACAACATATACAACGTACAAAAATAAAAGAATCCACTATCCATTGCAGTTATAAAGCGTAATGACCATATTTAAATGTCTAAGCTACTTACTATCATAGTATGTATACCAAAAGAATGATTTCTTTCAGTGTACACTTTTCTCTATTTTATACAAAGATATAAAATCAGGGTTTTTCTATATTAATCAAGGTACCAAATCAGTATAAGCAATATTTATCTGATATTTTTTCTATATCTTTTTTTTTTTAACCTGTTGAGCCCGAAGTTCAAAGTCAACTTGACCATAGGCCCAATTATTTGTACAAATTAAATGCATTAATTAGAAAGATTCCCATCACAGTGACAATTGAAATCTGATTTTAAAGCTGGATTTACCAGAGTCTGCCAAATAAATTTATTAGGTAGCGTTTTTATTTTTAAATATACTTTTATAACAGATTTAGCATGATTTAGCATCAAGTGTGTGCCGTCACATTCAACATTTATTTTTTTAATGCATTTATAGACAATGTTATAAGAGAATATGTAAAAAATTGTATCTTAATGTTTACTTATTGCAGATGAAACTGTATACCTGTTATAATTTTAATTTAATTGAAATTCTATTATGATTATTTGTAATACATATAATTATTACTGAATATTAATTGCCTACAATAAGTGCCTATAAATTGAATTGTAAATAATATGTGAATAAGCAATTTGTAAGTAAATTTTATAAAATTGAGATGACTATACCTAATTAAATATAAGTATCGCATAGAGAATTTGATCTACATATATTTTTTAAATGATAGATTAGTCACAATCTATCAATAGGTGTACCTTAGTTATTTTTAAATATATTTTTGTGGTTGGATATTTTTTTATTAGGAATTCCGCAATCACTAGCCTATATTATAAAAAATAAAGTCACTTTAAGAATTTAAGTATGAGCGTGGGCTGGAATTGAAATATTTGCTTGTGTTGAAAATTGTTACAATGCTAAGCATTTAAACCAATCAACTTCGTCATCTAATTAAATTATTTTTCATCAAATATATTTATACATAAAATCATCTCCAGCATTTGTGGATACTTTCTGTGAGAAATTTGTAACAATAATGAAATATGGTTTATTTTGTCATCATATGTACTTTTGGATTAATTACACATGAAAATAGAAATAAGAGCAAGTATATATCAAATTGTTATTGATTACTGTATGACTTTGTTAATTTGAAATTCAATGTATTTTGAAAACATTAAAATATTTCATGACCCAAATTGTCATTAGAAGTTATCATCAAATAAGTAAAAATTTATGACACTTATCGATTTTTGATGTTGATTAAATTTGTGTTCGACCTGAATATTTATCGACCATAATGAACCAGATATATATATATATATATACAGTAAAACCGCGATATAACGAAATCCATGGGCCCAAATAATAAAAATTCGTAATAACGAAATAAATAAAAAAATCCTACTATATGTTACGCGCCGTCGCAAAAAAATGTTGCGCGGCTTCAAAAAAGATCGCAAATTCTGCAAACAAAGGAGGAGGAAGGCCATAGGGAACTGAATACCTACATATTTTTAGTAGTTTTGTTATTAAAACAGATAAGCAAATGGATAATCAAAGGAATTAAATTAAGAACAGAACCTATTCAACACCAATTAGAAGATATTTTTGTAAATTCCAGAATATTGCAAACACAAAACAATATTTTAATTGTGTTTAAATGTAGAGTCGCTTCAAACATAGTTTTGGGCATGAAACATAAAAAATAATTCAAAAATAAAAATTTTACAGTTGAATCGCGGCATTTTTATAAAATGAGTCGTATATAAATTACGAAGGTACTTACCGGTAACGGCGGCAACCACTTCAAAATATGATACTATGAACCCAAGAAGAAGTTTGAATTGTTTTACTACCTTGTCGGCAGACCGCCGCGCACCGCCGAAAAGGCCATTAAACCGTTCGTATACGGCAGATGCAGCGGCGCGGCTTTGTAAGTGCGAAATAATATTTTAATGTAAATGTATTGGCATTTTTTCGTACGGGACAAAAATGATTTTGTTATAAATATTAACGGGATTTCGTTATATAAATGCATTTTTGTATGAAAAATTGGTTTTAGAGACTAAATTTCGATTTTTTTTTCGATATACGTCATTTTTCGCTATATCGGGTTTTGTTATATCGCGGTTTTACTGTATATATATATATAAAAATCCGAGTTTTTGTTTTTTTTGGTCAAATTTGGACATTTATTTTTATATTTTGTGATTTTTTGTTATTATTTATGGTAATTTTTAAAGATCAAGTTTTTATAACTGTAGATTCGGACATAATTGTGTAATGTTTTAGCAAATTATGCCATTTTTTTAATCAAAAATCTTGCGATTTTATTGCGAATTCTTGATTACTGATATTAGATGCTGAGATATCAAAATCCAAAGTTGTCATGGAAATATATATTAAATTTTGTAATTTTTTAATGAATTCAGTTAGCGAGTTTTTACACAATTCAAAATCAGTCCCTTGATGTTCGAATTAATGAGGGTCTACTGAATTAACAATTTATTGTAACATGTGATACTGCATTTTTTCTTTTCAAGTTTTGAAGTGAGATTTTAAATTGTTCATTGCCTGATATGATTTGCGTCTCTATGATCACACAATTAAAAGTGTGGAA
Organism: Eubasilissa splendida; assembly: GCA_031772225.1. Taxonomy (NCBI): domain Eukaryota; kingdom Metazoa; phylum Arthropoda; class Insecta; order Trichoptera; family Phryganeidae; genus Eubasilissa; species Eubasilissa splendida. The sequence continues at coordinate 17,375,808 of CM062847.1, forward strand.
CCCGAGTGCCACAACATTGCGTCATTTTAATAACTAATATATTGTGATGGTTAAATCATTATTTAAACTGTTATTGTGGCTGTGATTGTGGATGAAAAAAAAAACGTTTATTGATGCAATGTTAAACGATTTCAGTGAAAAAATTACCCAACTCAACACAGCATTAAGAAGTAAAGAAAATAAATTTTATTATGATTTTTAATAAATTCAGATACATATTACAAACAATTTTATAAATTCATTGATACCTCATTAAGGTTTTAATTGTTCCATTTAATCTCTGTTCTTCTAACGTATTTGAAGTTCAAACTTTCCAAAGAATGATTAGCAAATTAACTTTTTGTTTTCAAACTTGAGCTGAAATAAACAACTATACATTTAGTTTCAAAAAAATTCATTTTACAAGTCGAATGTAATACATCATTAATACAAAATATATTAATTGAACACATCGAATCTTGTAGATAACATTGCAATATTTAAATATGCATGTACATCATTTTGAAGATCTATCAATGACACAGTATTATTCAAAGATATTTAATAATAAAGTGTTTTAATAAATTCTTCACGTAAAATGACTACATACATATTTTGTAAATATTTAGTCCCTGTAAAGGTAAAACTCAGTAAATGCATTTTTGGATTGGGTGGATTTTTATGCCAAACGGTTCCTTTTTCAATATCATTCTGAGTTCATTTCAGTAAATTCTGAAGTACGCTGGGGTAAAACCTTATTACCTCAAAAGTATAAAAATGTAATTTAATAAGTTTTACCTCTGAAGAGACGATATGATGAAGATGATGAGGCAATCTTAACAGATTGGTCACTTATCGTAGTAAATGCACGTGACATTGAGCTCAATGTCATCCCGGGGAGAAATTCGAGAACTCCCTTTTCAAATTTGAATTTTTAGATTTAGCCTTTTAGAAATTAAATTGCGTTTTTGTTTTACAGTAATTTTTAAATAAATACCTCACAAAGAGACCTTCCACTAGGCATAAACAATATAATACTTGCCCTGAGAATGTTTACTTAAACTTGAAGTGAAAATTCAATATATACTTTATGGCAATAACCATAGTTGTGTATAAAAATTTTAAAAGTTACTTTCTTCATGATTTTTCTAGTTCCTTTTCAAATGCCATGTTATTTAATAATTTTGCATCGCAAACCAAGACTGAATATAGTAATAATATTTTTTATGCACAAATGGTTAAAGGCCTTATATTTAATATCCAATGTATTCATTCATTTGTACATTAAATATATATTTAAAAAATTATATGAACTCTTATTCAAAGATTTATTTTAACATAGAACATGTTTTTGCGAAGGCTTCCCAGGTAAAATATGCTAATGTATTAAAAATAGCACATTAGAAAGTTTGTAGACACCAATGAGGAAGATGTAGGAAAAATTGAGTGCGTGGCCGCCGTGTACACTAAAAGTGAAACTTTGTGCAGCAAGAAAGGGGGAAATGTTATTCCAATGAAAGAGCGGATCAATAATATTGTGGTAAATGTAATGATATATGTATTGGAATTTGATTCTATTTATTAAACTACTGATATTTTGCGATTAAGTTGTGACAGGTTATGAAGCACATCGGAAGCTTTTTTTCCTGTTCCATATTCTTGCCCATTGTGCTGCACTTTTCTTATTTATTTCTTTTATTTTAGGTGGTACATTAACACGCTTTCTCTTGTGATATGCCTTTAGTCTGCATTTGATCTTGGCATAATTAATTTTTTTAGCAAAAATATTAACGGACGCAGTGGTTAATCCATTTTCCATTCATTCAAATGGGAGTAATTGTTCAGTTTACAAACAATTCAGATTATGAACGAATTAAGTTTGTAACCCGAGGTTCTGCTGTACTTTTCAATTGTATATTTCCAATTCTGTGTGACAATTGCTTTGAAGACCGATTGAAATTACTGTACCGTGACTAAAAAAGTTTCACCTCAAAAATGTATTATCTGTAGTGATGATAAGATACACGTGTTTGAGACACGTAACATGTTTTTTCTAATTTTTAATCTTTTTTGGGTATAAATTAATATAATAATTACAATGCTTTCTGATATTGCATATAATAACTAAGTTCACACAAGCTAGCTCTCCAAAAGTCAATGTTTTAAATAATTTCTTTGCTAAAATAGTGCGTAACAGACCTGTGGGCCATGAGTATTATTCCCCAATGCGCTTAACAGGTTTCTGTCAACCATAGCTTGTGGTAATAACACTGCCAACCAAAGCTTGTGGTAAATTAAGACTTTTTTAAAGATAATGTCATAAGTTGTAGAAAGTATTTTTTATGTAAAATTACATTAAAATATGATCAATTATAAGTATGGCATATCATAATAATTTTGTCTTATAATAATCAAAAATTGGTATCTAATGGTGCAAATTACAATCAAAGTTTGTAGTATGTATACAGAAATGAGTGATGGTCGTTGTATTAGTTCAACCCTTACTTCCATCTGTTATGAGACTTCAAACGATTCGAAGCTAAATTTGAATGCGATGCGGCTTCTTCCTGTGCAGCTAATTCCTCATCCATCAGAAGCTCAAAGTTTCCCATTGCTTCATGCGTTGGGATTTTATTCCAACGTACGCTGCAATGAACATAAGTTTTTATATTATGAGACCCCTCAAAATTGTTCAGGTCAATTGATAATAAAATTAAATTTTCCCCAAGTTCTTAACCCTTTTAGTACCCACATATTTTTCTGCTTATTAACCATAATAACTGTAGTAAAATATTAATTTTATGTATGTATCACTTTTAAAATCTGTTTTCAATATTGAAGACAGGTTAGTGATTTTTTGTTTATCAGCACAACTAGAAACGTGCCGACAAGCCATAACAGCTCGGCACGATCTAGAATAATGAAACTTTGTAAAAAAACTTAAATGTTATACTTAGTTATTAAAAATTATTTTATAAAAAAATATATTATTAATACAATAATATCTTTTAAATAAAATATAAGCAGTATATCAATTAAAAAAATCATATTAAGTGATATACAGTCTTTTAAATAAACAAGATTTTTTTAAATATATTTATTTATAAAACTTATGGTCCTAAAGTCATCAATAGTGTATAAAATTGCATCAAAATGACCTAATAAGATAATATTAAAATTGCTCATGAATAAATATACGCATACAGCAGTCTCAGCAAAGATATTAATTTTAAATGCATATCTATATTCTTGCAGAGTGGACTGGTTAAAAATGTTTGTCAGTTCTCAAGAGTAACTCTAAAGGTAATACACGGATATCGCCGAGTCAATCATTTAAATTTTTAAACAAATATGTAGTTTATTCCAGTGAAATCGGATTGTGGGTCCAAGATGCAAACTGTCAAATATTGATCAGAGGAAACATTTTGTAGTAGAAACATTGGGCTTTTGAAAAATTAAATGCACCCTAAAGTTCCAGGTAGTATATGTAACAACTCATGAGATCACAGACTTTTAATGACTTTTAATTTTTTTATCTATTTGTAAGGAAAAGAAAAGCATGCATGGATAGGCACAAATTATTGAAACATATGTAAAGGGTCTTTCAATAGGGACGCTCGAAATTTGATAGGTTATAGTAGCCATATTGTTAAAGTGACATCTGTCAAATTTGTTGTCATTTGTTTAATAGTGTACGGCAAATCACCATGAAAGGTTATAGCGTTGAACAACGTGTGCAAATCATCAAATTTTATTATCAAAGTCACTGCTCCGTTCGAGAAACGTTCCGTTTTATCCTCGCCACAACCGTCCTGCCGAGTCGACTATTCGACGTTTGGTGGTCAAATTCGAGTCAACCAGTTCGGTAAATAATCGGCCAACACCAGTACGTCACCAAAACGCAAGATCTGCTGAAAACATGGCGCTACGTGCCACACAGCACATGCCACAATGCGCGGCGGTGGTGACGTAAACATAAACTGGCCACCGAGATTGTGCGATTTAACGCCTTTAGACTTCTTCCTTTGGGGCTATCTTAAATCGTAAGTCTGCGAATAAACCGCAAACAATTGACACTTTCAAAGTCAACATAACAAACGCCATCCAGCAAATTCAGCCAGATTTATCCAACAGTCATTGAAAATTGGACCTCCCGAATACGTGCCACCAAGCAAAGCCGCGGCGGATATTTGAACGACGTTATATTCCACACTTAATGCCATAAAATATACTTTCAAATGAAAAAAAAATTGAGTGGATATCTCACATACAACCTGTTTTATTTACATTTTAAAATCGTGCGTCCTTATTGAAAGACCCTATACTTACTCTGCGATTCCATCTGGAGGCATCACCACAGATAATATATTGTCAATTAATTTATACTTTAATATCCTGTCATTGACCGTTGTCGAAGTTAATGATGGTGATGAGTTAACCTGAAATTATATAAAAAAAATTATATATTTGGTGATAAAATTATCTTAAATATTTGCAGAGAGCTTGTACGTTATCCATGTAAGTTTTATTTTTATGGCGCATGAGCTTTGGTTTGTTTGAAGATAGCAGAATATAAATGTATGAATAATTTTTCATGACAAGATATTAATTTTTATTTAAACAAACATATGTACCTCAACTAGCCAGGGCTTAAGATTGTTATCGATTATGATGTCGTATCCGTAGCATTCAAAACAGTGTCTGAAAAATGTAAATAGTAACTTGTATCATTATTATCATGCACAGATTATACCTACACAAGTTATTAGATTAAATGTACCTATCGTTAGCCATTACTGGCGCTACTGCCTTCAATGAGTGAACTATTAACCACTGAATGGCAGAAAACAATTTCTCAGTGACAGCTTTCCCCCGAGTTCCTTCCAAATATAATCTCAAATTTTGAACACTCATTTTACCACCATGAAGACTATTATATTCACCCTAAAAATTTCAGAAACGAATTAAACATCTGGTTATGATTTTTTTAATTGATACTAAATATTTACATATTCCCATAGTCTTTTGCTCTGGTTTATGGTAAGGAAACACTTTGAATATATCCTAACTCGGTATCCATTACAAACATGGGTGACATCAGTCACAAGTGAACAAGTCTATCTTCCAGTTCATCACGTATGCGACTCATCAGTTGTGGAATGGTTTGTCGACTTCTGTGTGTCCTCCTTTCAGTTTGGATCAATTTAAAATTCAGATTAACTATTCCCTTCCATCAGCCCCCTCTGCTCCTTCTACATAACATCCATCCCTCGAGTGAGGCAGACCCGACCCCAATGCTGTGCGAGTCTCTTATGAGGGTTTATACAAATGAGTAGAAGAAGGTACAGGAGTAGGTTTATTGTATTTACATAATATAAGATATTAAATTAAATTTATTTAGACGCACCCCTTGTTTTTGAACGCTGACATTTGTGAGATGGACATACATATTATCTAGTTCTGTTAAGCTTGTATCGTACTTTACGGTGCAGAATCTACAGAAACCAAGCTTAAATAAATATGCCTTGAGTGGTCGAAAAGATGTAACTAAAACATAAAGTCGTAAATCAAATTTCTTCCCCCCAATCAGTAGAGGATTATCAATGTACCTGAAAGAAGAAAACTTTTAAAATAGTATTTAATTTTTATATTCGGCCATGAAAGATGGTAGTAGTAAGAAAACATTTTTACCTTGATATGACATAACTTTCTTTTGCAAGTTGAGGATGAAAAGGTGTTTTGGCTTCTCGTGACCATTTACGTAACTTTGATAGTTTATTTATTAAAAATATTCCTGCACCTTGAGATTTCCCACAAGGCTTCATTATCCAAGTGCTCTGGGGTGACTTTCTGTATTCTTCTACAAACATGTTGTAGTCTGAAGAAAAATCAATAGCTTTTATGTAGAAATATCTAATAGGTAGTAACTTATAGTAAAGAAATAAATTATCTTTGGGGAAGTTAAAATGGTAAATATTATACAATAAAAAAACAAAAAATATCTACAGAATGGCCCAAAAAAAGGGAGAACATTTGGAGAACAAGTTTACAAATTACAAGGTGAACATCTTACTAGTAGGTAGTCTATTATACAATCCAAGATTTTTACAATTTATTACAAATTACTTACCAGCAGGCAAAACAAATGTTATAGGTATAAAATCTAAATGCACATATCTGGTTCCGAGCTGCCCATTTGGCAACACTACCTCCATTTTCTCAGCTAGCGGACTGCCATCTCTTTCTAGCTCTTTGCGGTATCGTTTAATATTTTTCACCAGCAGATCCTTTCTTGAGAGTTCATAGTGATTTGGGAAATGATTGATAATTCTGAGAACAATAACAAACTATATTAGTGATGAGATAAATTATGGTTGTGATTATATTGTGTGATTGATATTCAAATGTTAGAGGTTTAGTTTCAGATAGATAATACCAGGTAGATAATCACAGTTACCAATTATTGTTACAATCAATGTTCCCTCTAAGCTGTATACACGATTTGGCATCATAGCACGCACACAATTTTTAACAAGACTTATTCTTCACGTGCCGCCTTCTATCGAAGGTTGGCGACCATGTTGCAGTGTAAGATCACCAATATTGTGAATATTGAACCACTTTCTGAGGTAACACAGCTAAGATAATTTATTTTTACCTAAGACTGCTGCTTTCCATCTTGTTCTGCATAATGAGTTGTAAAATATCATATTTCCATATGTCCAAAGTACATAGCTTTCCTTGATTGTTATTAGTCCTTGATGCACGAATGTCTCCATTCTGCAGGAATTAAACGTCAAGACTCTCAACCATTTGCATGGGATGAATCCTTTAATTTTTTGGGCATCTTGCGAGAAAGGAAGATAGCTTGGAGAAGCTTGTTGTGGTGGGCCACATTGAGGGATGAAGAAGAAGAAGAAGAAGATCACCCACCCGCTGGACCGACCAAGTGGAAAAGGCGACAGGCACTTCTCTGGTGACAGCCCTAAGATCTGCAGACCGCCGAGAAAAGCGGAGGAGCACAGTTAAGAGAGCGAGAGTTCACGGAGATCGCGATCCTCAGTCATGAGGGATCGGCGTGGATGATTTTTAGTTGTCTTGACTTATTTACGCGTCTCAATACATCTTCAATAGTAATGTGGTATATAGCCCTATCGGTAGCCTTTTATTGGTATGGTAATGTTTTTTTTACTTTCTTTCCCAGTGCACAAATAATAGCTATTAGTTTTAAACTGTGATTTTAGAACATTGGTTACAATTATAGCTTATCTGAATCGCTGACTTTCAATACTCGCTATAAAATCTATTTCATAATTTCGAGAAAATCAAGAAAAACTGCCACAATTTAATGACAGGTATTGTTTCGTACAGGAAACAAGTGTAGACAAGGGTGGTTCGCCGATTCCAGCTTCTTTCAACCGGCGATGATGATGATAATTATGGGGTCGAAAGAAATGAAACACAAAAGATGTTCAATATAGATACACTACGACGACACAACACGATTGAGAATGGCTTCCGCCTGCAGAATACTCTGTTTTTATTCCGATTCATAACAATACATATATTTTCATATATGTCATATTTTCGTAGAAAGCAATCACTTTGTGGTTTGACATATTATATTAAGTAAAATAACAATCACTTTGTGTGAAACCACAAAATTTCGTGGTTTCACACAAAGTTATTGCTATTTTACTTAATACATATAGTTATATTTGCAAGTACCTATACGGTGACAGGCCACCGCTGTACATTTTGTACATTGACGTCTTTGTTTTCCTGAAATCTATCCCACGGGTTTTTTGGCGCCACACCGATGATTACACCTTTAAATTATTGACACGTGTCTTATCATATCAATTATATGGCGCTTCCTTTGCGAGTAATTCTGTGCGATACAGGTATTTATTACTTTTTTAGAAAATTTATTAATTACTTTCATCTAAAATAAAATTATTATGTATTTACGTTAATTATTGTATTATGTACTTAGAAACCCAAATATGTATTACATTATGATAAAAAAAAACATGGCCGGTTTTGAAAGTCACATCGCCAGGTTACACCTGGTTTTGTTCACCTTAACATTATACTTATTAGCTATATTGCCAGCTAACAAAGCGTATTTTGAAAATGAAACATAAAAATTAATTCTGAAATCAATGATATATATAACTCAAATTTGTTAAAAAAAAGTGTTATAGCAATTGTGCATGCACTATCCCATAATTTATATTTTTTGTCATTTATGTATTTAATGAATAAACAAATTATTTAAATGTTTAAAAAAGTCATTATTTATTTCAAATATTATTGGAAAAAATATCATTACATCATGCGATAGTTTGCACTTTTTATTTCTGTGTCCAATATTACACTCTATGATGATGATGCTCTTTCATTTCAGCTACATGATATATAGATAAAGATATAAATAATTAATTTTATTCGACTTACTGATTATCATTCATTCTGTAGCCACTTTCCACACTGAAAAGACTACGTACGGTTTGTGTTCCTGCCCAGTAAAAATGCCATTCATCATCAGGCCCAACTTGAATCCAACCACGTCGCTCAAAATTATTAATTAAAACCGATTTGTCCAAATCTGTACAAAATGTTACTTTTGTGCGTTCCCCTGCAGGCCCAGGAATTCTAAGGCAAAAAAGGTTATAAATCTCTAATAATAAAAAAATAATTAGGATTAATTAAGAACATTTGAGAGAAGCTTTTTAGTTTTTTTTAGTTCAACTTAGGGGCAAAATCAAATAACACGGCACTATTTCCACATAGTTTGGTTTTACAATCTGATAGACCTGTGTTCATTCAATGCAAAATAAAGAATGCAGCAGCTTTTTATGAATGTGAAGATGGGCTCATAGCTCAGACAGTCAGAGTAGATTTTCAGGATGTCTCTTGGGAAAATTAATCAGGGCTACTTCTTTGAACCATCACCCCGAGGCCTACCAGAGAAATCATGAACGATAACAGACTGAAATGAACTTACGCTATTTGCTTCAATTATGAATTAGACTCATAAGAAGTTCACCTAACAAATGATGTAACAAGTTGACTGGGGTTTTCTTTAATTCTTTAAAACATATTATTACCTGCCATATATGGTAGAGAGGTTTGCAGCTGCGATCTTCTTGAGTTCAGTGGTCATTGTATTGTATGTATTTAATCAAATTTTTAACTGTGTGTCATATTGGTTGCATTCAATAATCCATGTTTATTTATATCCATAGTTACTGAATTAAACCATGGCAATTCTATATGATGTTTATTACTACCTACTTTAGATAGTACACATTATATAACTTTAAATTAGTGATTTTAAAAGGGGCGGTGCTGCCCCCTGGGAGGTACAGTGATATAATACAAATCCTTCATTAAAAACAATATATATATTACACTTTAGTTCAGTGTTTCAATTTCAATTTTTTACTGTCCTAGTGTTTTCATAAGTTTTACTTACAAAAAGCATACTAACATAACATTAAACCTTTTAACAACCCACACCCATAACAACAGCAGATATGCAACTAGCTAGTCGCAGTTAAGTAGCTCATCTACGTGTGTATTATTTTAGCATGACGATGAATCAGCACCACCACTTTAATTCGATTTTCCTATTTTCTATGCCCATTGTGCGAGTACTCTACCACCGAATTGTCACAAACAATGCTGTTAGTCGAAGCTGCGCGCGCCACTGAATGAAGTGAAAAATCAATCTCACAGGATTAACAAAATTTGTGATTCGCACTTTGTTAATAGGGAACGTCATGTCTAATTATTATTATTTCGAGCTAGGTGTGCCACGGGAGTTTGGCAGAGGATCAAGTGTGTTGTTTTAGTAAAAAGATAAAAAAACATTGTTTTAGTTAGTGATTTTGAACATATGCTTGATATATGTACGTTAACATTTTTTATTATTTTATTTTTATGATTTATTTTATTACATTAAGGTTATTTTACTATAATCTTTATATCATTTACAGGAATAATACACAGGGACAACTATTGATTTTAGGGAAAACAAATTTATTAATGGATGGCATTTATCAGCTACATGATCTTAATTATTATTATCAGACTGAATTTTTCAATTCACTGTTTTGAAAATTCATTCTTTCCCTTTTTATGCATAACAATTAACATTATACAGAAATTTTTGAATTGTTTTATCAGATTAAGATGAATAAGAAAAGTATTATAAATAATATACATATGATCTAATTTAACAAGTAAAATTATTCAGCTGACTAAAATTCAAATATAGGGAAAACCAGCCAGGAAGATCTGATCTATCTTTGCTTTATTCCAAATGTTACCTAAAGATAAGTTTGGTTTCTTCAAGACTTTCCTCGTCATCTCTTTTGCCAGCTTTCTTTTCTGGAAATACAAACTTTTCACCTAAAGGCTGAAAATAAAAATCAATTACTTACCACAAATTACTTTTTTATTCCCAAACTGTAACCATTTGTAAAATAGGAATATCAGAAAATTATAGTATTTCCTACTTACAATCCAAACATTTTAAGACTCGGATTAACCATTAACTAATGACAACCTTCCTTCCATCATTCCATACAATATCCTTTCCGTAGGTGACATAGAATGTTATATATCTTTCTATCAAATGTTGGAAAATACACAATTAATCTGTGTGTTAAGTGTGTTTTGAATATTCACCTGTCTCCTTCATTTATAAGCATAGTACAATTGACGATGTGATACCTGGAAATATTACTAGTGTGCGGGGCCGCTCTAATAAAACAATGAAGAATATCTTGTTACAGTCACATCTCATGTGTAACGTTCATGTATTGCATTTATTATTTACAGCGCGAAATTGAAATTTTATTGAATCTTGTTGTGCATAGACTGCGCACTGGGCGACGCTAACCCCTCATCACCCCGCTTCTAAACAGGCGTTAGCGGCCGGACAAAGGGTCGTTACCCCCTCCCCCGCGCATTGGCTGAGGTGGGTTGCTGCTCACACTGACGCAGTCTCTCGCCCTCCGACTGTCCAATGTTCCGGATCTGCTCCTGGGGTGCCGCCGGCCTCCGGGCAGCTTCCTACTGACTGCTATTTTGCTTCGAGACGACGCCGCCAGGAAGCTGTGACGTGCCTCCTGAAAGGCATCCGAAGACCCCGTCTTGGGCACGAGGCAAGCGGCGGATATTCCCGCCATTCACACAAGAAGAGCGGAAGCCATCCATTGGGAGATGACCGTATGTGGCTGTGGAGATTACGTGGCGAAGGCGCGTGACCCGAGCGAAGTTGCAGAGCCCGCTCCTGTGAATAGGACAAACGCAGCTTGTCACACGCGCCCGCGGCAGGCCACATGTGGTTATGCAATTGACCACAAGTGTGAAGATAAACAAAAAAGTGAGTGGGAAAAACAATTAAAACAATCAGTGCGCCCGCGCTCAATATAAGTAGCAATAAGAATTTTCCTTTATTTTCTCATGTTGTAAATAAAAGTGTAGATATGTACAGAACGTTCGTGGTAATTTAATTTACCCTCCCGCCATCTCCTCGTGACCACCACCAATAATGATTGCGCAACAACCAGAGCGTCGACGTTCATATCAATCTCATCAAAAGATTATCACAATTATCTCCAACTCCTTCTATCAAGTTTAGCTTGATATAAAAGGGCACGACGTTGGGTGCCATGTGATTTAAGTCGGGGTTCTTTAGGAGTTATAATTCGATTAATCGAACATGTATCATGCTCCTGATCGCTCGTCAGAACAATACCCCGTACTTTAATGGAATGATAGCTTCGCGACACATCCATCAGATATCACGCCTTCATTAGTACCATGGTTATAGGAAGAATACAGGTGATTATGAACACACGGAAGATGCAAAAATTAGATATTTATTAATCACAGTTTATACTCAATGGGCAAGTGGAAATACTTATAACTAACTTATCCTATAACTAATTCTACCTCAGATTATCTCCCGATGTTCTTCCGGGTCTTCTTCCGGAGACCTGGTCTCAGGCCGGCGAAGTGATGCCGTTAGCACCCGGTGTGGGTGGCTATATACTGACTGATCTGCTGGACAGCGAGCTGGGCGGCTGCTCCTGGATAGACTGCGGTGAACCGTGGCTATCTATCCTCCGGTTCCCTGTCGCGTTCGGTCGGATTCCTGGTGTTGACTGTCTGTTCTTTTGACTGCGCGTTTTTTCTACTGACGCTTCCAACTTTGAATCTTGTGTTCAACTGCTTCGTCCGGATTTTGTTTTCAACTCACTCCTTCGGATTTCGTTTTCAACTGGTCCTTCCGAACCTCGGTTCCAACTAGTCGTTCCGAGCCATGGCTTCAACCATCTCCTCCCGGACCTCGTTTTCAACAAACTTTTTAAAATGGCGTTCTGGCCCTTTTAAAGTAACCGTGGCGAGGGCATACTTCTCGCTCGGGGGTCGGTCCGTCCTCACAGGATTGGCGATGCCTCATTGGTCGATTTGTTGACAGCGGCGTTACACCTTCGTTTGTAGGCTTGATTCTCGGTTCCGCCTACTTTCTTCATAATTAATTACATTTAATTGGACAATTTATTTGTGTCCGCCATGTCACACAGTCACTTAATCTTCGAGTTTATCTCACCCGTAGGTTGACACACACACTTAACATTGTCTTGTCAATTAAACTTTTAGCCCAGTGACCTCATTAATGCTATTCATTATTCTCATATCAATTTAAAATTAAATTAATTTCTTTATTCAGCCTTACATTACACACACTTAAACATATTACATTTTTCCTTACCTGCCCAGTTATAATTACATTATTATTTATCATTAATACTTATTTATGTTTTAATCTCCCTATTAGTTTTCATTCCTATTATCCTAGTTGATTAGTAAAAAGTAGATTACAGCGGAAGAGCCGCAACATCGACATACTTTGATTTGATCTAAATTTGCGATTGATCAGAGACTCGTTCAGATTGTTTTGCCGTATGGGACGAACATTTGCTGATGGCATAGTTCGATTTACGCACCGCATAAGGCGCATGAAGGTGGAAGGTGTAAATCCGAGTACATCAACTTGTGGGTATTCGTCCTATCCTTTATGCTTACCCCAACAGAGAAAAGACGCGATAGTCAGTCGCCACTCATGGTGGGCTATTGCATATGAGCTCCGGCCCGAGTTCAACAAAAGCTACTTTATTACCCAGGAATTAATTATCGTAGGGGCGACAATAGGGCTCGCAACTTAATAGCTCTTCTTTTGTGCGATATACTCGATGTCTCGGCCGGCGAAGATGTGTTGTTTTGCCATTAACCGCTCCCGAGTGAGTTATTTCTCGGAACAATTTACTCCTAAAAAAAAGACAATCGCTTGACTTGACCCTGGGAAAAAATGCTGGTTCCTCTGCCCGGCTACTATATGTCACCCGAACAGAATGTATGGGGTAACGCGTGTGGTCATCCTTCGTAATTACGGAAGAGATAAATCTAATAGCCGAAAAAAAAAGGATGGCTTTCTAATGATGGAAGAAAAAGTTCCCGTGTGACGCGGGTCCCTGCAAAATACATTCCCAAAAACACCCAGTATTTGCTGGTGTCGAATTAGTGATTAATTAACGGTCCGAATCTAAATCGACTCGCGATACAAATTATCGCCGGGGCATATCAAGCTGCTCGGCCGTCAAAATATTCATTCTTTCTAAAATACTTTACATATTCTCTATGATCTGCACCATAGATAATATCTCATATTTTATTCTCTATCACCCACACGCTGCATGTGCATAGATAAGAGATACACGCTGTCAACAATCTGTCACGCATTTGGTTTTTCAGTTTGCAGATTGTTAATTTTTGTGTTACTTTATGAGATTATCGCGAATGGGAAAATAATCATAAATATTTTTACGTATTGTTGATGTTTTAGTAATAAGACTGTATTGAAAAATGTCTTCTTGGAAAAATGCCGCGAAATCTAACCAAAAAACGCATCGAGAAAGACATCAACCGGAGGCCAGAAAACATTTGGGACTTCTCGAAAAAAAGAAAGATTATGTGAAGCGTGCCAAGGATTTTCACGATAAAGATACGACTTTGGCTTTGTTAAGTAAACGAGCACTAAACAAAAATCCCGATGAATTCTATTATCACATGATAAATTCGAAAGTTAAGAAAGGGGTAAGGTATTCGTTTAATTATTCAGTGTATTTAGATAACTTATCCAGAATATATTTTTTCATGGAACACATGAAGTGATTGTCTATGTTGGGCGGTAAGACATTGGTCTGCTTGTTATAAAAATATGCCTATTTTTATGTTTAGTAGTTACACCGTTGTCGGTTTCCTTAAGTGTTTGAACTTTGTTTTCTGGGTATCGTTAATATAATTGGTTATTTATTTTGTTTGTTTTCCAGGTGTGAATGTAGTTATCCTTAAATGATACTATTAATTTTATTGTTATTATTATTATATTTATTATTATTTTGAAATCTTTAAGAAGATAAATCTTTGGAATTTGTTGTCTTTTTCCGTATCATCTTATTTTATCTTGATTAGTTTTCATAAATTCAAATTATTCTGATAAACAATGTATTATTTAAGCGCTAATATTCATGCCTGTAAACCATCACACCCTAGAACTTTAGTCTCTTAACCATCGCCTCCCCCACAAGTTCCGCTGCATTGTTGTAGAGAATTGAAAATAACAGAAAATAATACAGTAAAAGCTCTTTAATATGAAATTGAGGGGACCAAACTTCTAACATCTATTTCGTCAACTTTTTGACTTTCGCCACATATTCGGGTCTATTCTCAATTTCAAATCAATTTCAATAACCATGATCTACTCCGTTATTGTATAACATTGTATACTTCGTCAATTTTGACGTATTCTACGATTGAGTGACGTGAAACCAAAGGTTCAATTTCAACGATTGGTTATGCGAATATTGCTAATGTTTGTTGTCTATACTTGTATATTTTATTTATGGTGTAGTCGGCTTCTGATTGGTCGATAACCAAATAGACATGAAAAAGGGTTGTGTATTCGCAAGCATCGACATCAGTACATGATTTTATTTATTCTGTTAGAAAAATAAACACGGATTATAATTTTTAAAATGTCTTATATACATATTCTTATAAATATACAAGAATTAATGATTTACTAAAATAAGTAAGCTGTCTCTCTGAAACGCATGATTAATAAGTATTTTCATTGACTTATACCATGTTTCAAACTTTTTGGTTTAGCAACTGATATAATTTGTTGATTCGCTAATTTTTTTTTACGAAGGGCACTTTACAAAAATAAAATAAAACGGTATTTAACGATCCAGCGTCTTTAGTTAATCAACATATTTTTTTAGATTCCGATCCGATGCGGGACAATGCGCGATTAAATAAAGGAACAGTTTTCACCTCTGTACTTTCTAATACGTATCGTTATTAAATAGTTCCCATTTATATTTATGCTTTCATTATAAATAATCATCGGTCAATCGTACGAACTTTATTTAAACATTGAATATGGTGAAAATTCTATGCACGCCCATTCAGAACACAATTTTTTTTCTAAAAATATATGAAAATTTTAATTTTACCGTAAAATAACCAATATTATTATTCCGCATATAGTACACAGAAAGAAAAACACATCGAAATTGCATTAGACAGATATAATCAATAAATCCTTTTTATGTGTTTAATATGTCTGCATACATTAATAAAACATTAGATCTATTAAAACAGTAACTATTCGATTAATAACATAAAATAAATATTAAAGTGGAAAGTAGTAAAATCTTTTTTACGTTATCTGTAGAAATAAAAAACAATCAGTCATTACTATAGGAATATAAAACTTATCAGTCAAGATGTGTACATAAAATAAATAAAAGCGTTAACTAAGTCAGGCGAACCAGGTTACTTTCGCCCACCTTGGCAATAATTAACCATTTCTTAATGTAGACTACACTTGATAAAAAGTTGACTATTATCCTACCAGGTACAAGGAGAAATCCACGCGTCCATTCCTGCAATGCTAGATATTTCTTTACTAAGTAACGCTCAGTCAGGAATCTCCCATTCCACCACTGTGGCATAATTTAGTGCAGCGGTATATATACAGAAGTCAGAACAGCAGGCATTTCCTGTGAAACCATTATTTTTTCTATAACGAATTCGATGTTATCGAATAAATTACCCTAACAAGAGCAAAATGGTTATATTTGATGTGTTAATCTACTTGTCATGGATCCTGCATGGAATTTGAAAACAATACTTCTCATAGAACAAGAAAGTCGGTATTTTTGCGAAATCGATTCTTTGTTGACATCCCTAATTCTAATATTTTCTATGGTTATTACTTCAAAACATAAACAGAGGAAAACATATATTTTGTTTTACGAAAATAAATATTTTGCATTAGAAAATAGATATGTCGGCACACCGCGGAATTAAAATGTCGTCGGCACGGAGAAGCCTGATGGTGGACTGGATTGAAATTCCAAAGAACAATGTGGTATTGAAAGGAAGTGAGTGATAAAATTATTATTTATTTTCAAAATTAATATTTATTTACTTTCATACTACTTCATTTTCATATATTGCTTGAATTTTGTAGTGAAATATCCTCACCCGAGCTTTGAGCCACACTTAAGAGGAAGTGGGAAGAACTGGCCCAAATATTAAATAATTGTAATGATGGGTGCACTAAAACGCCAGATAAATGGAAGAAGGTTAGTTTCATTTTCTTAAATTTTTTTTTTTAATGAAATTGATCTGTATGATTCTAAAACCAAGTCAAGATTTGTGTGTCTTGAAATTTTTACATAAAATTGATTATTTTTACTGAATTAGTGTATGTAATCACTTTTTATTTCACATTTATTTAATTTAGAATCAAATTTATCCCTCAGATCAAACAGTTAATGCTTTTATTCCCGGATTATGTGGTTTATCATTTAATTATTTTATCTCATATAGCACATTTTCAGTCTTTTATAGAATTACGCGCAAACGTTAAGAGCAAGAAATCACTTCCAGGAAGACGGTAGGGGGACCACCTACATTACGTCTCTCAGAAGAGGACGAGAGATTTCTAGCAGTCGAAAGGATGCTAGGAATCACTGGAAATCCAAAGCTAAAAGAGATTGGAATTTCTCCGGACATTAGCCTACCAGAGAATATACAAGGAGAAAGCAGGGCATCCATTTCACCATCGCCAGATATTTCTGCATCACCAGATATTTCTGCAACGTCATCGCCATATAGTTCTGCAACACCCAATATTCTGACAGGATCCTCACGTAGCTCAGTTCAATAACCGAGGCCATCTCTGCGCTCACGCCCACAACCACGGGCTTACACGACAAGAAGCTGCATGGCAGAAAGAGCTATGCAGATGCAAGCATCATATCATGCTGAGAAAATGGAAAGCCGCGCTGCACTTCTAAACGCAACAATAGTCAACTTTGTATCAAGTATAGTTTACATTAAGAAATGGTTAATTATTGCCAAGGTGGGCGAAGGTGACCTGGTTCGCCTGACTTAGTTAACGCTTTTATTTATTTTATGTACACATCTTGACTGATAAAGTTTTATATTCCTATAGTAATGACTGATTGTTTTTTATTTCTACAGATAACGTGAAAAAGATTTTACTACTTTCCACTTTAATATTTATTTTATGTTATTAATCAAATAGTTACTGTTTTGATAGATCTATAATGTTTTATTAATGTATGCAGACAAATTTGTTTATTATTACTACAGTTAAATGTGAAATAATATTTATAAGATTATATAAAAACATAACATTAAACCTGTGTTTTAATTGTGTATACGTATACAATATATATAAAACCTCTTTCCAAATAAAAAGTATGAGAAGGATATCTGTTATCCCTTTATTTACAATATTCTAAAAATAAGGGAAATTAAATAAAAATATGAGTTGCACATAATGAATTTAATAATATGTATAGGTAAGGAATATCCCCTGATTCTATTACATCTGTCAGAAAGAATCAGGAAAGAAAACTGACATGGTTATATATTCACAAATGGTTTGTTTACAAGATAAAAATGTAATAATACTTTAGAGGTTGGGTAAAGTTACTGAATGTATATAAGTCAAATTTATAAATGTAAGGAAAAAAAAAATTCAACTAAAATATTCTTGTATGACTTCATTCCTGACTTGCCGCCGTCGAATTGGAATGCTTGTTGCATGATCATTAATTGGTCCAATGACATCTGTAAATAAATAAAAATATTTTAAAAAGAATTATAGTGTTGTGTTTATCGTTAAACTAATTAAAGTAAATCATAACATACTGTTAAATATGCACCCATCACCAGCAACATCATGTAGTGGGACATTTCTGGAGATACATATATTATGCAGTACAGCACATGAATAAAATATTTGCCCTGCAAGTCGGACTATAGTTTAGAACTCTGTGCTTCAGAATGCAACGAAATCTTGATTTTAAAAGTCCTATGCACCTTTCCACAGCATTTCTTGTTTTAATAGGGGCTTTATTGTATCTGGATTCTGGTGTATTAAGTCCTGAATTTTCGTAAGGTGTGAGAAGCCAGGATTCTGATGGATATCCAGAATCACCTGAAAATTCAGCAATACGTCATCGTTATGCCCAAATAATGTAATACGATTTGTATATTTTCACTATGAAATTATAAAAAAAAATTACCCAGTAACCAGCAACCTCTAGCATTTCGATTTTCCAAAAATCTTCTAATCTGTGATGTATGCCATATTGCTGCATCGTGAGTGCACCCGGGATACAATGCATTAACTGACAAAATCTTAACATCTGCTCCACATATCTGGAACAAAATAATTATTAAAAAGTAAATTTAATAACTTTGTGATATAATATAATTCCCCAATATTCCATATATATTTACAATTTGTGCGTTAATACTGTAATACCCTTTTCTATTAAAATAGGCTTGTCTATTATTTCTGTAGGAGGGTTTGATTATGAGTTCCATCAATACATCCAACTATACTGAGGAAGTTGAATTTTTCAAAAAATCTAAAAAAATTAGCTTTAACACATTTAAAAATACTAAATAATTAATCAAATAAGTTTATTAATCTTTTATATGACTTTTTGACAGCAACTTTACATGGGAAAAGATTCATGTCTTAAAGAGAATAAAGAAGGAATCATATCCGGCCATATGGAAATAGTGTGCTTACTGCAATTGCGCTGTGGAAATGTCCTCATCATTTGTTGGGAAAACAACCCATTCTGTTAGCAAGTGTTCACAAATTACCTCAGTCACTTCATTCAAGCACCTGCTAACAGAAGATTGTGACAAGCCAAGGCAATGGTTGCCTTGGGTTGATAAGACCCGTGCGAGTAAAAATTTAAAGCTGTTATCACCTAGAATTCAAATTATCAATTTACTTTCAGTATAAACATGGCAATTAAAAATCGATATTTAGTGTCATTCTTGTGCAATAATACACTTTAATTATCAAAATTTTGTAAAGTACAATAAAAAAAAATACGAAAAATAACCTAAAAAGTAGTGAGTATTACTTCAAAACATTTACCTTTTTTTGTGGTGTTATAGATCCTGAATACCTTGAAACTCTTAAAAAGGGAGTTAATACTTCAAATAAATATATAACGGTGTCGTTATCAAGGCGGTATAGTAAAAATTTCCCATTTGGAATTTCCATCGGCTTGCACAAATCACGCAAACGTCTTTCCATTCTCGAGTTTCGACTAAAAATATAAGTTTTTAGTTAAAATAAGTACTAATACAGTATTCAAAGTTCACAGACAAAGGTTTGTTCATAAATTACCTATTGATTTCCTCATCCACAGCGTCGTAGTAAAGAATTACGGCCAATCCTGTCGCCATTTTTATGTTTTGACAGATTGTGGTACGTTTATCTCCCTCACTCTCTCTCTCTCTCTCTCATTCAAATATAACACGGACGTTAATTTACGTACTGTCTATTTTTGAGGGTAGGTGTAACAATCACCTTCATTTCAATATTGAAATTTTGAGAATAGGTCTGTTTATCAACTTTTTGATTTTCGCCACATATTGACAAGCATGTTATGTTGAACCTTGAATTAAATCTGTGGAGTCAACCATCGGAGGCTCCAAAATCATTAATCTCCAATTCATTGGCTAATGAATGCCCTCTCTCGATGAAGCAGAATATTGGTCACACGCATTTGAGAAAAAAATTCAAACAGCCTGCTTTCCAGCTCTTCATGTTTTGCTGGGCGAATGCGTCGACGCGTGTTACTTTCCTTCAACTTATGATACGATTCTTAAATTTTGGTCTGATTTTTCAAAATTGTCGAAACAATCGAGTTGGTGATACAATATTTTTTTTGCGATATTTCCCTTACTATCTATATCTTTAATTCAAATTGATTTTCTTAGAAATTGTTAAGGTTTTATACGTACTGAAAACTGACGCCATTTTAAATTTAAAATGAAACTAAAGGTAAAGTAAAATTCGAAAAATACTAAAATTTAACACAAAAATATGCAATATTTTTTACACTTTTCAAATAACTCTTATTGAAAAGTCTAAAATCTCAAAAAGAGTGTCAGTTTTCACGAAATTCACAAATAAAAGTAGAAAAAAGAGTTAATTTGTCAGTCTTAATAACTAAGAATTTTTTTAAATGTAGAAAAACAACAAACAAACAAAACCGGCGTTTTTAACTAATTAGATAGATATGATGGAATTTGAACTAAACTTATCTTTTGGTTGGAATTCCATCATAATCGGCCAGATGGTCAAACCTCTTAGGGGTTGGTCGTGGCAGAGTCTGCACAGGTATAAAAATATTTGCAAATGTTCAGATTTATAATGACTAAGAGTAACAAAAAAAAATTGTGTCTTAAAATTATTTCATGCTATGAATTATCGAGTTTTTCGAGTTATAGGTAGAATTTTATATTA
>CM062847.1:20282753-20635592 GCA_031772225.1 Eubasilissa splendida
TAATACAAATTTTTACTACAATATGAATGAATATTATACTTATTCTCGATACCAATTGCTTATTTTTGTTATTATATGGTTTTGAGCCGTTTTTATACAAAAACATTATAATTTTGACATTTTTATTTTAAACATGCGTTAAATTTCACATCACACCTTTCTATATGACAGCACATGCGCTGTCACTTTCTAAAATATCAACATCGCCTTTTTAAAATGCAATGTTGCCGTGTTGTGGGTCTGTAATTGTCAACAAAGTCAACGAATTTAGTGCACTTCGGCAATTAGAACTTTTATAAAACATTACAATTGATAGTACACATTATTTTTTGGGGGCAACTCCAGATGGTACTTCTGATAACAATATCATTATAGAAATAAAATGCCCATCATCTGCTTCGAGTATATATTGAAGCTATAGAAAAGTGAAAAGTAACATTTTGGAAATTAGACAAAAATAAAATAATGAACATTAATAAAAATCATGATTGGTATTATCAAGTTCAAGGACAATTGCACGTTAGTAATAAAAATATGTGTCTTTTTGGAGTTTGGGCAGGAACAAATTTTATAATTAAAACCGAAAACATCTATCGAGATGATAATTTTTGGCACAATTTTTTTTTTACAAAACTAGAATCGTTTTATATGGATTGCATGGTCTCAGAATTAATTGACCAAAGAAAAACAAGGTCCATGGATATCAACGATCTGCAATATATAATTAAAGTCATAGAAAAATTACATTAATCATTTGTTACATCTGATTTTTAAAACACTTTCAAATAAATGATGAATATATGTCACATTGATATTCTCTGTATATTTAAAATTAACCTAAGCGCTTGTACCACGAACAACTGGTGGTCTTCCGGGATGAGGCTTTATTTATAATTTGGGTTTTAATTTCAGACATTGATAAAATGCTTTTGAAATTAGCAAAATTAACTTTGTGGTTAAAATTAATTATTTTTATTTGTAACTTTGTTTCATTCAATGGTATTTTTCGAAACCGGTAGATGTATTGAAACAATGTTAACAAATAAAAATAATTGATAAAATGATTTAGAAATAAAAATAAAGATAATTTGTCAGTGCTATGGCATAAGGATCAATAATGCTTGCAACAAGTGAAACAGTTTGTTTCTTAAAAGTATGCCTGAGTGAATATAAGGAAGGACATCATGGGAAGACAGGTTTTTATATACCTACTGGGATTCTTTCCCGTCTTCATAGTATAAACATAACAATTCTTAGGTGAGAACTTTGACAAATTATTTAATTTTCGCTTGATAATTTCAAATGGCAACACATATTATGAATGCTCAAGAAAAGGCTGTTTTCTGATAGCATATTAATATTACTAAGGAATTTAAGAAAACCAATAATTGTATATTCGTCCTTTTCTATTGATACCTTTCGTTTTAGCAATATTTACGTAAAAAATAATGCAGTTTTATGTTAACTTGATATTGTAATAGAAGTAACTCTTAGTCTCATCTTGAAAGGGTATGCAAAATGCAAAAAATATTTAGAAATTTATGAGAGTACGAATTTGATGTCTATCGTGCAACTTGGGACCAGCGTAACAAAGCAAAAAAAATTATAAAAAATACACATTAATATGATAATATAAATATTATTTAGTAAGAAATTATTGTGTTTCTGATATAAAACTTGGTTTTAATAGTAGTTGAAGCCTCAAAGCACATGAATAAATGTAAGGTATTTTATATTATTTTTAAAATGTCCAAAATTGATAGGTCCTGCAAAAATAATGGTTTGACTATTAATTTTTAACATTTTGTTAATTTGTCTCCTTTCAGATTTGTCTCCATAATCTTAGCTTTAAAATTAAAGAAAATATATTTTGTATATGCAAGAATTTTCCATATTAAGGCAATTTTTTGGCACATGGAAAATGAATGCAATGATCATGCTCTTATAATGCTTAATTATGGCAATTAATATTCAGTTAATTAGTGTAAAGGTCCTATCTAAGTAATAGTTTTAAAAAAAATCTAATCAAGTGTATAACTTCTGATATGCATGAGGAATAAAAACCCACATTTTCGTAAAAAACCTGAAAATATTAACTTAAAAGCTCATAATGTAATTAGGGTCAATAGTTTTATGTTATAACAATATGTTATCTGTGATGCAGGAGTCGACACTAGTACCAGGTGTGGCGGTAGTGAATCCTCCCGACAAGTCCCTGGTAGAGAAGGAGCGTGGCCTCCTGGAGCAGTACACTCCTGTACTGCGCTCTTTCTTGCGACACAACCTGCAGCTGCAGCTCATGGCAATACACTCGCTGCAGGTGTTCTGCTACTCTCTTGGCTTTCCCAAAGGTAAATATTTGTCATACAATTTAACAATACTGTTGTCAATAAATTGTTGATCCAATTTTTTTTTATCGACAAGTAATCATTGCATTACGGTAATCCTTTCCTGGATTATTATAATTGTAAGTAGATTAGTGGGATTCTAAAGATATTCGGAGCCAAAAGTGAAAACGAGCCATGGTATATATGTACGCTGCTACAACCACAAATTAAATGCACAATGTTGGGAACCTAGCATTATCCAAGCTATTAATATATTTAGAAGTAAATCCATTGATTGGCCTAAGAGTATTGGAAGACCTCGGTTTCGCACGCAATGTCCTGAATTGGAGAAGAACCGTGTTAATAGATTGGAATAGTGAAAGTTACTTGAGGCCAAGACCCACACCGGACTGTTGCATCATTGATTATGATAAGTCTTTGGATTATGACAATTGAAAAATCCCATATATTGTAACGGATGCTTTTCAGGGGAATGATAAAAAGGGCTACAGTGTTTATAATTTGTAAACTAGAATTAATAATATTATACAATATGCTTAAATATTCTACTATCTGAGTTATTATAAATTTAATGTTGAATTATTTATTACCTTTGTTTTTAAACCACTTTTATGAGTTAATTATACACCAACCGGTTTCGAAAAATTACCTTTTTTTAAAGTTAAATATTATAATTTTCATACTCAATTTTCACTTTTTTCTATTTTACATCATATTATTTCAATCTCCAGAGAAGTGTAAAATCAGGGTATAATTAATTATATATATAGTTTCTTCAAGGGAAAGATTTACAAAATACCTTGGATATGTAAGTTATATTAATTAACCTTACGTTCTTGCAGAAAATATACAGTAAAACCCTTTTAATACAACACTTCCAAGATCCAAATTGTCAATTACATAATTCATAACTTCAACCCCCGTTCATTTGAAATCCTTGGTAATTTTTAATCCAAAATAATTTTCAGGCTCATTTCATATCAATACATTTTTGCATCACATAATGTGAAAGTTCTAAATAACAAAGTAACAAAAAATGAACAATACAAAATTTGTATATTTTTTATTTTTGGTCATTAAATTAGGGTTTTAATGTACAAAGAAAAATGAATCTGGGCATGGATCAAACCCACTGAGATACTTACTTACTAATACACTATAATAAATAAATTATTGTTATAGGAATGCTTCTAAGGTGGTTCGACGCTTTGTACGATAAAGCCATCTGCGAGGAAGACGCATTCTTTATGTGGAAAGAAGACATCACGGATACCTACCCTGGCAAGGGTCAGGCACTATTCCAAGTCAACAGTTGGCTCATCTGGCTGCAAGAGGCAGAAAGTGTTTCAGATTCAGACGAGACTGAAAAATAAGTGTGCTCTTCGACCGAGACCTTAGCCAGTGGCCATCTACAAAATGGCTTTCAATTATATCAATCTTGACAAAAAAAATCTATAAATTAATAAGAATTTACAGCTCTGGATTCAATTTAAAAAATTACATCAGGCTCTTAAAAAAAATTTTACTTAGTGATGAAAGCATTTAAGTTCTTCTGATTTTTTGTTTTGCAAATTTGCATCAAAGATGTATTATGAAATGATTGTAATATAGAAAATGTCACTGCCAAATTTTAAAATTTATAGCGTATATAAATTAATTAATTAATCAAATATGAAAAGTAAAATCATCAATTGTCCAGTTGTTATAAAAAGTACTTGATACAAATACAGTTAGGTTTGGCAGTCACATTATCCTACATTAGGACGTATCAATTCTACATTATTAACCATAAGATTAAATTTTAGTCTTTATAACCGAAATATACAAACTGAAACCTAGCACCATCTAACTTTAATATTTACTAATTATTTGCACCGGATGTAACGGACATTTCAATAATTGCTTACTTTTGTAATGCCTTACCCTGAGCAATAAAATATCCTATGAAAACATCCTTTGTTGCTCATTTTAAGATATTTTATTTCTACAGAAAATAAACTGTGTCACTTGTATTGGTTGCCATTGGAAAATGGATTATTGCGGGGGGAGATCATATTAAAAGCATAATATTTAACAAAATACCTACCTACATTTTATTCTCTGTTAATGCATGCCGGTTTTAACAATGTCAGTACAATCTGAGATTGGGTTTAGTAATCATTTCAATTATTAAATTGTAAGTTATATTGCCGACTAATCTGATCACTCGAGGGAAACTTAAAGCGGATATATTTTCCGATAGTAATAATTGCAAACAATGTCTAGATATTTAAATTCCTCGTAAGTTTGACACTTAAGTATCTCGCGTCTTTTTACTTTTGTATTCTCTTCAGATAACTATTCAACCGACAGTTGTTCATGTGGTGTGAATTTTAAGTTGCCATTGACTGATCAAGTAAGGCAAATATGTGTCGTTTGAATGTTTGGTATGAATATTAGGTCGTATGCATGTAAGTCACATATATATATATAGTTAGTTCAATAATTGTTTATTTCCACTGTTCAATCATTTAAACACCCCAAATATCTAAATACAACTGGGAGTCTCACACATAGAGGTTGATAGAACGTTCTGACTCCTGGCGTACATACAATCTTCACTCAATATGTAGATTAATGAAGGCATTTCATGTCTTTACTGTTAAATTTTGTTTAAACTAAACCCGCTGGGCCTTGTTTATTTTCAAAATAAAAAACAGGTCACAAAGCTCAGCTCACTTCTCTATCAAAATATTTAGAAAACATTTTCTTTGAAAATATGAATGTTATCGCTCTTCGGTTTTAGCCACAAAACAGAATTTAACGGTTTACACAACTCATTAGGAAAATGGTAGTTTTTAAATAATTCCTGCCTTTAGATTTTTTATTAAAAAATCAGGTTGAAAGATTTTAATGTCCAATATTGTTTAAGGTGAACTTACCTAAAGTATATCTTGAATATTCTTGTTATACCTTTTAGTGAATTTTGATACTTTGTGAAATATATTTTAATATGTATTGTTTTTAATTTTTGATATTTTTTACCATAAATGCATATTTCTCTGACTTTCTTCAATCATCTGTACAGTAAAATAATTGTTTAACTATTTACATACTTCCTCAATGATTAGACAAATAATATTAACTATTGATGATTAGATGATTATTTTACATTATTTTCCAATATTCTTAACAAATTTGGAAATCTAAGTTTATTCTCTTCACGTTCCATATTTTCTATAAAAATGCCAATTAATATTATATTCTAAAAATACTTGTAAAAGTCTTGTATCTAACATAGTATGTCGTCCCCGTCTGAGTCATGTGATCATACATAGGTATCAATGGGAATGGAAGGTTAGTAAAGGATTAAATCTCTTAACATAGTACTTGTATTTGGAATCAAAACATTAAAAGCCTCGGTGTAATTTATTATAAATGAGTTTTATTTGTTGTTCCTATTTAATCTTACATTTAGCGGTGATCATATCCAGCATTGCACATTAAACCAGTTCAAATGTCTCCAATATGTACGGAGCTGAAACAAATAATTACGTATTATCAATTATGGTTTTATTTTCAAATAAAATTATCTACAAAAAGGAAATTTTCAAGAGGTAAAAACTATCCAACTTTTAAAATATAGTAATCCTTTGGTTCACAGACAGGATTCAGTCCTGGAATTCAGCTTGTAAATTATATATATATTTTACATAAGAAAAAATACAAAAGGAAGCCAATACAGTAAAATCTCGTTAATTTGAAAATTTTTAAACACTTTAAAGACCCAAATTATGAAATTCATACTTAATCAACCTCTTTATATGAAAACCCCGGTAACTTGTAGTATGAAATAATTTTCAGGCCCTCGCATCATAAATCAATACATTTTTTATGTCACATAATTAGAAAATTTTTAGTAAATTATAATAAAGTAATAATGCCTATTTTAAATCCCTTTTCGATTCTTTTTACTAATAACTGTTAAAACTTTTTTTTTCTTCAAAGATCGACTTTTTGTATTATTTCACATATTTATTTATGAATGATTGAATGTATTTCTAATAACTGTCTGTTGTAGTAATAATCTTCATTTTTAATGGCATTATTATATCACGTGAAATTTTTCGAGTGATCCCGAGACACCAGCGGAAGTATGCGCTCATTTGATGGGGGTGGTAAAATTTGTATTGCAGAAGTCTCAAAAAATGATGATGAAATTGATGTTTTTTAGCCAAAATATGACTGACAATTAAAAATGTTTAAATTTGTTCTCATTATTTTTAATTACAGTATTTAATGATTTTTTAATTTCTTGAGAACATTTTATGGTAGGATCTTTACTTATTACAAGAAATAGATCTAATATTCAGACTAATTAGTTTCAGTAGTACATACATATAATAAATTACATCAGGATTTTATATTAATATAATAAATATTTCATTTTCAAGATGATTTTGTGAAATATGTTTGGTTTTCACGAAAAGTCATTGCAATATTAGATCATCTAAGAAATTTGTGCCACTGGAGTGGGCATTTTTTTCGATATCGCCCATTTTAAAATAGGGAATATGAACATGTTTTTGATTTACAAATTAAAAAAAAAAGATCTTCCTAAAATGCTTTGCCAAGTTTAAGAGGAGAAATTCCAGTGTCCAGTATGAACCTTTATCAGGAAGTAGTTCAGACATTGATGACACAATATTTCATACAGAAGTTTAAAATAACTGTAGGAGAATTGCAAATTGAACAATTTTCAACCATATATAGAAGATGGGCACTGCACAAGGTGTACTGTGTTACGAATTGCTCAAATTTAGAGAAACCATAAATGCAGAAAAAAAACGATCAGAAATCTGAATAAAAAAAATAACTAGTTGCTTTATTAATAAAATCGTGAACTATGCATATGACATTGAATACTTCTAAACATGTGCTTATGGAGTCTTGGAAGTAAAATTGGTTCTTCATTTTAGAAAGGAATGAAGGCGGTTGAGAAACATAAACTTCAAAAAATAAAAATTATTATGCTTTCTTCCCTATACCAAAATAATGTATAATATCTGTAAGTTGATTAATTAATTCAGCCTGCAATGACAGTTTTTTTAGGGTGCAGAGGTGTAACTTAGAATGATTAGTATCAAAAATCAATAAAATAACGATGACAAAATTGTTTTTGTGATGGTTGAAATCAAAATTTACGAATGAAAATTTAACAACATTGCTGCATGTCATTGAAAACTAACATCTTTTCACATAATTTTTATCCATTTTTCTAAGGGTATTTGAAGAAACGAGAGTCCTGCCGTGTTTAATATTATATTAATAGGTTAAGCAAGCAATGTCAAGGGTAAATATAGGCAGCTTTGATGAAATCTCCAGAGCACAGAGCTGAGACAATAAAACACGATTTTTTGGGAATTATGAAAAACGTGCATTTAACATGTTTTATTAAAAGTCAAATTTTAGTTACTAAAAACATAATGAATCAATGATCTAAACTCACCTATTCTGATAGCACCCACGAGAAAAGCGAATGTCATGAAATTTTGAATCGTATTTTCTCTGACTTTACGTTTTTCTTCTGCCGGGTCAACTCTTTCACCCAAAGGTAGCCGAAACATTTTAAAGATATGGTTTTGATTCACTTAACAAATAAATTTCTCCCCGGGCAATCCACACCGACAAGAACGTAGATTATAGTGATAGATAATTAAAAATTATTACACTTTATTGACACTTTACGTTATCTATGGTCATAGACAAGAGACTGCCATATATATTTTCTATGAGACTGCCTCATAAGGACTGCCTTCTACCGTTTATCGGTCTATGTTTGGGTACGTTCAGCCAAAATGCTCGAACTCATGCACCCGCAATGTTGTGGTGTTTTTTTAAATAATATATTTTACTTTTAATATTGAACATTCATATTTTAGCTACACACACAAATTTTAAAAACACGAATGATATTTTACGTCAATAATTTGAATCCTTGAAATTTATCATAATATATAGAAACTATTTTGCCATGAATATTTCATTAATTAATATATTTATGACTATAGAATTTGTGTAAGACATTCTTGTCGTACTGTGCTTGTCTCGCAAGAAAAATCTGTGTTGAGATATCAAAAGTTTATAATTATATTTTACAATTAATTACTAGCAAGCGATTAAGTAAATAATAAAATACAGAGTATATGCTGATGACTTTTACAATGTTTATTTTTACAATAAATATATTTAAGATTATTAGAATCTTTACTATATAATTTATTAATTTGTTATTACATAGTATATAACAATATATATTTTTTTAAATTGAGCAAAAGTGCATTAGACGAAATAAATGTTTTTAGTTCTTTTTTAACCCATGGTATTTATTGATATTAAGGTTAGCAACATTTGTAAAACAATGTTATCAGCCAATCGGCTATCAACTTAAAATTATTTTTAATAAATGCACCAATACATGGTTTCCCCATCTCTCAAATCCACATTTTAATCATAAATTTTATACTATCAGGATATTTAATTTTTGTTATGCTATCTAGCATTATGTTAATGATTTCAGGACCAAAGTATCTGAAATTTCTTTGCTTATAAGTAGTATGTGATTTGAAAACTATTTTGTTTTTGTATGTAGTGTAAAATGTGTTTTGGATTTCTTTAAGGTGTCTTTTTGTATTTTTATATGTAAGATAGAATAGTTTTAGCAAATTAGTAAATTTGTCGTAATATCAATCATATAGAATTTATTAAATACCTCATCTATCCTTGTCGTTTTTGGGGTTTTCAGAACTAATTAAAAATGTGAATTTTCGAAATGCTATTAATAATTTAATTGCAGTCAAAGTCACTCCTCCCCCGTATGATTATACAATGTTCAATGATTGATTGACAGATTGCTTAGTACGTTATTTTTAGAAAGTTTTTAATATTTATAAAAAGTAGACGATTCTTAAAATTTTATTTGTAATAAATTATGTATGGTGACTTCATTTAAGATTAGCATCAATAATGACACCTAAGTATTTGATTTGGTCGCTGTGTTTAATATAGAAATATTGACAAGTATTGTCGTAGGAGTTTAAACAATTGTGAATGTTTATTTTGTAGTCATAGGAAGGTTGTCCATTTTCTTTTATGCTCGAAGTAAGATGTTTGATTTTTATGAGTTCAAGATGTTCAGGTCAAGACATTTTTAGCAATAATAATACCTATTTCGCTTTTTTTAAATGCTGTTTACCACGTTTCAACTTGTAATTGAAATACAGTATCTTATACAAAACTTGTAAAATTTTTCGTTTGTGAAGATGTTGCATAAAACATTAATGTATATTAAGAACGTTACTGGTTCTAGTACCCTACTCTGTGGGACCTCAAAATCAGTGACAAGAGGTTTATTTGTGACATCTTTAATACTAAGAGACTGGCATAATAAATGTAAGCGTGTATAATGTTTGATTTAAAAAATGTGTGCCTGTTTTTATAAATTTGTTTAATATCCCAGGTTTAATATTTACAATAATTTTATATATTTCAGTTTAGTGTACGAGTATTCATATATAATAGGAGAGTTTAACTAATCTTGAATATGAAATTAGTTATGCCGTTAAATTCATTTAATGACGTATCAAAAACTTTTCAATTAGATTTAACATCGATGTTCTTTCGATTTTGATTTCTCACATTATGAATAATTATTTATATAACTAATTAAATTAATATTACATGCTTCTTACTCTTCTTTATATCAAAAGTATACATATATTATATAATAAAATATTTCTAATTAACAAATTGAAAGAGACACAACTTACCCCGCACTATACTCTGAGTAGGTTTCAACAAGCGAAAATTTATACATGGAAGCAAAAGGCCTTTATAAATCACCCGATTTTTCGAATGCAGAATAAAAATTGTATATACAAGATGGCGATTTTTCGCTCAGCTGCTAGCCTTTGAATGGCGATGCACAGCGTTGAATTTAACATGAAAAACAAATTATATATGAATTCGTCTCCGCGTTCTTCAATTGCGTTGACGTAAAATTAATCTAATGAGTTGTGTGTTTTCAGGCTTAACGTAAACTGATTGATAAAAGTGAAGTGCAGTTTGATTTGACGCAAGCCACTGAATTGACAGTTACAGCAGGTGATCCTGGGAATTGATTTCCCGAAATATTTTCGCGAGATAAGGCGATATATAAATTTTCGTCAAGCTGGAGCGCTTACCAGAATACTTAAGGGATACTGTCGACTGGTTTATGGGGTACGTAGCGCATGTTTTAAATAGTATTTGTATTATCCAATCGCTTGTAGTGCAGCGTGAGATACGTATTTCGTAGTTTTTATTAACCGAAACGAATCTACAGTCGCAGTTTTTGTCTATACATTGCGTCAGTCTTAAATATGAAATATCGGGTACATATTCGAAACTATTTAGCGCTTTTGTAAGCGTCTATTAACCTAATATATTTATTCGTTCGTTGCCATGGTGATTTTTATTGATTTTTTCTGACCTTTTAGTCAGGAACAAAACAGGTTTATCGATAAAATTTTCGTTCAACTTGAAATTCTCGTTCGAGATAAATAAAGTTTATTAATTTAACAAAAGCTTGTCTAATAAAGGCAGTTGACAGACTAAAAACTATATTTTTCTCTTAAATTATGTAATTACTATCTAAAATTCCGAATAATTTATTTAAATTTTTTTTTTTTTATTGTCAAGCCCAATCATGTAAGATAGGATGCAAAATTAAAAAAAAAAAAACAATTTTATGTTCATATTGTCAGGAGCATTACAAACATTGTCGAAGGCGAATATTGTGATATATACCTACTGAGTACCTATATTTAGTAATAATTATACTTGAGAGCCGAACAGACGGATTCTATCTGCCACTGCCCCAATCACTTTTCTGTCGCAACAAAGATGTAGGAGGGAAAAATGGTAACCTTATCTAGGTACCTTACCTTTACATATAATCATATATCATCATTATTATATAAATCTTTTCAGTGGATAGATTCATAGGTAGTTATTCATTTTTACAACAATTTTTTTATCGCATCGTATCAGTTAGCGTTCGAACAATTTAACCAGCACCAGACAGAAATAACATTTGCTTTTCATTTCTATTGAAATTCATTTTTTTATTTTTTAAATAAATATCCATTTGAAAAAATTAAAAAATGTACGACACTTAGAAGTATTATAACAACATTTTAGATATTATCATTTTTGATTAATACTGTTTTAAGTAGATTTAAATAGATTTCTGATAGTGTGCACATTAATAACAATGTACCTTCACCTTCAATGTACTTGCTACCTACGTAAATAAAAGATTTTGAAATACTTTTATTTACGATATTTTTACATTGAACTAGATAAGTCTGGTTAACATTTGCTTATTTTTACGTAAAACTTATTTATTCTAAAAATCACTGTCAAAATCCAGATTAAAGATATATCAAGACAATCGATAGTATTGATGTCATCTGAGAAGAGCCAGAGTGAAGAGAGTTAAGACCGCTAAGCCAGGCCTGGTTTCTTAGTTGCCACTTAATTAAAAGCTTAACATTAAACGAGTCTTACTGATTTTAAAACACAATAAAATCTTAATAAACCTCTCTGCCTTCTAAACAGAACAGGTTTCGTGACATTAAAATCATTTTGATAAAAAATATTAGAAGAAAATTTTCAAAATATAATGCCATGCCTAGCCAGCCAATGGCGCGCGTGTACATGAATTAATTTGCATTTTGTACGCAGATTAGAATGACGTTACTGAAACATAGTGTTACATTCATCAATCAGCTTCGGTAAAGATTTTTCTGCTTTTATATAATTTTGATAGATAATTTGAAAACCAACCTTAAAAGTAATGCAATAATCTACGTTACCACCAGTGCTTCCTAGCCACTGCCTTGGACTTTGGTTTAATGGCTTTCGGAGTACCGGGTCACTTGCTTCTTCATCATCTTGTATGCCAAGTGGTCTGAAAATTTTTATTATTAAATTTTTTTATTTTTATTCTGCAAACTTGGGGCATGAAACTGCTAGCTGGCGCAGTGAGTTATGACCTCTAAAGGAGGAAACTTCCTAGCCACTGAGTATAAGTATGTATGTGTGTATTTGGATGAATATAAAATATAATTATTGTTATTTACCGCCCTTTAAAAATGAATGTAAAAAATATATCGGGAATGTTGAATTTTTCGTCCGTTTTAATGTTTGTGTTCGAATATTTAAGAAAACTAACTACCATATTATATTACCTACCCCAAACGGTTGACAATATTTAAGAATAACGCAATTGTATTTAATACTTAACCTTTCCCTCACGATGCTAAAATAAAAACGCGCGTTCCGGTGTTGTAAACTCAGTGTACTATTTTATTATCAATCACATCTTTAACGTAACGATATTTTCTAAATGTCTTTAATTTTTTAATCTAACCTTTTAACAGATTGAAAGGTTGAAGAAGTATAGTGATTGTATACTTGTAGAAGTATGTATAGTGATTTTAAAGAGCAGATATGTGATTTTAAAAGAAACCCGAAACGACAGCAGATTCGGATACGCGTGTGCCAACTATACCGCAAGTTGAGTAATATTGTGCCGAGTCGGCGGCGGTATCATGAAAAGTAAGGCTGCAGAAATATTTACGTTCATCGCAGTGTGACCAATATTTGCATGTCGTGGCAATTTATTTTTAGTACATGTAGACTTTTGCGAATTTTAAGTTGGATAAATATGAATATTTTACATTTTATATATATATAAAATATAATATTAAAAGTGAAAATATAAATATCAATTATTGTGTAAAAGTACTAAAAGTGAGAGAAAGCATTGATAATCACGAATGACAGCATAAAGATGCATAAGACACGTCTAACTCGGCCAGCGCACGCTCTGCTACTAAAGACTATCGGCATCCGGCACCCCGCTACCCGCGTACTGTGCCGTCCACACCTCTCCTTACATACACATACACGTATTGACAAATTCACGTCAGGTTCTTCGAGAAAACGTAATTATTTTATCCAATACATAAATATATTACGGAAGAATATTAAAATATGAACTCTGTATTTAGTATATTTACAGAGATATTCACATAATTAGAGGCAGTGTTACATCATCGGAGAGGAAAGGTTAATATAGAATATTTAAATTTATCGTTCAATCTTATAAGAGCAAGGTCATTAAATAACGAAAATACTAAATTGATATATATTTTAAGACCGCGCCCTAGTTAGGTGGAGAGAGCAACCTTGAATCTCTATTCGGGGTCTTTTTGCCACGTATATTCGATTAACAATTGTACAAATTAAAGTACGTATTATTTTGCTACTCATAACGCGTTCACGTGTGCAAGCACCCCCCACCCTCCCGGACCGCAGAAGGCTTCGCCGGTGTTGAAGTGCTTCCCCCCCCACCGCTCTATCAAGCCTTCCTCACTTGGCGGATTTCACACAATTTCAGTACATATTTGCGAACCGACAAAGGCATTTTGTTATTTTTCAATCAGGATTTTTCTCACCACCGATAATAATAAATGTCGAAGCCTTCCTCGTGTCGAGATTTTTTATCACGTTCAATTATTCAAATGTTATATTCTCTTTTAATAAATTAACAATAAACTCGAGTGACAGTAAAACTAATGAAATAAATAAAAAATTGCGCGGTATCTAGAATACATGCGATAAATTATTTGTTGTGTGATCGATCGTTTTCAATTTTTCATTCTTCCGTTTATTGACTGTCGTCTGGTAATAAATATATGATTGGCATATTTCAAAAATCACAGATTCTCGCAATCAAAGAAAGAATTATAATTTGTTATAATATAGAATATAATGTGAAATTCAATAATAATTAGCGTAAGTAATGTTCACTTCTTTTAGACTACATAACATACCACAAATATTTAATTACGATATGTTTTTTCAATTGATGTTATTGTAATATGTTAGAAACTGTATTTTATTATATTGTTTCTTTTAACAAGTTTGTTATAAGGGTGGATTTTGACTTATTATTTCATCAGAATATACCCGATCAATTTTGTGAATTTTTTATAAAACATTTTTTGTGATATCTTTTGATTTGGATAACCAATCCCGGGATCCCGGATCGGTTTACAGTATTTAGATCAAAACAAAATTATGAAACACTCGATGCTTCGGGGCATATTATGCATTAAATAAAATTATTACACATTCAAATTGTTGTTTGTCAATCTTGCAT
Source organism: Eubasilissa splendida (assembly GCA_031772225.1). NCBI lineage: Eukaryota > Metazoa > Arthropoda > Insecta > Trichoptera > Phryganeidae > Eubasilissa > Eubasilissa splendida. The sequence continues at coordinate 20,297,352 of CM062847.1, forward strand.
TATTATAATATACGTTCAAATATAGTACTGCATTAATTATTTACTCAAAAATAAATATGTCACATAAATTATAATTTTTTTATTTTTTATAAATGTAACATTAAGTATTAAATAAGCATTTATTAATCTCGGGATTACAATTTTAGCTCGGGATTTGATTCACTACTCCTGATATGACTAGTTGAATTTAATTTCGAATATTTACAATAGAGCTATTTATTCATCTATACGTGTACGTTAAAATGAGGGGATTTCGTAATCGTTGATCAGACTGGTTCAATTATAATTCCTTAAAAATATATAAATTAATTTTAAATTGATTCTTTGAATATGTACCTATATAAAAATTGTAATTTCTTATGATATTCGACATGAATATCTAAATCGTTACGTGCATATTTTTTGAAATATGACATATTTTATTTGTAATTTTTAAATCATGTCCGAATGCATTGAATAAAAATTGTGATTGCGAATCACAGTATCTACTGCCTTCGAAAATTCAATAGTTTTTATTTGTGTTAATATTTATTGTGTTTTTTTTTACCAAACATGTCTGTGAAGTCGCTTATATAAATCTAAATATTTTAATTTTATTACAACAGCACGTTTTGAACACGTTTGAACATTTTCATAAGCGTGCTATTATTTTATATACCCGTAATTAGGTAAAAAGTAGTCGGGATGTAATGCTAGAACTAACTACAACTCAGGCCTGCGAGACACCGTCTGGGAAAACTCGTCTCTGAATTATTAAACTCCGTCCTACATTTATTTATTTATTCACATAAGCTAAATTAGGTTAACCGTGTATAAAATTTTTACAATTTTTAATAATTCTGCTACTGGTTAAAAATGTTAGAAATGAAATAAACAATAAACCATTTAAAATCAGATATATTGATGAGACTAGGAGTGAGAGTGAATATTTTGTCTTCGTGTATCAGTCACGTGACTCGAAAAATCGTAATGATTGTTGTACAAATACATAAAAAATAAACCAATTGACCAGTTCTTTATCTTTTTTTTTGTCACGCTTAAAAATCATTTAAACCAGGTTTCAGAGATGATTTTCTCAGGTGTTCTGAATAGGTTTTTATTCAAGGAGTATTTTACGTGCTTTTTAAATTGAATCGAAATAACATGTGTGAAGGCGCTCATTTATAAAATTTAATTTCTTTATAATTTTGGAAAATAATATAAATGTCTCACGTGTACATCTGATTCTTTCATTTTATTTTGTAAATAAACGTAATAGAAATCATATTTATAAGACCTCGCTTTAATATATAAAAATGATAAAATACATATATCTGTAAGAAAATAACGTTTTAAATACATTATAGTAAATAATTAAGCTATACTGGCCTTAACAAACTTAGTGCACAGTATTTTAGGGGTAGATATATACATACATATTATAAATATGAGTAGAAAATGTTCAATATATTGAATACAAAAAATAAAATGCCAATCTTCGAGTGGTCAGACAGCAAACACAGAATAATAATGGGTCAATTAACAAATATTTATTTCGAAGTACGTAAACTTAACAACTTAACTTTGGTAAAAATCTCATACAATAATATTTTCCGTAACGGTACACAATTTGTACATACTCCTTGAACATTTTAGATTTGTAATTTAGGCAGGTATCCTGACCCATAAAATATTGGGACAAGATCCGTTACATTCTGTGTATTGTATTGAATTATTATACTCTTATTATTCGTTTTATGTAGAGACATAGATATGGTATTTTATATCATTTGGATCCAAATATAACGGAAAATTAAAATTGCCGTCCACTTCTTACATCCATTATATATGCATGTAATTTTATATTGAAGTTTGGACGTCTATTTAAAATTTAATGAAAAATTAACCTGTTTGTATAGTATAGACAGTGGCGTGCAGTAGGCTTAAACTTAGGTTATGCTGTTACCGACGACGTTTACGTAACTATACGGAAACCGGATGCTGTTGACTCGGTTGCGTATATATATATATAGTATGCGCATTGCTTTTTAGAGCAGAAGAGAACTCTCTTAGCCGCCCCAGATGTCTGAAAAGTGAATTAATATAAATGGCACCCAGCTATATGAATGAATATCCGGGGCTAATCATCAGCTGCAGCGGGTGTGTAATGTTAAATACTAAAGATAATTATTCGTATTCCAATTCAATCCGTCTCTGTTTTTTCGTAAATTCACAGATAACATCGTTATAAAAAGTTCTTTTTATTCTAAAAGCAATTTTTTTTCAATAGCTATCATGGAAAGATCCGAAATTCGTGTCTGATTTTAAGTATTCCGTAAATAAGTATGAATTCGTTTTAGCGCCGAAAACGGCCGTTCAGCTGACGCGCTGTTTAGCAAGAATTGTGCTAATAAAAGGGCTAATTTAATTAATTGTGGAAAAACTTATTGTAATTTTTTTCAAGGCAGTATTCTAAAATTTCTAAAACATTTTTTTCTTGAAATTCTGATGAGCTGTATAAAAATTTTAATTCATTCTTAAGGCGATTAAAATCGGAAAAATGTGAATAAAATTATTCTTATTTTGAAAACAATTATATTGGAAATTAATAATTCATAAATGTAGAAAATAATTTAAAATTTATTCATTCAGAAAAGGTAAATATTATCTACGATTTCTCTGAAAACGCGATTGAAATGTATTTTAACATCAGCGACATTTCTTTGTCTTTTCGGCTGTTTCGTCAATGAAAGCGCTTTATCATGTCGTCAATTCCATGTTTTACAAAGATAATACTCTAAATCTTTTTAACTAATTAAAAAGTAATTCATAAAAGCAGAAACAGATTGAATTTATACTATTAATTAAAATATATGACTGTACGTACTGTACGATGTATTAACTAAAAATAATAATCAACTTGAATATGTATTACACTCTCTCATACTTCGCAGATTGACAGAAAACAAATTGTCCGTTGAAATACACCGTGGAAAAGAGTTTTGTTAGCGAAGTAAATATGTAAAAGTGTTTTTACTTGGAGTTTTCAGTATGGGTTAATCCCTTTTGAATTAAGCACAAATTGTTTGAATTAAAGATAAGTATTGGCAGCCTTAAGATGCCCAATAGGTTGAGTAAAAAAATATATAGTTTAAGTGCGTTTCTCATACGGATTGAACAAACAAGTTAGACGTTACCGACGCGTGCGTTCTAGCAAAATGCGGAGACGAATGGCAATGTAGTTGTATATAAATAATTCGCAAATTTTCATACTGTTGACGGTTAGGCAAAAATATAGCCATGGGTTTACGCTAATCTGGGTAATAACGGCTAGAATTTTGTAGGGTCTTTTCATAAGATAATAATTTATTTTTATTGTCCAGAATTTTTAGTAATGCACAGCTTTTTTACTTGTATACAATGTACCCCCCTGAGTATAGAGTATATCATAGTCGACAAGAAACACTATAATAATTTCAATTTACCTTTATTCAAAATTAATATTTTATAAATCTGTTTGTATTTAATATTTCTCTGTCTGTTTGTTTTGTGTGGCACCATACTATTAATTTACTAAAGTGTTGTATGTAGTTAGATGTTCTTCTCTGTTCCTTTGTTCGTACTGATAATCATACAATTTAATATTATACTAAATGAAAATGTTCAAACCGTCCGTGGTCGGGCACGAAAAACCCACACAGAACGGTTTTGTATAATAAAACGCAACCAAGTTGTATCCACAATTAAATTCTCGACACTTCGTTCCAATGTAATGTGTGACTTTTCTTTTAAATTATCCCGCACGCGAGACACAGAAGGCCATTTCTGGGATACTATATACATATTTTATAGGCACAACATATTATATTGTATATGTATCAAGAGGTGTCAGGAGTCGATCATTTATTGTAGAGAAATAAAATGATTTGACGCAATAACGGTCGTTTCTAGAATAAGGTTAGATCTCGTGTTTTTTTAGTTCATCCGAAAAACAATCAAGCTTATGTGCAAATTAAAAATGACATTCGCAACTAGGTTAACAGAGTTGTCAATCGTTCAGGTATTCTGGTGGCGCGGAAGGAAGGAATTGTCTATTGTCGTGCCGCCGCGCGACTCTTCGGCTCGCAGCATCGCCCGTCCGCGGAACGGCGCGTGCCCGAGTCGTATGAAATAGTTAACGGTCCCCCGACTCTGTGTTTACAGGTGGGATTAACAAATTCGTACGATATGTTATCTTCAGTACGCGCGTGCGCACTTGTGGCGCAGCATTGTTTCAACTACTCATCGGTGGACGGACGCGTTGGCATTAATGGTTATCTGATCTGTCGCACCTCTTATCTCCGACCTCCTTCTGATAGTCTGGCTTTTCAGTAAAGTGTGGAACGTTCCGCGGGTCTCCAATTATAATATTTTATTATGATTATCCCTCGCCGTGCTCGAGTTGCCGCATTCATTTGTTCCCTGTTATACGTGTGAAGTCATTTATTTATACTACATGTGTGAGTTAGATCAAATTCATACAATCTAAATTCGCAGAGTTCGCGCATATTTTTCGTCTCATTCGAACGTCATATAAAATGTTGTGTCTCATTTTTGTGGAATGTGAAATCATATAAAACAACAATTCATCGCTAAAACTAATAGATGCTGATTTCACTGAAGGTTTATGCCTCGCAGAACGCCTTAATTTAACATAAATACTTTTAACAGATGCGTTCGGCAGTACCTACTGTGGCGGCGCGTGATTTTCAATACTATTGAATTCCAACATTTTATCTTTTTTTTTTATTGCACAAATTGTTGTCAGGGTTGCATTAAATATATTTTTATTAAATCACTTTAGTATAAAAGTTGTCGGTGATCGTGCGGAGCGTGCCCGTGATTGCTGCGCGTGCTATAAAATAAAATATAACGTAGTATTTAACAATTTTTGAGGTTACCATTTATTATAGAACTATTTGACATCTCGCCCCGCACTGCCAGTGATCCATCCTCATTTTTAATCTGAATGCGCGCGGAAGCAAGGTTACTGTTTTCTTTGTTTAATTAATGTATGGAAAGTATCCGCTATTTTGAGGCGAAAATACCTTGAAAGTATTACACTTGCGTAATATAGAAAACAATCTGTCTAATGTAACATTGTTCACTTCTGTCTGTACTGGAGTAGTGTCGCGCGCGGCGTGCGCAGCGGCGGCTCGTCTTCTAAAACCATTATTCATTTTAAGTGTGCTTTTGTGTCGTTTATTTCTCCAACGTGTTTACCGTCAAATTTGATCATATTCTTTAATATTTTCAACGCGTTCGGATTTATTTTTAAATCTCGGTGATGAGATAAACCAAAGCAGCCCTGAGAATTGTATTTGCGTGCGCGGTAGACGGTATATATCATGAAATTGGCCGACTTACTCATCTTTGGTAGTGATTTGTGTTAAACGTGCTGCTTCTGTGGAAAGTGATAGATTTTTGTAATAGTCGAGTGTTTCTGCTCGTTTCGTATTTGACAGTTTGCTTGCCCAAAGCTAACCTTCGGCCGTGCACCCTGAACCATTTAAACCAGTGCAGTGTCAGTTTTGATAGTATTTCGTCAGTATCCGGATGGAGCGGAAGACGTCCACATTATAGCGCGTCAGAATCCCACCGCGGTGTTCCTCTCTCGCATCTCGGACGCGGCCTCGTGCCCGTGCGGGGCGGGCGGGGGGTGGTGGGGCGGCGGCGGCGGCGGCGGCCCCATGTGGCCCTCGGGGATGTTCGCGCGGGGCGCCGCGGCGCGGGCGCTGCACGTGCGCTACACGGCCGTGGGCCCGCCCGCCCGGGGGTTCGCCCTGCCGCTGGACGTGGAGGAGACCGTCACGTGCTTCTGCAGGTAACTAACTCCTCACACATGCTTTACTGACCATCCCGACGGGCTCGCCGATAAGTGTGCCACCGCATTCCCCCCCGCAATTATTGTCCCGAATCACTCCAACGATGCATATTATGATGAAGACTACATTGAATTGCCGGAGATCTAAAATTGCGCGATAGTGTACACTGATTAAACTTCCAGAATGTTGCATAAGTGTGAAAGCTATACGCTATTGTAATATTTTTTTGGTATGAAACAATTGTGGGCTCAAACTATTTTCAACAGCCGAAAAGGTGTTAGCCTGAACTAGAGAGATCTTCTCCCGAAAAAGTTGAAGTTTTCCTCTCTAGTTGAAGTCTCTTCAATTTAACAATTCAATTAAAAATACTTATATAAAATATTTATGAGACTTTTATTAAATTGTTTTTATTTTTATTTTTGTGTGTACAGTAAGTCCTCTATATGCGAACGAGGGCCGTTCCTAGAGCTCGTTCGCAAGTTGAATTTATTCGCAAGTTCGACAATGTCGCATCCCAGCATTTACTGTAATAATCACCACTATTCTTAACGTGCGCCTAACATCAGAAAACGTGCAGTGCTGGGGTTATTAATGGCTCAGTAATTTAAAAAAAATTCTAGCTACACTGGATAAAGCACACCCTTGTTAAAGAAAACCGCACGTGACTACTGTAAACATTATTGATATTTCGCCATATTTGGAATCCGGTACAATTTTGATTTCTGCACTTATTTAAATGATTGGACACGGACGTTTGTTGCTTTAAAAGTTCGCAGGTGGATGGTTCGTATTTAGAGGACTTGCTGTATAATTATTTGTATTACTGATAAGATAAATCGTGATTGGGATTTTGTATTAACATAGTTACCAATCACTGGTACACTAGAAACTAAACCTCCAACCTTTAAATTACAGTTACTAATTATCACGCAATCACAATTTATCTCATCACTAGTACGATTTTAAATGATTTAATTTTATGTGTTTGATAATAATAATATTAAATAATACACAGCATTATAAACAATCAGCGACAAGCCCCAGCGTTCTTACTCGGTTCAGTAGTAAACGATAGTTGTATTATTAATGGAGAGTATGCTGAATATGACGGTTTGGAGATGGTTAGTGTTATTACAATAGTTGTATTATTAAAGGAGAGTCGATTGAATATGCCAGTTTGGAGATGGTTAGTATTATTACGATAGTTGTATTATTAATGGAAATTTGATTGAATATACCGGTTTGAAGTTGGTTAATGTTATTTATTTTATAAAGCAAATTCATTCTCAATGGTGGATGACAGATAATATTAATGGTTAATTGCGACTTTTAATGATGTGTTTAAGTTTGACCAATTTGACTTTTAAAAAACTGATTGCATGTACTATATCACTCTTGCATAGAATATGTTTAATGACGAAATAAAACGATATTAAATTTTTAATTCGTATTTTATTTTATGACTTTTTTACCTTTATATTCTAGTAAAAGTATATCATCTTCACAATACCATAATGCTGGTTTAGTTCTACGATTCTACATGTGACATCTAATGTAACAACAAATTTATTTTCAAATGTAACGTATGCGCGTTAACAGATTTCTACAGGATATCGGATATTAAACATATTCTATATTAATACATTAATAAATTAATAAAGGTATGTTTAACACTAACTCGAACGTGGAAATATAACAAAATAACGCTGTGTCGAGATTGGCACAGCTAAGGTACCTAATAAATAAGACGAAGATGGCGTGAACGGAGATCGGAATAGATAAGTAGGTAGGTTTTCACGGCCATCAGATAATTAATGATCCACAGAAACGCTCGCCTGAATAGCCCATAATTATTATGAGGAGAGAATTCAGAGAAACGACACCAAGAAAGATGTGATGAAGACAGTGGAAGAAGATGTCGAAGGGCATTACGTGAAATTCGACCAAATAGAACAAAAAGGGGAACGATATGCGGATCCTTAAAAAGCGTCGAGCGTGTGAAAGAACCACGAAAGGGTATGTCAGGAGAGGAGTGAGGTGTTCGGTGGCTACTTACGACCTGACCGTCCTGTTGTAGGACATAAATTACCTTCTATTTTGCCTCGTTTTCACGAGACAGTACTCACTGTTAACGAATTATTTTCCAGCTGAGGAATTTCGCAATTTCTTTTCTTCAATCCGCACTTTCGCTTTTATAATTAACTTGTTGATAGTATCCGGCATTGTTCGAGAATTGTTATTCAACAATTTTGTTGTACTGCGATTATAAGGGTAATTATTTGGATTACTTAACAGTTTTTATTTTTAATATTTGCAAATTGTACTTATGTTCATTTTTTATAGATTATTTAACTTAGTTTATTAAAACCTCTTAATGAGTAATTGAAAACATCAGCCGTTTCTTTCTTCAGTTTTTATTTATTCTGAAAAAATTTTCACGCATTATATTGGTACATACATTAGTTACATTTCAGTTTAACATTTCGACATTATACTTTATAACCTTACAGGTTTGTTATGCTTTACATCTATTTTAATCATTTTCTTTGTTACATTTATTATAATAAAAATTATATCTTTAATTATTATCATTTAACATGTCATTGTTTTTTGTAACACTAATAAAAAAGTTTTTTTTTATAAAAAAAAACAGCATATGCAAGATATGCGTGGATTCGGAATAATTTTTGCTTTGTTCTCTTCTGTTATATGATATTTTAATTATTCTTTATTGCTAAAAACACGAGTAATCCGTACGATGTGGCATAGTTGTATATTTCTACGTAATATCGACATATTAACGACAACCGGTCGTGGCGCAGTGGAGTAGGATGCTCGATTCAAAAATCAGAAGCAAATTTGGGGGGCGCGGTTTCAAATCCCAGAACGGCCACATTAAAAAACATCATTTATCTGAGACACAAACCATCTGCCGTCAGGCGACACCGGAGTTAGGAGTCACGTATTTAAATAATTTTTAAGATTGAAAATAGGTTTTATGGAAATAATAGCCGTGTCGGCTTAGCGGTTACCATTGGCCGCGATAGGGCAATTAACTAGCAACAGTTAACTGCCATCTATGCTAGTTCTGTTGTAATATAGCATCTCGGCACAATTTAATGGCACTACATTGTGTTATAGAATGTCTTTAATACAAATTAAATTAATCAACTAGAAAAATATACAGAAAAAATCTATTTATTTAAAAATATTTAGTTGCTACTGGTATAAATAAAAAATTTCTGTATATCTTTTTATAATAGTTGATTAATTTAATTTATATTAAAATACCACAGAATTATGTTCTAAAAATTCAACTTCACAACAAAAATGTGTTCTCCTTAAAATAACTAACAAACTTGTATGGTTATATGCACAAAGTATTTTTATTATTAAAATGACTTATTACAAAGTTATTGCTACAAATATTACAATTAGATACAATTGTTTGTGTTCGAATATTTTGTTGTCAAGTGTGATAGTTTAAGTTGGCAATTTAAAGTTATATATACCATTTTTAATATTGTATTAAATATTGGACTCAAATAATTTTTCCTATTTTTTCCGATAATTTAAGTAAATAACTGATTTATATTAATTTTGCTACTTTCAGAATAATCTCAGTTTTTCTATTGATGGATTGTTGTTTATGAGGATGGAAGGAAAAATGACAAATTGCAGGAAAAGGTTATTATTCCGTGGCCAGGTCGTTGCCGATGTCAATGTCACAATGGTTGGCACATAATGCGCAAGAAAAGTATTCTGCGAATTTAATTGTCAGTCCTCGTAAAGTACCAACGGATCGATTTGTTTTACGCAACAGTGTCGGATCAGTTTACACATTTAAATATTTTTTATTATACGTGGCACAATTTTTAATAGTGACAACTTTTCCGGAATCAGCCAATGATGTGATTATCAAAGATCTAAAATAAAAGTGTACAGTCATAGAAATAGTAAAAAAATCTTACACCCTCGACACTCATCCTAAGGTCACGTCAAGGACATGTTTTAACGATTCTCATGAAAGCACCGTTCGGAGCTCAGAGCACATTCCGCGGAACCGATCGTGACCTTCGATAGATTATATTTGAAAAATACGGCAGCTAAATGAGAAGAAGCAGAAAGACTGGCGATCAGACCTCTCGGAGGTAATGGCGCATTTATAGGTAATGCAGGGGTCATTTTAGGGGGGCCCTTGTCCTGAGACAAGTTACGAATACTCGACGGCAACCGAACACATTCGGATCTGTCAGTATCTATGGAGCCGGAACAGCTTTCTTTATTGCTCTCGGTTTTTCCATTTTCCATTTGGTCGGTGGTTCTCCTTTCTCGGTAATTCGGGGGCTCTCTGGAAAGACACGCGCGACTCTATAAGTCCGCCACTGATTGGAGGTCTGGATACGTAGGAGGGTGAACGAGAAAGTGTTGTGAAAATTGTGTGGACATTGTTTAATGGGTCTTTCAGAATAAAAGGAATGTCGTCATAGCGAGATATATAATTTTATCCTTTCCCCGATTCTTATCCTTCGCGGTTCGACAGGTTTAAATGTAATTTGAATTTACTTTCAACACCCGTCGCAATTTTAAAAACAATTCATTATTAAAACAAATGCTCATTTGTGTTAATACTTATGCTCTTATCTATTCTTTTCACTTATTTATATACCGTCATATCTATTAATCTTTCACTTTACATTTGCAATTTAAAATGCTTAGTCAATTTTAATGCATATATAATACTTACGTGTACTATAATTGAATCTAAGATAGCGAGTGCATCAAATTCTAGTGAGGATAGATTCCTAAGAAGTATTGTGCCAAATATTATAACAAAATATAACTGAGTGTACCTGTATTTTAACATTACATATATTTTTTATTTATTATCTTTGTTTTATTAACCACTAAATTGAGTTTAAAAACATCTACCGGTTTTGAAAAATACCATTCAATTTAGTGATTAATAAAACAAAGATAATAAATAAAAATATGAATCTTAACCACAAAGATAATATTGCTAATTTTAAAAGTACATATATTTTTAAATAATAACTGGGAATTCGCAGTAAGTGCACTTAGGTACCATGTAGTATTACGTAAATACGAGGCGCGTTTTTTAAGTAAGTACCGTTGCCGGATATTCCCGGTGTAGCGCTGCGGTTGCGATGTTGCGCGTGTGCACAATGGTTTCCTTTATCTGTTGACTCACCACATGCAACGTTAGAGACATTAACACAGTGTGGCCATCTTGTAGTGAGTGGTTGAAATGTTCAAGACGATAGATCAGCCCGCCGACTGTGAGATACGGTCGGTGATTCGTTTCTTGAACATAAAACCAGCTGACATTCATCGCCAGTGTGTCGTGATTTGGCACCAAGTGATCTTCCTTCATCTGAAGCGGTTCCTTGGTGGCGAGCGTTTTGATGACAATAATGAACTCAAAGACGGAGTACATACATGGTTTTCATGACGAAGGTATACAAAAATCGGTGCCCCGTTATGACAAGTGCCTTAATAATGGTAGCGACTATGTTGAAAAGTAGTTTAAGGTGTGTAGCGTCCGAAGAAAGTGATGTTGTTTCTTTATAAAAAAAATATTTCGGTACTTATTTAAAACACGCACCTCGTACATATGGTTTCAGAATTATCTGCCATTTATTGAAGAAACCTTAAAAGATATATCATCATTAGATGATAACGTCTGTTTGGATATACGTGACGATATTGTCATCGCATTAATTATTATGATAGCCGCGTACCGTTTGCGCCGATTGTACCGACTTGTTATCACCTGTTATAGTGTATTTGCTGTGAGGAGATGTTACTTTTTCATTAACGTCATTTAATTCTCCGAAGTCACGTAGGTCGTGTGTTATCAGATTCTAATAGTCGATGTCAATGCGCTGTTCAAAGATTTATAGTATCTTTAATATTCTGCGCATGAGTTGAGAAAAGTATTTTTAGATTTGTTCAGTTTTATTTGAAATTCTATTAGTGTAAAACTGACTGAGATGTCCATTTATTTCTCTATCGTATATTCGTATTTCTGTAATTCATTATCTTATTCATATGTATGTGTTATTATATTAGTTATATTATTTTAATATTGTATTTTTAAGACCTTTTATTATACGAATAATGATTATTATTTATTTGTTTAAGTTAGTTTTTTTACATTACATAATACGTAATTCAGTAGCATTGTTATCGATGGTTTTGACAGCAAAATAACACATCATTTGTTACCCCGTTTGTTCCCTAGTTTCTTTACTCATTACAGGGGTTCCGCAAAATATGATGAAAAATAATATATGGAAAATTTAAACAAATGTTAAAATTAAAAATAATCAAAAATTCAGTTAAGCCCGCCCTTTCAAAACTAATTTGTGGGTTTTTATTATTCTTCTTCTTATTCTTTTAAATAGGCAATCCACCCTTCAAGAGTGATTTGTACCATTAATTAAGTTAAAACTTTATTTTATAGAAAAAAGTACAATAATATTATGGAATAGGAAATATTATATTACAAGTCAATACCATTGTCGTTCAAAATATTTGCTATTATATAATTAAATGTGGCGAGTTAAGGGAAAGAAGATGACACAAGTTAACTGAGAGTTGAAATTTACCATTGACGAGATTACTGTAAAAAAAATCCTGTGATCCGCAATGGACAGGCAAAAAAGGTACGGTAAAGGATTTCCTCCTCGGCACCACACTCACACATTGGGGAATTTATTAAGTGTTTTATTATTCATTAATATCCCAACAAGAACGGAAAATTTAGATTTGGCGCCTTTTTTGCTGTTGTGCTTTGACAGTCAAACCATTATGACAGTCCGATGGTAGATAGTTGGCCGTTATTATGGATCGCTATTTGACACAACAACGCATTCTTATTGTTAAACATTATTTTAAAAATGGTGAAAGTTAGACTGCCACGATTCGCAGATTGCGTCCAATTTTTAGTAATCAAAATGTGCCAAATGCAAGAATGTGGCCGAGAGTCCGGGAACAGCCATTCGGCATCGTGCTCAAGAAATTGAACATTTCAAGAAGCACTATGCAGCATATTTTCGTCTTCGTCCCTACAAAATCTAACTGACTCAACAACTCACGCCTACAAACCATACACAGCGAAGAGAGTTCATCATCCCGTTTGGGCGACCAGAATTGGCCGCCTAGATCGTGTGATTTAACGCTTTTGGACTTCTTTTTCTGGGGTTTTTGAAATCAAAAGTTTATGTGAATATAAGCCCACGACCACCCGAGCCTTGACGGAGAAGATTACACTGAAATCTAGTCGGTTATGCCAAACCGTGATTGAACATTTCGTTAACAGAATGCAAATGTGCCAGCAAAGCCGAGGAGGGCATTTATCAGATATGTTGTTTCATACATAATTCCCACATTTCTACTTTATGATTAAATTAAAATTTCGATATTTTCTCAAAAAAAACTATGTTTTATTTGAAATTAAGATTTTCCGCTCTTGTTGGGACACCCTTTAGATTAGATTCTTTTATAAACAATAACTCGGACAAATAAATAATAATAACCTATATTTTCGCAAAAAATGCGAAAAGATGAATTAGTTTTAAAATCTAATTAAAAATAAATATGACAATTAAATACGAGGTAAAAATAATATTGTTGTATACTCTATCTAATATCGTGTCTGAACTTTTAGAAGGTTTTATGATTTCTTATTTTTACGTGCAGCCAGAAGTTATCCTTTTACTGTAAAATATGTGAAGCTACGGTTATAACTTTTCAGTTTTAAATTTATACTATTATATATTTTGATGCTAGAAGGAAGTGCAATCTTTATGCAAAAGATTTGTTTAGTTTTGGTGCATAATAGTGAGAGTTTTGACTGCGTTATGTGGTAGGAATGTGTTATTTTCATCCCCATAATTGAAATTGACACAATTTTACAAGTATAATTTTTACATATTAATTAAACGTATTAATTATAAAGATATACATATGAAATCAATTTTATCGATAAATACTGTTTTTTAAATTTTTTCCAATCCGGGGAAGGTGCATTACCAACTATGCAACAGCGCTAGTAATTTTGACGACAAATTTTCTAATCTATCCAGGTTCGAATCCCGGTAGCGCAACAACAGTATTTTTCGATAAAATTGATTTTATATGTTTATATTATGAATGTATTTAATTAGTATTTAAAACATCACAGACCGTCTGTTCTGAATAATTACAACTTAACACAATAAGAATGTGTTCTCCTTGATAATATAATATTTACATTTGACGGATGTCTAATACGTGGCACTCATTGAAAAGTTATTTGATTACTAAACAGTTTTTTTTTTCTGTTGATGCACCCAGGAAACAAATAACGAAATGCACAGGAATATTACACCGTTACGATGTCGAGCACTCTCCGAAACATAATATAAAAATTTACTTTGTAAGAAAGAATGTAAAGCTAAGGCGAATTAATATAAATAATGATGTTATATGTACTTTCATAGATGGTTCGGTTCTGCCACATGGAGCGAATCATTATTTACGACAACATAAACAGACATATTTATAATGCTGGTATGGATGGCATAATAAGTTATGATAAAACCTTCCATTACCATATTCTAAAAGAGAGTAATATCAGAAATTTTAAGTTTTTTTTTATTTCTTGTTTATTACATATATATTCATTATATCATTTTTTTTTGCCAAACTGCATGGCAGTTTTACGGCAAAAATTGCCTTTTATATAGTTAAAAAACATTTTTTTTATATAAATAAAATATAATGAGGGGAAAAAAATTAGATAAGATGTTAAATGAATTACTTAGAAAGATATAAAGAAAAAATATACAATTTTTACAGGGTGTAACAGACCTAGTCCACACTATTTTATGGGTGGATACCTGAATATAATATAATATAACAAAGAAATAAAAAAATATATTCGTTTACTTTGTATTATATTTAAATTCACACCAAAGCCAGTACTCGAGAAAACTCTCGTGACCAATGTTCATCAATTGAAGAAAAAGATTGTATCAAGTACCTTAGAATCATAATAGATAACAATCTCAAATAGAAAGAACATATTACTAATTTCACAAACAAAATAAGGAAAACTGCCTACCTATTTTTTTGACTCGGAAATATCTTATCACTTACATATCTGAAAATAATATATTACGCGTTTGTACAGTCACATTTGCAATACAGTATTATTGGATGGGGAGGTGCATATAAAACTTCAATGTCACAATTAGAAATCACTCAAAAAATGATAATAAAAATTATTCTTAAAAAAAATAGACTATCCAAGTATACAACTTTTCACAGATTTTAAAATACCAAAAATAGTAGACATATACAAAAAAAAATTAATAATTAATATTTTCAAAATTAAAAATCAATTAAAATTTAAAAGCGAATTCCGATCTACAAGATATAGACATCAAATTAATATCCCAAAACTAAAATATACTGCAACTCAAAATCAATATATTTATCAGGCATCAATTTTTTTAACAATCTCCCCATCACAATTAGAAAAATTACAGACTATCATAAATTTGTATCTGAAGTAAAAAAAATATGTACACAGACTAACTGAAACATAAATTAACTCGTATATACTCCTTCTCTATACACGAGTCTTACTCTCATAGAGAAGAAACAAATGTTAATATATATCCACTGATTATTTAAAATTATTTATATTTTTAATATTAATTAAAAAAAAAAAATTAAGGTGGTCACTTTTTAAATGTTTAATAAGTCTTTATTGATTTTGTTAATTATTCTGGGCACAACACATTCTCTCGTTCTCTCACCGTACACTTTGTTCGCGATCGGTACTGTGATCACAGTTTCATTACTAATACGCATTCACCGCACAATATCCGAAATTAATAAATAAATAAAAAAACATAATTGTATTATTCAAACTTCATTTGCTTATTTATTTTTCAGGTCAAATTCTCAGCATTTCCGGACAAATGTGTAAAACGTTTTGGCAGAATCTACTAGATGGCGCTTATCACGAATTATAACATCATTCCTTCATTAATATTTTCGTTTCGTATGGACATGCGCCGAATCACGATATTCCCGAAAAACGAAATAAAAATTAAAAAAAAAATTATTCATGATATTCCTAGGTATTTAATCACCGATAAGTGAGTACGACTCAAAATATCGTCGATTAACTCGCGGTTCGTGATTTCGAGCTCATCACTAGTACCGACCAGTGTGCATGTAAAGATTGTTTGTCTGCATATATCTGAATCTGGCGTTATTATTATATATTTTGGCGTCAAACACGTTGTGGAACACAAAAATTATAAGTTTAATTAAAAAATGTATTTTTCCTGCAGTATTTGGTTTCGAAGTGATTTTTAAAACTTGGCACACGTAAAGACTATTGTTATATGCTTAATATGGTATTAGCAATTTCGATTGAACCGCTCCATGAAAACGCACGCACCTGCATGTTATATTAATCTAATGCGGGTATTTTCACCTTTGCCACAATGTTACTGTTTCCGCAAGCCCGCGTGGCAGGATGTGGGCCCTCCTCCCCTTTGAACCTACCTCTCGCCCATACAAATTGAAAAGATTTTCCATTCTTGCTGTTGTGTTGTTAACGTAGTCATGGGCTTAAGTCGTATAATAAAATAAGGAAGGAAGACACGTATCAGAATTTAGTTTAGTCTGGGTCTTGGATAAATACACGATCGCTTATATTCTTTTTTTGTCAGAACATTTTTATTATCGAATGCATTTTTATGACTTCTTAGGTAAATTTATCATTCTACTTTTTATATCCTTAGACAATATTGTAATTTGCAAAGTATTAAAATGTTATATCATGCATTGGTTGAATCGATATTACAATACGGAAGACTAGGTTGGGGAGGAACCTTGTCACGTACATACATCTCAAACCAATAATCGCAAATCAAAAGATAATAATAAAAATAATTTTAAAAAAGGCTACAGATTACCCAACCAAACAAGTTATTAAAGAATTTCCTGTATTAAATTTATATTTAAAAAAAAACTATATTATTACTTTTTTTTTAAAGAAGACAAAATAAAAATTCACTACAACTATCAGACTAGGAAGGAGCAAAACAATGAACATGTTATTTTAAAAATGTCCAAATTAGGAATAGGACAGAGACATGCATCATACATTGCTCCTAGACTGTATAAACAACTGCTAAAATCAATTAAATTAGCAAATATAAATGTGTACAAAAAATAAGTTCTAAAATGGCTTAAAGATCTTCAAAATCATTAAATAATTATGTATTTGACATCTTCTTCATGTTCTAATCTGGTCAATTTTCACATTGTATTAATATAGATGTATGTATATGTTTTAAAATTTTTTATTAGTTGTAAACAATTTCTCACATCTAGTAGATCTTGATCTTGTTTTATATAAATGTTGATAGTCATCCCCATGATTCAAGATTTTTCTTATTTGGGGGTGCATAACTCTATTGTTGTTTTATATTGTAAAAAAATCTTATCAAATAAATATGTGTAATAATTAAAATTTAAAAAAAATATATGTACGGAAGCCTAATTCGTCAGTTAAGCAAGTCTTTTTTAGTATTATGTATTTATTAACCTTTAAAAGGGTGTCATGAAGGTACCTAGGTTAAATAAAGGGGGAAACTCGACAGCTAACATGTCAATTACGTTATAAAAAAAGATTATAAAAACAATTAAAAAAATAATGGCACCGTTGCCACGCGCGATAAGATGACATCACCGTATTCTTATTTTGAAAGAAGTTTAGTACCGAGTGATTATTCTCGACCTATCCAATTAGTGGTTTGTCGTTAAGCCGTAAAACTGGCCGTTTGCCGTCCGTTATTAAACACTGACCTGCTCCATGTCACTAATTGAATCCACAGCCTCCAGTGTGTTCTTTTATTACTTTTTCCCGGGTGGAATTACCCGTTATATTGCTAATCGTGATTGATGCCACAGTTTGGCCCTGAAAAATGTCGGAGTAAGGGCACCATTACATCACTCGGCGTGCAAACAAATCGGTCGATTAAACGATTTGAGTGCGCGGCGCGCACTTCATTTCGCGTGATTTTATTTTGTTACAATTTTAACGCGTCATTTATAAAAATGCCCACATACACGTGGATATTTTCAAATACCTTCCGCAGTATTACAAACGATTCGGCCTTGAATAAAATTCACTAGATGGTTATTTTCACGCGACAGAAAAATCTACGAAATTTATGGCTCTCTTATATAATATTGAGAACATCCCAATGATAGTCGATAAATGATTTATTTTATTGTGAAAATTTCAAATTTTCTATATCAAAACGTCTTATCTTACTGTGCGCTTACCAATGTGAAAATTCCTAAGAAAAATGTTAAAGTTGTATTTTTTTCTCAATAAAATATATATAAATGACTTCGTGATCTAATAAGCCTGCCAAATACGCAAATAATTCAAATGCTATATTCATAAACAAAATTATTTTGGTACGAATCTGAAAAAGTCGATAATATTTTTATAGCAAGACTGTAAATTGTACGCAACGGTGGGAATAAAATATCGTCGACCTTCTTCACTTTATACATTAGACATCCTTTATATTCTTCACATTTTTTGGATATTAGGGTAACAAATGTTCTCCGTGTATATTCCACTCGGTTGGGCCGGAAAAGGTTGGAGGCCTCGCCTCAGGCAAATGGTAATCAAAATGTCGGTTTTGTGTAGTTGCAGAACGGAGACGATCATACGTCACGCTTGTCCATGTATGTGCAACGTTTACAACACCACATTTTAAAAGCATTAATCCGCTTTCTTTCTCTTGCCTTTAGAATCCACTATTCCACACCTAGTTTCTGCTTTGTTTGAATCATTTTTCATTTCGTTTAAATTGGTAAGGAAGAGATTTTAAATTTTACAGTATCCGTTAATTATGAAATTATCCTTGTACTATGTAATAACACAAAATATTAAAGACAATCGGGTAAATGATCGATTAAATAATCATATAAAATAACACAAATTTAATTAATCAATTGGAAAGGTATACTGAAAAAAATCCATCTATCGAAAAAATATTTAGTCGCTACCGGGATTAATTTTATTCCGAAAATTGTTTTCGACGCCAATTTATTTTATCACATTGTTTACGCTTACCGATGTGGAATACATGATATATTATATTCCATAGACATTTTTTTTGATCAATAGATTCTTTCTGTATACCTTTCTGATTGATTAATTTAATTTGTATTAAAAATATCACATAACTGTGTTCTGAAAATTTCAACTTCACAACAAAAATGTGTCATTAAAAATAAAAATAAAATTTGACAGATGGCCGCAGACTTCACATGGAGATGGCTAAAAAATCAGTGTTCTTGTATAGACTTTGTGTCTTCTTGGTTCATCTCTAGCCCGCCTCCCGCGGATGACGCCCCCCATCCGCCCCCGCCCCGCCAGGTGGGACTGCGCCCCGAGTTGCCGCTTCCGCCGGCACCCGAATCTCACAATTTCCTGTTTCCTATACATTCTGCGATCTAATTTAACAGCGCGCGTTCTGAACGGTTTACAATAATTCATTTACATCGGCGCTGGGTGGGGGCTATTTTCGATTCATTTGGCTTTTTGTCTCGTCAATATCAATTTTGTGTCCAGTAATATACCGGGTAATTAATTGCGCCTAAATTGATGACTCTTGTTTTAATTTTATTTAAATTATTTCATTAATTCTTTTTTTATTTGGTCACGGCACGTTCATATATGAAATATATTTGGAAAAATGTAAATCAATATAAATATGTTTGTGCGGTTAAATTATATGTCTTATTAGGAAATAAACAATCGCTTGTTTGTGTGTGCGTTTTTGTTCACATTTCTCATACCCATGTGTGCACATAGTCTTTCAAAATCATAAATAATTAAAATTAGATATTTTATTTCAATAATAGAAATGCAGTTTACAATAATTTCCAAAGTTTTTAATATATCTCAAACTAATTATTTTATGTAGTACCCCCATATAAGAATGAACTAGAGACATGCGGGTGGCATATAAAAAGAAAAAAAACTAGTTGGATAATTTCATGCTACACGTAAATTTTTAATGCATCCCGCCATTCAAAAGCATTGCTCTGTATAATATTCTTCCATACATTTTTATAATTCCGTAAAGTATTTGAATCCTCATTTTTAATGCAACGTTACATTTGCGCGCATCCACGACGAAGTGAGTCGGGAAAATGTTCATTTTTATCTAACGCCAATCGTTCATTACCCGCTGTTTTCATTTATTTAAGGAGGGTGGAGCGGGTCGGCGGTCGGCGCGCCATAAGTCTTCATCCTCCCCCGCGCAGTCTCACCGGGGGATGGGCGGCCGACTGCCGACTGCCGACTGCTGCTCCGGTGCTCCGGTGCTCCGGTGCTCCGGTGCTCCGGTGCTCCGGTGCTCCGGTGCTCTGGCGTCTATTCGGCATTCTTCACCCTGACAAGCAATAACAGAGCGCTGTATCTTATTTCTGTCTGATCATTTCCTGGAATTATTGCCACTGACACATATATCTAAAGTGACAGTTTTCCAAATAACAAATTGGATTTCGTGACCTTCCGTGATGATTCCGGGAAAGTCGAGACTTGTAAAATATATATGTTCGGTCTGTCTCTAGAATTTAGAAATGTTTTGGGATGTTGTTAGAATGGTTGTTTTACTTTATTGGGATCACGTTGCGTGTAACGTCTTAGACTCAAATTTCCATCATCGCAAACGTGCGTGCTGCCTACTATATCTACATATTATTGGATTGGATTGGGTTGGGTATGTTTATTCCGTCGCATAATTTTTTCTGTCAACGAAAACATCTCTTTGGGCGTGCTCTTTTTACAAACACATGAGAACATATATAGTAAATATTTTAAAATACTAATTTAATGTATTAATTATAAATATATACATATAAAATCAATTTTGTCGAAAAATATTGTTTTTGCGCTACCGGGATTCGAACCTGGATCTCTATTTCCAATCCGGGGAAGTACACTACCAATTGTGTTATAATGCCAGTCTTTTTCATGACAAATTTTCGAACCTATATGTTACACTTTTTTAAATTAATACATCTGTCGTTCCATTATTTTTGAAAGCCATCTACATTATTTTTACGGAATCACGAATACCTTTGAGTAAACCGACTGCAGACGCCAGAATTATCAATTCATTTTTATTACATTTTGGACACATTGATACAACTTATATTATTAAGGAGAACACATTCTTATTGTGAAGTTGTAATTATTCAGAACATAGGTCTGTGATGTTTATAAATATATACATATAAAATCAATTTTATCGATAAATATTGTAAATATAGATTCAGGTTCGAATCCCGGTAGCGCAAAAATATATATATATATATATATATATATTTATAATGAATACATTAAATTAGTATTTAAAAACATCACAGACCGTCTGTTCTGAATAATTACAACTTCACAATAAGAATGTGTTCTCCTTAATAGTAAATATTTTTAATATTTTCAAATTTAACCTATTGTGCGTGTGCTATGAAAATATAAGGGCCAGTTGTGTGATCAGTAGTAACTTTTTACTAACGCTCGCAGTAAAAATCCACTGTGGGTTGTTAATACATCAAATTTATTGCTGTCAAATCATAGACTTCTATAGGCGCGACAAATACTCATGAATTATGGTTTATTTTATGCATTATTTATTAATTTTTTCGCCCAGGCGTTCGATATCTGTCAATTTGGTGATGAAATTTTGTCACACAACCAGCCCTAACTGACATCACCATTGCCATCATCATTATCATCAGTGTCTCTCTACTGCTGAATATGAACCTCCCCCAACCCTATATTCAGCCCTTATCGTCGTCGCTCCATCGAGCTTGAAGACTTCTCAAATGTGGATTTGAACCAGTGTGAGGTGTCCGCTCTAGGACCTTCTCTCCCCACTGTTCATCATCTCTTCGACATATATGTCCAGATATAACTGAATTAAATATAATTTAGCATTTTTAGTAACTATGTACTTTAAGAGCGAGTGCTACAAAACGAGTAGTACGACAGTTTGGTAGTTGGTGTGCGCGCGCTCGTATGTAGCCCAACAGAAAGTCGGACATAGGAGAAAATTATTGTATTAATAATTTAAACTAAATAAAATGTATTCAAAAACGATTTTTAAATGTCTAATAATTTTAAAAGCTACACTACTTGCTGATCCAATAATAATAAATTTAAATACCAGAAATTTTAAATATTGCCTTCTCTGTCTATCTCATACTCTCTCTGATGGTGGTTCCACATAATAATATGATAAGAGTGGAAGTCGATTATAACGCGGGTTTGCGGGGGGCGTATCTGACCCGCGTTATATGATAATCGCGATATAAACGATTATCCAAAATTATGATTTTTTTTCATTGAATAACAAAACACATTTAAACATTTTTTTTATAAAATATAAATAAATTCTTTTCACATAATTAATAAATTACAATAATTCTTTCAAATAAAATTTTTCAATTATGAATAATCTGTTAACTTATCAGTTACATTTAGGAACGAAAATATAACGATTATTAAGAATTTTTACACATAACACTTATCTTTTCTTTTTTTTTAAATCTGTTTTTATTTTGCTGTTTACGAGCGACTGTCCTCGATAATAAATTAATTTATTAATTTTTTTTTTTTTTTTAAGATCTACTTTAATTTACCTTGGCGTGCTTCTACATACGTGTTTTATACGCTGGGCGCCTTAAAACAAAAATAACACTAGAAATATCGGCGGTATATCCGAATGCGCGTTATAACCGGCTTCTACTGTATATAAATAATATATAAATTTACATAATATATATATATTTTTCGTCTTGGATGGACTCTTCGAACACAATGCGTGTTACACATTGATCTTGGATGGACTCTTCGAACACACTGCGTGTTACACATTGATCTTGGATGGACTCTTCGAACACACTGCGTGTTACACATTGATCATGGATGGACTCTTCGAACACACTGCGTGTTACACATTGATCTTGGATGGACTCTTCGAACACACTGCGTGTTACACATTGATCTTTATTTGGTACATAAAATAACAAATTATGATTAAGGACACATTCTTATTGTGGAGTTGTTTCAGAACATGCTTCTGAGCTATTTTAATACAAATTAAATATATCAATTAGAAAGATATACAGGAAAATTCAATTTATCGAAAAAATATTTTTGTTGCTACCGGGATTCGATTTATAATTGTTGGCAAAAAGATAACGATAAGTTAATTGCTTATAGGTACATCATGATTTTCATTACACACCTCTTGGTAGAGTTCATATAGTTAAGTACCTAATAGACAACTTACTGACAACGCTTAGATGACTTTCTGGAATAATAGCTTTCGACCCTAGGGAAGCTGTTGGGGTGAGCCTTCACATTTTCAATATCTTTTGTTTTCTTCTTCCATACTTCTTTTATTATGTGGAGCGTGTTTCTTTCTAGGATTCATAAAATTCCCACGGGTACTTTTGTTTTCGAAAGTCTTGTTATACTTAGGTTGTTGTTTATTTTTTAAATAAACTTTAATAGTATCTCCATGTTTATGGAAGAAATAACATTTAATTCTTAGTTGTTCATTGAAATATTTTGTAAGCTAATAAATTGTCCAAAATATCAACAGTCTGCATTTGATTGTCATCCAACAAACTTACTATACATGAAATATGTTCATTTTCTGACAATCCTGTTAAGTGCTGACTTTGAATAGAAAATAAAATAAATTATTTCACATTTATATTGAATTTTATTAAGATGTATAGCCAATATTTCAACAGCGGACGACATATTTTATAGCAATAGTTTTAGCTTATTTTAAAACATTATTGATATCGTATGCATTGTGTGTATATGATTTGTTACGCATACATTACGATTTAAATGGTTTTCAATAAAAACGCCATAAAAATATTATTACATTATGTTTTCAAACCAGTATCATATTTGTTAACAAAAACAACTTAAAAGTTAACAGATCATTTTCTTTCTTTTTTCTAGGCATTTTAAATATTTTTGCTACTGTTGACATCATTTTGGAAGATTACACCATTTTGAAGTCCGTTGTTTCAGCAACTGTCAAATTGCTAATACCTAAGATACCACAGATTAACAGAAATACTTTTAATGAAATACCTTAAGTCTGACTTTAATGAAATAGCTTAAGTCTGACTTATTACGGTTTCACACTAAACAATTTATCAATATAGCCAAAGAATATCCAAGAAGTCTTTTAGCTGAACAGATTTATATTAGACTAGCTGACCCGGCGAACTTCGTACCGGCTCGGAATCAATAAATGTTGTGTTTACTTATTAGCTGAATTAAATTAAGATGAATTAATGAATACTCCAAATTTGATAACCTCACAAACAGAAGATTTGTCGCGGTTTGCGGCACTTCACAGAAATCGCGCCACACCATAAACCAATCAAAATACACAGTTCCCGCCATTAGACATGAATCTCGGGTGTGATTGGACCATAAGGGGATAGCCGCGAACTTTCTCAAAGTGAACATCCTCGAAGGCAACTTATCGTTTGAAAATCACTATCGAAATAGCTATTTGTGCACCTAGTTGGTAATCGACTCGATTATCCCCGAAAGATTTCACGTATCTCCGGGGATAAAAACAATTCCACACCAGAATGATTGATCGGAATGAAAACTGAATGAAAATTGGTGAAAACTCGAAAAAAATGCTGATAAATCGCGGCGCACGTCTGCACATCTAGCTCAATGGTATGCAATGAAAGGACCGCGCAACTGAATCAACTGTCAAAGGATAATGCACACAACCCCATCTACTGGCATTACCGGAACCAGCATACAAACGCCATGTTCATTTTTGTCCGTGATTTGTTTCTGTTATGTATCAGAGATGGCGTTGAAAACGGGTTAAATTTTTTTGTGATTTTCTTACTTTTCCAATGCGCGGGGAAACTTCTCGAGGCCGAGACGAACAAAAAAAAATTCATCAAAATCAGTGAATCAGTTCTCGAGATATCATCAAAAAAGCTGTTCCATACAAAATGTATGAGAACATGAATTTTCTTCTTAATTTTTTTCCCGTGATTTTTTCCGATGTTTTAATACTTATTCTGCTATTAGGGGCGGAGACAAATCCAACAAATCAAAGATCATAAAAATCGGTCTAGCCGTTCTCGAGTTATAAATGGTGCAACTAACCCGACTTTGTTTTATATATTATATTTAGATTAACTTATTGCATAAAGTAATTCGGCCATTAGTATAGATATAACTTAGTGCGTTATCGTAGATTGTAGAGTGTTCACTGAACATCATGACATCAAAATGTTGACTTAATGCTTTTCCGCAGAAAGCCCACGATACCTTCTACTCCTTCGTCCATAACAGTTTTTTCAACCAATATGAGTGCTGACTCAAGATAGACACTACGTGCCGGCCAGGCAGAGAAGATGTGTGCGAAGTGCGGGCTGCACAACGACCAGATTCCGATTGACAGCACGGCTTGACTGATCTAGCTATTGCTATTAGATATTATTATAAAAATATTTTTTATTTCCTCAAAAACGTCGAATCTGAATTTCGGCCACGTTCTTGCGTACAATACTTCTGTTCGGGTGCGCCATCAACTGTTCTATCGTTTGAAAATTTAGTCGCACTGTCAATTTATGATCCACGCCCTTATCAATAATAATTAGTACTGCGATTGATTTTAATTATCTCCTTGCGCATCGATGCTGCGTTAACACGATGTATGTACACTGTGCCCTAGTAATTGTATTTAACTATGGCTTCAGAATGCAGACTACGCGCGAAATTCCCGGCGCGGTTTAGGCACTGGATATTTATTACCGCATTGCAGTGCCCCAGGCCTGGCCGTGTCCGTGTCCGCCGTACACCCCTAAATCATCCCCGCTGACTCGCGCAGCCCCGAAATGTGAAGACGTACCCGAACCCTTTCGCGGTTCCCGGTTAACCGAGGCTCTCTCGACCCGATTTCGAATTTGAGAAGGATTTTAGACGAGGTATCTTTTTTTAATATCCAGTATATAAAATCTTAGAGTGTGTAAAAATATCGATTCTTTCTCACACTGCAAGCGTTCTGTTCAATCATTTTTATTTTCCTTTTATATTATTTTCAATAAATTGTGTATCTACCGTGCATGAGCAGTGATTGTTTTAATGAATCGTTAAAACAGTTCATGACGAATTAATATCATCATACCGCAGCTGCGATATTTTTATTATACTTAGATATAGCTGTGGTATATTACTTTATAATTTTTTGACATTGAGTACGCAAATATTTTGTTTGCTTATTAATTTAGTCGCATCTTTTGTGCTGGTTTGATGTTTCCAAATTATGTTATTTTTATTAACATTTAGTAATTTATGAGCTAAATGAATATAAATAATATATTTGTGTTCAATGCTTTTTTTATAGACGATAGATATTTGAAGGGAATCGGATACATTACATTGGAGTGAAGTGTGTATAGTACTTTATATACTGTCGAATTGTGACTTTGTGTTTTGGGGTACGTTTTTCAAATTGAAAAACAAACGACTTCATTTCCACTGTCCGAAATTTTATAATTAGAATTTGATTCTGCATCCTTTATATTATTATTGTCTTAGTGTCTTCTATAAAATTTGTCCAAGTATTTTTTTTTTTGCACCTACTATACCGAATATCATGATAATATTAATATTATAAACGGCTAAATTTTCCATGTTTGGCAGTGATCATTAATTAATAGTGACAGAATTTTTATTTTATTTAGTTTTATGAAAATCATTTCATAATTTATAATGGCAGCTCAAGCTGAGCCTTTTATCCGTCCCTAGGCGGGCGCACTGTGTTAATCCTGATTTTTATGCTACAGGAGTTTTATTATTGTGTATTTAAAGTATTCTGAAGTAAGTTTTCATTTTTAATCTTTTTCTGGTGATCTGCTTGCAGTGTTGAATATGGGCCCACAAATTTTTCTTTCTACATATTTCTGTCTCACTCGTTTTGCTTCCAATTTAGCGTGTTATAAGGCGAGTGTTTTCCATTGTTATTTACTTTTAACCCTATTGCCTTTTTTTGCTTCTCACGAGATTTATGATAGTTTTGAGATGTTCTCGTATTGTTTTGTTGTTTGTGTAGTTTTATGTTTTATCTCACCATTAGCATTTATGGTTCCTTCGATAAACGGCATCGCTGATTTAGGCAATTTATTTTCCAATATGAAGTACGTTCTCCGCTTAATAATATTGGAAAACTCTTTTAATAAAATGTAGTTAGTAATGTCGGTTGTTCAATCGTGAAAGTTCATAAGGATCTAAGTTTCAACCGCCTTAAAGAGAATACTAATTTAGATTTTTATACCAACACTATTAAATCTCAGTCCAGCTTCCCCCTAGTCTTGTGTATTTGGAGGAAAGCCTGAAGTTACTTGATTTAATCTTGAAATCAAATTAAAACAGTCGTGATTGTGTTAATGGCACGTATTCTCCTTGCCTCGGAATCCGACGTTGTACTTGATTGTAATATTATTTGTCAGCAGAGGGCGGATTAATATTAAAAACAATCTTATATTTTGCTAGAAACATACATATTCGAGTACTGGCTTAGTCGAAAAGCAATTGTTTGAATAGACAGACTTACCATCTCAAATATCACGAGATGTTTTCAAAAGCCATTAGCGATGTTTGCTTCCATCAATTCTGCGAAAACATCGCGGCAAAATACATTTCACAGTTAATCATACAATTCGTGATTATATCAGAATGTGAAGAATTTGCTTAGTGAGTAGTTTTAATTGTTCAGAAATAGGCGACACATTTTATTCCCGTTTAAATATAAAACTCACATTTTATACAATATTCATAAAATAATTTTTTTTAAAAAACTACGATAATATGAAGTTGTAAAGTTTATTTCGTCATAATTTTACGCAAGTTTCGGGTAAATGTGTAAGCCTTCTACAATAATATTTGCCCATTATTATGAAAGTGGTCTAAGTCATGTTTCTTTCGTTTCGAGGTATTTATAGGTTTGCGTTTGAATTGATTAAAAAATATTTTTATATTACACAGGGCAATATTTCAAAATTGATTTAGTCTACTAGATTTATAATTTATTTCGACATATAAATGCTGCGTGTAGCTTATAAGGAAATAAAAAAATTAAGATTAAATAAAATACATTCACTTTGTTTGAAACCACGAATTTCATTACACGCCAACCGGTTTCGCTTAGCTCAAGCTTCGTCAGGACGTATTTAAAACTAATCTTAAGTTTGAGCTAAGCAAAACCGGTTGACGTGTAATAAAATTCGTGGTTTCATACAAGTGATTTTATTTAATCTAATATGTCAAACCGTACAAGTGATTGCTTTCTACGAAAAGACAAAAAAAAAATTAAAGTTAAAATCACTTCCTCTATTATAAAAATAAACACTAGCGGAATATCGTTGAACGTCGTAACAATTGTTCAAATTGTTCACAATTTACATCATATAATATTAATTTAAAACAATGTGAGGCGAAATAATCGATAAAACACTTCTTTTTTTTTTTTTCAATTTCTTGACTTAGACCACTTTCGTAATAATGGGCACATATGTGATATAAAATTGAACAATCAAATGCATTCGCGAACACTCGTTACCATGGTGATTCAATATTTTATTCAACGACCATAAACGTCAAACTTACGTTTAACACTTTTTAGAAATTCACATGTCGAAAAGCCATAAGTAGTATAAAACTTGCATGCGTTGAAGTCCTTTCAGGTCCCGATAGGTTGGCGAAGAACTTATTTTTGAATTCAATACTACACGGTACCTACATAAACTAAAAATAAATATAATAATAAAAAAATATTAATTCCTTTCCAGTGAATTGTACACATATACGTATACGCGATCTTTACACATAACCATAACAGTACTAATCATACTCGGTCGATTATTTTTATTTGTAAGAAGACACGAAAAGTAAATCATTAAATCTAAAACATAATATGTTTGTAAATGTTTAATATATTCCTCACATAACTAACTATCTACAAGCGTCTGTTAAAAATTTGCTTACAATAATGCTGAAGCTCGGAGAACAATAAAAAACTAAATACTTAGGTCCGGTATGATGAGTGGTAAATTTTTACCATAATAAAAAAAGTTAGTTTTTAAAAAAAAAATGCGAGAATGGGTTGTTTGATCGTTGGTAAAAATATTTACTTATCGTAAGTACATTCAGTAGTAAACTATTTTTACCCTCCAACATCGGATGGCAAAAATCGTGAATAATAATAATATAATTAAAAATGGCGGACTCTTCTCGGCTACTTCAAAAGTCATCCGTCACATTGATTGCAGGATACGACAATGAATCATTCAATATCCCGCTATTTTTGTGACGAGAGTTCGTCCGATGATGATCTCGCTGTTTAATTTATATTACCGAAGATTTTTCGCCAGCAATGTGACAGATTTCGAACGCAGGGGTGAATAAAGCTATAGATTGAACTTACAATTATATGTATTGCCAATGGTGAATATTTAAAATAAATCAATTTTGGTAAAATTCTCAGGTATTTGATGATACTTACTTACTTACGTACTTGCCACACTATTAGGCGAGATTATCTTTTGACTATAGTAAAATTGACATACGAACAATTCGCAAACGTTTTATACCACGGGCGATGGTAAAAATTTACTACATATAGTAAAAATAATAATATATATGTGTATATATTGTCTAGTATATTGTGCTGTATCTAGTATATTGTTAATTCAGAGAAAACATGTAATTGTTTCAATTTTATTTACATTTTTATTGTGATTTTTTTACATCGATTAACTATTTGTTTTCCAAATAAAATAAAATAGCACAATTTTACAATGGTCTAAATGAACTACTGATTACACAACCGGCCCTTAATGTCGAATCTGTCGACTGCTTCTGATTGATTTAACTGCTCTGATTAGAACTTGCCCTGAAAACTCCTAATGAAAAAAATCCGAATATGGTATTCAGAACAAGATGGAAGTAGCGCAGCGAAGAAATTTGCTAAAATAAAGATCGGATCGAAATTGAGTTTTCCTCAATGGACCGAGGTGATTGGAAGTCAACGACAAAATTGTTCAAAACGGATCCGATTTTTTTAATAATTTAAAATTAAATAAATAATTAATTAAAGAAGTGAGCACTGCCATTTAATGTTCTTGCTAATTTAAAGTACTTGTGTTACGAAAATAGTACTTACTTGGTTGATTACTAGTGGGAATCGATTCCCCGACCTTTGACGTCAAAGGAGACACCTTGGCGACGACCCAAGCCAGACAAGAGTGTATAAATATTGTTGATCTAACACAATTAATTGTTGATTAGAATAAATAATACAAAAACATAATTTTTAAAACAAATTAGATGAATTGATTAGAAATATATGCAGAAAAAAATCTATCTATCGAAAATATATTTGGTTACAATCAGAACACGAACCCGGAACTTTCTCTTGCCGGGAGAATGCGTTACCATTATACGTTCTTAAAAGTTAACCATTTAAGTTTGCCACGAATGAATATATATAATCTTTTAAATGAGACATCTATTGTTTCCATTTACAAGCTATCAACTTTATATGTGTCATGAATCCCAAAAACCTTTGACTAATACACGCTAGGTGAAGTCAGGATTATTTAATAAAGAAAATTTTTGATACATCATATATATATGTATATATTATAATATTAATTGTTAAATTTTTCTGAAACGATTGCTTACGTCGCCAGTTGATTAAATTTCACATTCCGGACCGCTGCGACGTTTCACACATCGCGGAGAAGTTCAAAAGCGAGATTTGCTGACGTCACCGGGTCCCCGCCGCGCCCGCTCGGGCGGCTGCCGTCGTGGCGCCGCTTCCTCCCCCCGACTATCGGAAAAGTCCCCCGTATCAACTTGCAAAAGCCCGAACGTACGCTTTCAAATGGAACCGAGAGTTGGATGGCAAAATCGTCACACTCGAACATTGCCGGTGATATCGTATTCACCTGAAAGATATTTTCAAATTCTTTTCAAATATCGCGATTTGTATGGACGCTTGTGCTTTATTTTATAAATAATATTTTTGTGTTCAAGATAAAAGCGTTCCTTGACATTATTGGCCGTTATATTTTGTGGCGTCGACTTTTGATTTAACCGCAACCGAACATTTTTCTAAGTTAGATGTTAATCTTATTTTCATCAAATTCTTCTACCTTTCTTCTTTCTTTCTTTTTACCTAGAGACAATATTTTTTTCCAAAAAGTACATTAACATTTAAGTATTATTTTCGGAATAACATATTATCTGGTCAGAAGACAGTAATGTCTGAAATTTCTACGCGTTTTGTTTTCTGCAATCTTGAACGAGAGAACTAATAGTCTCCCCTTATTCACCCTCCCTCGACGTTACTTAATCTCACAGAGGTCACGGTCGATCCATATTTATTTACATATTAACTAATTAATTATATTATTTAGCTGTCAACGAATTATGCTTTGCGGGTTACGTATTTAATTTAAAAAATGTGTCCATATGTTTTTCTCGATACGATTCGAAATATTTTTGGTTTCTTATAAAAAGCAATGTAACTTTACACTGAATATTTAGAATTGTGATTTTTGTTTATTCTTTTTCATTATTATATTGTATATTATTGTGTACACATACCACGCGCATGATTTGCGGATTTGTCAGTCGCAATGAGTCACTAGTCAGGAGCGTACCGCGCGTTCGCGGTTGAGTAATATTTAAAAAGCGGTGATTCATTGGTTCGTGCGCGTCGCGCTTTTTGTATTTACTTAAATATTTGACGAGTAAGTGATGGGCCGAGTACGCAACTTATCTGGTGTTGGGTTCAAAAGTTCAGAAAAGAAGGAACGATGGTTAACCAAAGTCCTCCGGGACCATCAACATCAGCAGCGACGCCAGAATATGTGGCTCAAGTTCGACGTGAAATTATGCGCAATTCGCGTAAATCGATAGAGAAGATTTCAGCCTTTATTGGAATAAAAAAATCAACAGTGCACGTTATTTTGAAAAGAAACTACACGAAGCACGAAACGGGTATGTTTTAAATAAATAGTGACACATACATACTTTACGTACAATGTTATATGTGCGACGCTTACATGTATACGAATATATCATAGTATAACCTGCATTTCATGTCACTTGACATCGTTCTGATGATCGTTCGCTTAGCTATGGGTGTGCACCTCGCCAACTATTATATTTTTTCTCTTTTGTTTTACCCAGGTTTTGTCAACCTCTCTTCGTGCCTGCTTACTTGCAGAAATAAAACAAAAATTCAAATGGATATATCACTGAAAGCCATCAAAACGGATAACATAATTAAGCAGCTTTTTTCAGTTTCCACGTGTTTCCAAATTTGTTGCATTATATATGAGAATAATCTTTTTTTCATAATATTTTGCGGTCAACGGATGATATTAATTGATCATATTCCAACCAATTCAATTTATTCTATTTGAGACTAACCCTGCAACAATACTGTATATCGTTTTTGAGCAGTTCTGAGTTATGAATTCGTATGTGTTGTATATCTTCTTTGGCATCGAATGGTATATAAAACAACCATATAAAATAAATAAATATACTATTCCACACAATTTCTAAGTGATTAATCTTACCTGCGACAACATTGTATATTATCCAAGATGATATACCGACGCTCCGTCTATCTATCAACATTTGTAAAAATGATATACAGTGTTTGTTGTAGGGAGAGGGAGTCTCATTTGTTGTTCTGTGATGCACGTTAAAAGTAATTAAAACGTGCAAGTGTCAGTTTATTAGATAAACTAAGTCGCCATCAGGATTTGATCACCGGTGATTTCTATCTATCTCTCTGAAACTGGTGAACGATTATCAATGTTTGAAAAGCTGGAAAGAAAATCACTTACAGTGGGTATTTAATTTGTAGAAGGGGAATTGGGTCAACTCGGCAATAGAAGACGGATTCGATCGAATGTAAAAATCCTCCTTTCACGCTGACGCCAAATGACACCGGTACATCATTTGTTCATTGGTCGTTAAGTTTTATGACATGTATTGTGAGAGAGCACGACACACGAGCTCGGGGCTAGGGAAATTGTACTGTGACATTTACGACATGATGGGTAACCACAGTAGGTGGGTGGAGGTGGGTGGGGGCGCAAAGGAATATTAAATGTAGCGTAGCGCCATTATTAATACAGCGACCGTGGAAAATTATTATATATATATATTTATTTATTTTTCTTTTAAAACAATTTTTTTTGTGAAGTTGCAATTTCAGAGCATACATCTGTGGTATTTTTAATACATATTAAATTAATCAATTAGGAAGATATTCAAATGAAATCTATTTATTGAAAAAATATTTGATTGCGTCCTGGACTCGAACCTGGACTTTTTCCTAGAATTAAAAAGATCCCGTGTGCTGGAATTATTTCATCGATCTAAAGGTAAAAAACGTCAGCTGCACTCTGGGGAGGCCAGATATGCGAGCTTCTTCTGTTGTCAAGCGTTTCCATTTTTGCTCTCCTAAATTTTCACTTTTTAAGTGTCATTTGTAATTTTTTAAGACAGGACATCGCACTCTTCTGTTCTGGCAAACAACTCTTTTCACATTTATGCATCTTGTCATGTACATGTACATTTCAATTGTGTATTTTCTTCTCATTCTGTTGTCTCCAGCACTCCTGTTGTGAGATTTTTTTTACCATTCTTTTCTCACTCTTGAGCCTTATTCATTCAACGGACTTTGACTAACGCGTCGGCCATCGTACTACGGGCCGGAAAAGCTATACATTAGACTGACTAAACCATTACCTCTAGACATAATACTCCCCTTCTTCCAGGGCCCCGATATTCCGGGATCTGATACTTCTCTGAATATCTCATCACTTTTCCGAGACATTTAAGTTTTCGAATTTTTATTGTTTTAATTAACTTTTTCTTTTTTATCCGTAGAATATTATCTTCATTCTTTATAATACAAATTAAATTAATCAAATAGAAAAATATACAGAAAATGTGTATATTTCATTCTAATTGATTAATTTAATTTGTATTAGAAATACCACAGAACTATATTCAGAAATTGCAATTTATTCATTATTTTATATATATTTATATTCAAATACAAATTTATTCGTATTCCTCCGAACCCATAACTTATACATTCTACATACTAAAACTATCATGGCAAGTATTTTTTAATCTTAAATCAACCCCTCCTAGTATTCTATTCTCGTATATATAGATTTACTACGCATTCATAAAAGCAATCGGTGTATAGGTATATACCTAGAAAACCACTTAGTTTTTCTGCCCTAACTTCATAGAAAGCTTTTCAAAAATTAGTAATATGTAGATAATATAACAAGAAGAAATGTATGTGTATACGGCTTACGTGTAATGAAATGGTTGAAAAATCCCAGCTACACACATAATACGGCAAGTGGGTGGTTAAAAGGCAAAGAGAAATTTTAAATAGGTATGGCAGAATTCATTAAAATGTGCATAGCTCAACGAATGGCGGGAGCTAAAGAGCAGACCCATCAGCAAACCTCAAGGGGATATGGAGTACGATAAACATGGACGGTTTCAGAGATTTTATTTTTCCTTTGTAGGTTTTTTTTAGAAATGACTTCCAGTGTCTATAAATTCTGTGTTATAAAATTCTTGATATGTAAAGAAGTAACACTGAGATAACAGTGATATCTCTCAGAATTTTTAAGCGAATTTTTGTTTGAATAGTTTATGGGTACACGGGATAAGACTGCGAGAAGTTTAATGTTTTACAATTTCATCCACCCGGTTTGAGAAAAGAAAGTTCCATTTTCTATTTAATAAATAAATCCCAGTCTCGGCTCAGACTCAAAAAGGTACTTGAATTTAAATATGTAACTCGATGTCCTTCCACGATCTGCGAAAATATCTACTTTACTGAAGCTGCCTGTATGAAAGGAGCGTCACAAATCTCCATTAGTGTTGGCTTTCATAGCATTCGTACTTTTCTCAGGGTAATGGTTATAAATCCAGTAGAAAACGCATAACAGTCAACCAATTATACAAATGTTTTCAGACAAAATATTGTTGAAATTTAATTTATTGATAACTGTATCGAGTTTTGCAAAAACATAATCCGATCGAAATGATGCTGTCTAACGGTGGAATTGAGTATTATACTTAATATAAATGCTTATGTGCACGGTGTCGCATAATTAGCGGTTTAACTTCTAATATTTAGATATGGAATCGAAACTTTGGTCGAAGATACACAATATATAATACAAATTAAATGAATCATACAGAAAAAATATTTAATTGCTATCCCAGTGATAATAATTAAATTTATTTGTTAAAATATTAGAAATTGTATCGAATATGCATTATTGTAGTAGTATTTTTTTTAATAAGTTTTTTTATTTAATATGTATAGGTATGTTAATTTATTATATATATCACGTTAAATGCTAAATATTTTATTTCTGTTTGTAATTGTAATTGGACTCGTATGTTCCGTGTAATTTTTATAACCTAATTCTATAACATTCGTATTTAATTATTTAATATGAGCGTGTTTGGTTTTAAAAATATATAATAAATAAATAAGCAGAAATTGTCCGGCGAAGGTGTTGCTGTTGCCACAATAAATTGACTCGGAACCACTGTGTGTAACAAAGCATAGCAACTTTACTGACAAGACATGAAAACGGTACCGAATCCGTATATGGAATCGCGGCGAGTTCCGGGTGATGGAACGGTTGTTCACCGGTCGGCTGGCAGCTTCTGTTGCTTGCCTTTTTATACTTTATGGGTTTTTGCGGTTTACTTATTGTATGTGTGTATGTGTATCTACCTTATTCCGCTTTTCACTTTTTGCTCCTTCTGATTAATTTCATAAAGCAAAGCTTAACTTTAAGTGGGCGCAACCGATCAAAGAGTTTTATATTTTAGATTTTTTCAGCCTTTCGGTTATACTTACATATACATATTATATGATTAAAAAAATAAAATAGTTTTATTTTAGTTAATTAAGAATTAACAACAATTGATGTATGATGGATGGCTGGAGATATTAATATTTTTTTGTGAAAAAAGGCAGAAATCGACGGATTGAGATGTCGGTGCCTCACGGCTGAGGATCGCGATCTCCATAAACTCCCGCATTCTTGACTATGCTCTTCCACTTTTATCGGCATCCTGCAGATCTTAGGGTTGTCACAAGAGACGTGCCTGTTGCCCTTTTCGCTCGGTTAGTCCAACGGGTGGGGATCTTCCTCTTCGTCCTTCGACGTAGCCCACCACAACAAACTTTTCCAAGCTACCTTCCCTTCTCGCAAGATGCCCAAAAGTTGCGAACGGTTGAGTCAAACCTCGATCTTCAATCTTTGCAGAATAGATGCATTGAGATTTTTAAACCTGTAATCTAATATTAATATTTATTATTATATATGTATTATGCTAAGTTGATAGTGAGTAAGTACATAAAAGTTATATTCCAAAAAATAGACCGATCAAAGATTTTTCTTTCCATAATTCTGTGTGTTCCAATTGTATTATAAAAGTTGTAGGTCAAAATGCAATGAAATTACTCTTCTCGAGAGATGTATTAATTAACGGAAGAAGAAAAGAGAAACAGCATCGAATTATCACTTTGTCATCTTAAATTAGTGTGCGCAGCAATAGCAGAATTGCCATGTATTGGCACAGTACTTATTGGCTCCTAATAATTTATTCATCCATCTTAAAGAGGTGTGTACCTAAATAAACATATTTAACTTTCAACCCTCGTTATCGAAAAGGGCTCTTTCTGTCAAAATTGAAACACTCGATTGTTTTGCTTAAATTTAAGAGACAATCATAATAATTATAAATATAAATTAAAAACATTTTTTTATCAATTAAAGAGTCTGGGGGCGATGTTTATTTATTTCGTTATTTGTCGTGTATCTCTCGTCTTTATTAATCCAACCCGTTTCGACGTTCACCCTTTCAGTAAATCTCCTACTTATACGATTCCGCAAAAGCTCACTCGTAATGTGGAGAGTTTGCGCAAGGATTAGTGTCGCCGCCAAGAAAAGAGGCCTTCCACTTCCGAGATCTCGGTTACAACAAACTGCTCTATTGAAAGTGCAGAAACATGCCGAGTAGCGCGGCTCGACACATAACACATAACTTTAAATGTGGTTCAAAGAGTTGCTGAAGTCGTTTATTTCTATTATACAATTTTTCTCATTTATGTATTTTACTATTTATTTCCTTCCTTTGTGATGGCTTAAAAAATCTCAGGTTTCTCTTCAAAAACTTACATAATCTTAAAATACTTTATAATAAAGACTACTAGGCTGTTTAATATGGGATCGTGAAATTAAACTTTTGCGAGATTAAATATTTGAAGACGGCATTCTAGCTACTTGGTTGGGTACTTGAGTTTTTTTGTTCATCTTCAACATTTTTATTTAATTTTAAATATTATCGTTACTTTATTATTACATATTTCAATTTAATATTGATTTATTTATTATTACCGCAAAATGAGTTATTTTAGAATTATTTTTCCGTGTTTATAATGATTTTATTTTGACTTCAGACTTTAGTCACCACTTAACATTATCAACTATCCCGGTCATCCGTTTTTATCCGGTTTCCCCAAACCTCTTATTTAGATATTTAGAATATTGCATATTTTTATTTAAAAACTCCTCATCGGTTCTGTACGTTTGTACGATCATTATTCAAAATATGTATTAGAGAGATTTTAAAGTTTTTCTTTGTTTGACCAACCGGAATATTTACACAGAGTGAATTGTGCAATCTCCGGGTCGCACGTCCCACGGAATGGAATACGACAATTCTGGTCATAAATCGGAATCACCGCAAGGTGTGGGGGAAAGTAGGAAAACGTGGTACAGGATGAAGTCGGTGAGGGATAGGGGTTTAGTCGAAGGACCAGTGAATTTTGGGGAACCGGGATTCGGAAGGATTGCTCGCCTTACCTTGTATATGACGCCTCCGCAAATCCCCGTGGTCGCCGCCTAAAATCACACAATGTTTGGCACGCGGATGAGGCGATCTCCGTTCCCAACGGCGATGTCACAAGTTCACCCACGGCACAAACAAACAATATTACTGTGCACACAAATCACAGGATCACAAACATTACAGTGCTGCTGCACTGGAGCTGAAAGGTCCACACTGCGAATGCTATCGCGATGCCGAGATCGAACAAATATCGGTCAAGTTGACGTCTGTTGGCGTCAAGGTCACATTTCACACTGAATAGACGAACAAGAGGAAATGTATGGATGGGAATTTGGATGCGAAGTGTGCCAATAACAGTAGTCGCGGCTGATTCGAAAAGACGCACCAAAAGTGTTTTCACGAATTCGGAATACATAGTATACGCCTTTGTAAAGTATGTATATAGGGCATCATGTGTAGTAAACTTTATGTTAGATTAACCTTTTAACTTTTAATAAAACATGTTTAAGCAGTAGCTATGTACAAATTTTAAACGATTAGTCAGTTATGTTTTAATATATCAACTTTAGGGTTGATGTTGAGGTAGGTCACTAACATGCTTTAAAACAATAAAAATCTAAATATTCTATACCAATATTTTTTACGCATATATAACAATACTGCGAACCAACTAAACTTGGCCTCACCCCAAATATCGTATTTATCTGTTGACTTCCTGCCATTTTACAGGAGAAATTATTTTATTCTTTTAGAAATATGAGAAATATTCGGAATATTTGGATAAGGCGCTGTTTTTAACAAAAAAACCGTAAAATACGTTTTCGCGTATGAAAAAAGTATATAACCTTGAATATAAATGTTTTACGAAAATGGCGCTTAATAAATTATCCAATATTACAATTTGTTCAAATAAAAACACCTTATTTTACACACGAATTTTATTGTTTACATATTATCTACTCGAACCGTATGAATGTTAATTATGTACGTCGACGATATTTGATTTTTATATTTTTCTTTTCTTCTTCTTCTTTTAAATAGGCAATCCACCCTTCAAGAGTGATTTGTGCCATTAATCAAATTAAAACTTTATTTTATAGAAAAAAGTATTATATTATAGAATAGAAAATATTACATTACAAGTCAATACCATTGTCGTTCAAAAAATTTGCTATTATATAGATTGAATGTGGGGGAAAAAATTAAGGGAAAGAAGATGACATAAGTTAACTGGGAGTTGAAAATTACCTTTGACGAGATTACTGTAAAAAAAACCTGTGATCCGCAATGGACAGGTAAAAAAGATATGGTCAAGGGTTTCCTCCTCGGCACCACACTCACGCATTGGAGAATCTATTAAGTTCAATCTGAATAAATGTGAGGCTACCTGGCAATGTCCAATTCTCATTCTGAGATATTTGATTTTGTTATTTTGGAGACTTTCCTTTTGGAGAATCAGGGGGTACGGGGAATAGATCTTTGAATTATTTTAAGCCGATTACCCTTATGATTATTTGGATCAGTCCACTGTGCAGTCCAGATAGAATTTGTACGTTTTTTTACCATATTGAGTCTGTCATACATCGGGATATGGAATTGATGGGTGAAAACTCCGGAAAGAGTGGCCTCCTTGGCCAGTTTATCAGAATATTAATTTCCATGAATTCCATTATGATTTTTCTTTTCAAGACTGTTCAATCCATTATTTCTTATTGCACGGTAAACTTGGCTCAGGCAGACTGTTTAATGCCCCTAGGATTACCTTGTGAACTTGCGAGATGCAGAGTGTTGCACGTGCGGATAGCCTTCATGAAATTTTTCTTTATTTTATTTACGCACTTATAGTGATGATTCCTATAAGGCTGTGTCGGCTTCGGATTTATACTAACCTCTTGGGAAACTTAAAATAGGTTTGCTTTATCGTCGGTATAATTTTTCAAGTGTCCTGTCATACCTGTCTCTCCTGTCCTCTGTGTGTATGGGGTGCATTCACAATTGTTCCCTTGTATTCAGAAGGGCAGGGCTCAAAAGATTTAATAATGGAACGTCGTATTATTATGGCGGGGTGGTACTGAACAGTTCTAGAGGACCCGTTGGATTCGAGCTAACGGAAGGCGGTTCAACTTGGGGTATTTTAAATTTGTATCCCGCTTATAATTATACATATCGCTTTGTTTAATTGGTCATGAAAAAACTGGGCCAGGAACAAAATAAAAGTACGTATTTGTATTTAGATGCTACAGTAAGGTCTCCGGTAGACGTTGCTACATAAATCAAACATAAAATACAAAACGTGTCAGATAAATAAATTAAGTCACGCCAGATTAATACGTCGCTGGTCGTGGTGGAAAGTCTTTTACGACGGATATATTCGGCGCTGGGTTGTAGAGGAGTTTTAACGAATTTTTTTGGTGGCACAATAAAATCTTTGCTTGTGTCTTTGTTTGTGTTTATATTATTTTCGCTTATGACAGGATAGTTTTTAATTTACGGGATTATTTCTCGAACTTGGTCTGTCCACGTTTTTGGAGATCGATTTTCCGCTCTTCGTCGTTGTATGTTCTCAGTGATCACCAATTTCTCCAGACTTTTTCTATCTCTTCTAGCATGGTATAATATACGACGCCAATACCACGTCTCGAAGACGTTTTAAAGATATCACCTCAATGATTATAAGAGAATATAAAATTACATATGTTTGTAAATAGTAGTAGAAATTCAATATTTTGAAACGGTTGAGGAATATAAAACACTAAAATTTAAAAAAATATATATATATATATTTTGTTACGGATGTTCTGTTTGAATAAAATATATTTTTAGTTTTTCGACTTAAAACAGCGGTGTACCAAAATAGAGGATGGATTACGAAGTTTGGGAGGTACATTCAGAAGAATACGGCCTTTCGAGAAGATTCTCCCAAAACAAACAATATGTTTGTTTGTCTTTCTTTGAGAAATTTGACCCCCTTACATTTCTCACCGATGTATTTTATACCGAATGCCATCCACTCAAAATTTTGCACATTTATTCTTTAGGACCCTGTATAAATCATAGACACCCTTCCCCCTGACCAACTAACCCCTTCCTCCCGATATAAATGTATATTATTATATTTTGATTTCCATCCATTCTAAACATTGCATAGTTACCCCCTAAGACTTTAAGAATTATATCAGCACCCTTCCCTCCACCTTCCCCGCACTCACCCTGATATAGATGTGTATTATATTGAAAGATATCCGTCCCAAATATTGTAGGCAGAATTGTACTCCTTCGAGCCACTATGCCCCTTTACCCGATATAAATGTGTATTGAACGCTATCTAAATTTTGTTCAGTTGCACTTTAGGATCCTGAGGAGAATATAGTCACCCCACTCTTCCTCCCCCTTCCTGGATCAAATTTTGCATACATCATTATTAATTAGGGCCTACGTAATTATACAAAGGTACCCGGCTCCCTCCTCCCCATAAACCTATATTTAATTATAACTCAATCTGAATAACGGGTAGAAATTTAATCATATTATTATGATAGCAACAATAAGCTCGCTTAGAGTTTTTTTTTATCTTGATTTATATATTTTTATACTTATTACATTTGTGTGTAAAATTATTACATTATAAATTTTAATTGTAACGTCGCTGATCTGTTATTTAAATTAAGTAAAATATTATTTTACATAGATATACATATGTACAGATATTTTGACATCAAATTGCCGGTGCGGTGTGCGAGTATAATCGAGTGATCATTTTTGTGTTAATGGTTTAATAAATTTGAACTATTAGCATTTGGAAGGTCATTAGAGAGGGGGCGACTAATTGTCGAAAATTTTCGCCATCTTTAAATGATCATCTCACGGTGAAATATGATTACGGCCGTCTGTCAGGCCCAGGAACGTAGCCACAAATATCTTGGCACATTTTCTACCAAGTCATTCGAACCCCTAATGCTCGATCTCAGCGTGCGCTTGTTCCTAATACGCCCGCAATGGAATGGTAAACAAAATAGTTTTATATCCTTTACCGATGTAACATTTATTATTGCAAATTTTCCAATATAGATAGTAATTTTTAAAAATTAATCGATAGGTAAAAATACATTTTACTCGCGCTTTTTAGCCGGCCAATTAGTATCGAGGATAATATTTTTTTCTGTATTTTAAATATACAGCGGAAACCAGATTTTACATGCCCGGAATTCACGTTTTTCTTCCATTTGCGTGTTATTTCTGCAGTCCCGTATTATTTTAGTACATTACAAATCCTATTTTACGTTTGTCTTAAACGCGATTTACGTCTAAAATTTATTTAAATTCGTTCGGTTAGTTCGCTATTCGTCGTAGGGCCAATAGTGTGTTAGTCGTTTGCTTGACGCATTTTTCATTCTAAAACCTACGTAATTTGTACATTTCGTTGTTTTATTATTTTCACAAGCTGGAATCGGCAAGAAAGTTGCGTAGAAAGAATATAGTTTAGACAACATCGATGGCTGGGAAAACAATATACATAGTGGAAATTGATGAAATAGTGGACAGCCGCATATCTTGACAGAAGGAGAACCATCCTACAAAGAACGATGCTCTGAGGCATATTGAAGGCCTCAAAGCATATTTTACATGTACCACCAGAAACCTTTCATTTAATTAATAATATTTGAATAAATATTTAAAAATAACCATTAAAACATGCGGCAAAAAACATTGTTTGATGTTTTCAATAAAAAATAAATAATCTGTTTTTTTTAATATCCCCAATTTATATTTTCCCTCTGTTTAGATTTTTTTTGTTGTTGGTCCCTTCAAAAACTTAAAATCGGGGTTCCACTGTAATAATAAATAAACTGCAAAGGATCGGATAACCTAAAGCGGACTGAATCACATAATGAATGATCGAAATGCCCGCCGTGACATATTTCTTCAAACCGCGGATAAAACGACAATTATATTTTATTCGCGATAAAATAACCATAATGTAATTATGTAAATATACATTACACATCTTTCGTTAAAATTTTAATCAAGTACGAAATATGTATTGTCCGGCATTCAAATTTAGTTATAATTTAAGATAAGGGCGGTGCAACATTGTTTTGCACAGGACCTGAATAATAACGATGTATGCAAAATTTGGTCCAGGAGGGTGAGATGTCCGAGGAAGTACAGTGGGGTGGCTGACTATAATTTCCTCAGGATTTTAGAGTGGATCTGAACAAAATTTGGATGGCGTTCCTTATAATACATATGCATATCTTGGAGGGGGTGGCCAGGGGGAGGGGCCTTTGTTTTGCGCAGAATCCTAAATATAAACCATGCAAAATTTCATTTAGATCAGTCACTATTGGTTTAGTGATTAAGACGCTGGCTCAAGGGTTCGCGTCTCGTTCCAGAAGGCCAGCAAGTTAGTCCTATTTTCATAGTACAAGCGTTTAGCTTAGTTTGAAAATAGTAAGAATATTGATGAGACATA
Organism: Eubasilissa splendida; assembly: GCA_031772225.1. NCBI lineage: Eukaryota > Metazoa > Arthropoda > Insecta > Trichoptera > Phryganeidae > Eubasilissa > Eubasilissa splendida. Next base: position 20,340,799 of record CM062847.1, read on the forward strand.
CATGTATGCAGGGGCGTGCAGTGCATACAAGCAAAAAAGCTGTGCATTACTAAAAATTCTGGGAAACAAATATAAGTTAAATAATCTATAATATGGACCTTGAACGTAATTTTACGAATTTATTACAATTAACGCCATCTGTGTACCAGTATAAACTTTAATGGCTTAGTTCTAAAAACTACCACGACAACCCATCGCTTTAACCGTGGCGCTAGTAGCTACAATCAACACATTGTAGCTATTCACATTACTATCGTCTACTTTTAAGCTAGTGAATTACTCAAGTCATACAATTGGCAATTTACAGAATTGAAAATTCCTTTCGGTTGATCCGTTTTGTATGAAGTCGTTTTACAGAATAACATTAGAAAGGCTTACAACTGTGTGCAAATCATTGAGGTGTCTACTTCTTCTTTTACTAATTCGCGAATTTTACTATCTTACTGTTTTTAACGTGTTGATTTCATGGTTGTGCATTAAGTGCATAAATTTGTTTTTGATTTGGGAAAAACAAAAAGCAAATGGCAGAACTATTTCTAACGTTAACCTACAATAAAAATAATTATTTCATTTAGTTATTACGCGAAGGATTTTCAAACAACAAAAGAATCGCGTTCAGTCATAGAAAGTGTTCTTAAAAACGTCCATACATTGTTTATATTGATTTTTATATGGGTAAGAAGGTATTATTTTATGTTAAAACTAAAACTTTAAAAACACTATTAATAGTACTCTAAAATTGCAAATATATACATGGTAGGGTCGTATAAACGACGGATTCATTTTGTCTGAAAACGTTGTTTAAAAGAAAACTCATAATCCTATGTACAACATATATTATATATGATTGTATAATATCATTGGTAACAACGTAACCTAAATCTATACTTACTGCACGCCACTGCATGAAAGTACAATATATAGATACATAAAACTAAAAGGTTTATAAATGCTCTTAATGCACCTAAAATATATAAACAAAAGTTATTTTCTGAATGTATTTATAATATATATCATACATTTAATTAAATTTTACAAATGTGCCATGTTATATTGAAGGCAATTTTTGTACCTTTTTTATTTATACAATTTTCTACAAATGTGAGAATTATCCCGAACACGCAGGACGTTTATTAATGAGTTTAAATTTATAAGGTTTCACCTTAATTAAAAAAAAATAATAATTCGTAAAATAATCCAGTACTCGCTTGAATCTAGAATTTGTATTTAATTGGTAAGAAGGAAATTGCGATCTTTTATCTAAATTTTTTATGGGTAGGCTTACTAAAAAAAGTGAAGAATCATATCTACATTAATTGATCGGTACGAGGAATAGAAACGATATTGAAAATTGAAATTAGTTTTCCAGTCATTTCATACATTCGTATTTTGATTGAGATCTTTAACTGATTTAAATCAGTTTAATTAAAATAAGTAACTGATCTAAATTTAATTAAATAAGTAATCTATTAAATAAGTTATCTATAAGTTCGAGTCTCGTTGATGGGTATATATTTTTTGATAGATTTTTTTCTGTGATTGTTTCTAAATGATTTATTTAAATTTATTTTGATGTGTAACTTATTTAAAGGCCTTTGTTTTTCTGCTTTTCTACACATACGTATAGGTATATGTTGCGATGGATTTAAATTATAATGTATCAATCATTTCGAGCGAATGTTTTTATTAATTTAATTATTGTGAAGTTGTAATTATTCAGAACATAGGTCTGTGATGTTTTAAATACTAATTAATACATTTAATTAGTATTTAATGCTTTTATATTATTCTCAATAATTATTCTTATCATGATACGTTAGTATGTTTATTTCTGTAATTTTGGCTAATTTAATAATAATATGTTAGAACATAAATACATTTTTACTACATTGCTCATGTGTATATCACTTTTGCAGTGGTGGCTGAAAAGTATTAAACAACTTATTAGTCTTTCATACATTATAATTCTTTTTAATATCATGAAAATTCCTTCCAATAATACATAATAATATTTCACAACATCACAAGAACAGTTACGAATTAATATATATATTATAATATATTATTTAAAAATATATTTTTGTGATTACTACCATTATATTAAATATACATAACGGTCACGAGACTCCAGAAGCTGTGAAAAATCTATTTTTGTCTTCGCAATAGCACGCTTATTTAATAATTCAATATAATTTTGATGTGAAATTTCGTATAATATAACACCACAATACCCTTCTGTGCGTCAACAGTGGGCAAATTTAAAAATAAATTTATTTGTGTAAATAATTTTGTTGCATTTATTTTACGAAACCGTTCTTTATACGTCTTTGGCACCAGTCTAAAATACAAGTAATTTGTGTGGGGGCGTTCAAATTAATACATTATTGTTATTGTGCTTTTATTTGAAGATTTTTATATTTCTCGTGTTTTATAATGCATATACGCAAATGCAATACGTTCCATAATGACAAGTAGTAAGGAATTTAAAAACTAATGTATATATATATCGATTTTGTTTTTAAACTGCGTGTAATTTCGTCTTAATTAATATGGGTACCTATACGATTTAATTAATGTTAAAATTTCCATATTAAATAAATAATAATAAATACTTAGACGGGTTAGCTGTTCTCTACAGCGCTTTGTGTAATTATATATTTCACGACTTTTAATGTACATACACTCGGGTCTCTTTTTATACGTACTATTTTTATGCGGTTTTGAATTTACGCGGTTTATATTTCAAGAAGCTTTTTTTTTTTAAATAACTATTTTAGACCAATTTGACATGTTGAAAGGATCAACAATTCGGAGAAGGTTCTCTGTATATGCAAACACAGTCTGCGCCAGTACAATTCAGTCACCCTCACTGCGAGTGTAATTCGAGAAGGTCTTCAACTTTGCAGTAAATTGTCAAACCATTTCATTGAAAAAGATGATAATTCTGAACGAGCATTCAAGTTTCAACGCATGATTCAGAATTGCATTTCTTGATATCAGGAATTGTACTAAAAATTAGCAAAGTCATCGCAAGGTTTAATCACTTATTATATTGTCAAAAGGGAAAAATCAATTTGCGAAGTTGAAGATAATTTTATTTGTAAAGAATCATTATCTTCAGGACGTAGATCTGATGCGCTGACTATCTCTTCTAGTGATGAAAGTGATTGAGAACCAGTTCGCAAATTATGCCGAACATTGTCATATAGCGATGATAATTCTTAAGAAAAAATATACAAAAAAGATAAACTTTTTTTAATAATATTTTTATACATGAATTGGAAGGAATGTGTTAAGATTATATTTTTCTGAAATTTAATAAACTTTTTTTATGCGTTTTTCGGTATATTTTAACTTATTGAATTAGTTTTATGCGATTTTAGAAAATTATGGAACGTATCCTTTAATTTTTATACGTGTGCCTAGTCTTTTTTTACGCGTTTTCCCGTGAAACGTATCTACCGCATAAAAAGAGACCTGAGTGTGTCTAGAAATGATAACATAAAGTAAAATTATGAGGAATATATAAATAATTAATATTAACGAAACAATATTAGTACTTTAATTTTTTCACTTACCATTTATGTTTTCATTAGATTTTCTCCGCAAAACTTTTGGACTGACCGAACTGCTAACTCTGTGGGAGTTTTTCATTATTAAATGGGGCTTACACCGCGAACAGTAACAGTGCTTTCTTTTTATTTCGCATTCTCGCGACTGAGCGTTATTGCAGCTTTTATTTCTCCAATTTATCGTTAGATGGCGCGGTGAGCATTCAATATCTTGGTTTCTTGTTTTTTTTACGTTCTTACAAAACACTTTTCATGCAAATGGGAAAATCATTGTTGATTTTTTATTAATTTCATAATGCAGCATTATGATATACGCACATGTCTTCTGCGTGATTTTAAGCCGCGACAATATGTTGCAGATTCTAGACACGACTGATGCATCTCGTCAGTAAATCAGATCAGAAAAATATTCCATTTCCTTCCACCATGAAAATCCTGCAGGTTGCAATTTATGTACAATATTTATTATTACATATATAATATATGATAGTTATAGATTTTTCCGGTGTATACAATTTTTACACCTTTCGAATCCCGTCACGTGTTCGTATTAGAGTTGCGTCTGATGTTTTATTATATGATTTACTTAGGGCCGATCAGTAGTAATTTTTTTTACTAACGTCCGTAGTAAAAATCCTTCGCGGGTTGTTGATACATCAAATTTACCACTGTCAAAGCATAGATGGAGATGTCTGTAGGCGCGACAAATAATCATGAAATATGCTTTATTTTATGCATTATCTATGGATTTTTTCACCCAGGCATTCGAAATCTGTCACTGTAATGGTGAAATTTTTTCGTATTATGTATTCAACAACGAGATCATCATTGGACGAACTGTCATCATTAAAATGGCGGGATATTGAATGATTAATTGTCGTATACTGCAACTTTCAAAGTATCAATGTGTCGGATAACTTTTGGAACAGCTGTGATAAGTCCGCTATATTTAACTATCTATTCTCCGTTTTTACTATCGGATATTGCAGAGTAAAATGAGTTTACTACTTTCGAAAAGTAAATATTGTTTTTACTAACGATCAAACAACCCGTTTTAGAAAAAAAATACTTTAGTAACTTTTTTTACTATAGTAAAAAGTTACCATTGATCACACAACCGGCCCTTAAAGTGTTAGTTAACAAAGTCATCAAACGCAGTGTTCGATCTATCTTATATTGTAGTGCGATTTATTTAATTTCTTCATGTTTAACGATGTCGAGGAGAGAGGAGTGCAGAAAATATCTGTCTATTTACGTCTGGACACTTAACATATGAAAATTTTGATAGTAAATGGTGATAGTTCCCCAGCACTCTCAAAAGTATTTTATTCCTCGTGACCACCCATCTAAATGCTGTCTACGCTCCACGATGTAAAACTTCGTACAATGTCATGGTGCTCTAACAATTCTTCTAAATTATTGCATTTAATGTTACAAAAAATATATCGTACATAATATGTAAAAATAGTCATTTATAGTGATGAGAAGTAATGCTACTTTTGACTCACTGGTGTGATTGTGATTGATTGATTGAAAACTGTGACTGTGATCACAGTTTCATTACTAATACGCATGCGCCGTACGATATCACAATACACGAAATAAACTAATTTAAAAAACATGATTATGAGCTTATTTATTTATTATATTCAAACTTCATTTGAGTTTTTGTCATATAGAACTGATGAATGAGGAGAGAATGGTAAGAAAGATATATGACGCAAGTGTTGATGGCACTAGAAGTAGAGGACGTCCGCGGAAGACTTGACACGACCAGGTAAACCAGTTAATGGAGGATGGTTCTGTTAGAAGCCTCAACAATCGGCCAGCTTGTATGAGAAGATGTATGAATGTGGATGAGGCGAGAATTGTGTGTCAGGACAGAAAAGTGTGGCGCTCTATCCTCTCTGTCTACCCCCGCGGAGAAACGGCGTGATGCTAAGTAAGTAAGTAAGAAAACTGTGACTGTGATCACAGTTTCATTACAAATGCGCATGCACGCACGATATGCTAGCACATATAAATGATATATATATAATTTAATATCATCACAAAAACCCTTAGAAAAAAAGTTTATTTTTCAGAATCTACTAGATGGTGCTTATCACGAATTATAACGTCATTCCTTCATGAATATTTTGGATTCATAATCACATGCGCCGCATCACGGTTCACAACCAAATATAAATAATGAATCACAATATTCCCAGATATTCAATCACTGATAGTGAATGTGACTCAAATATATCAGTGATTGACTCACGATTCGTGATTTTGAGCTCATCACTAGTCATTTATATTTTACCTACCTAGGAACGTATACTCTGTTGCTAGCACAATTACTACGTGCCTGATACGTTATAATAAACCCAAAATAATGAATCGTTGCAGCGTTTTAAAGAGTATTATATTTGGTTATTAATACCTACTTGAGTTTCTCATTTCCGTGCGTTTTATAATTTTATAGATACCGACCGTAAATGACTCATTCTCGGGATCATTCAGATTCATATCTATTTGAAGTTGCCTATTGTTTCGGCTTGCCGGTGTTTTCAACCCCCGGCAACCTAGGTATCCACATTATCCTCCCCTACGGTGGCGGTGACGGTGGTGGTGAAGACGCCGTTCACTGACCGAAAGTGCACAGGGATAAATGTGGTAGGTGATACGCGAAACCTTTGGGCGCCGTACTTAATAGGTCTCTTTAATAATATAAATATCTTCAATTTGTAAGTTCGAAAATTTGTCAACTTACTGTGTCAGTGGAGTGTAATCGGTTAACGCATTTCCCCGGTCAGGTACGAATCCCGGTAACAATAATTTTTTTTTTTTTATAATTTGAATTTTCCTTTATCTTTCTAATTGATACATTTAATTTGTATATGTATAAATGTCTGATGTTTTATTTACTTTTAATGATTTAATTAGTGTTATTTTTTTGTTTATTTCATAATAGATTTAGTATGTTGAATCGTATTTATAAAATGTTTAATATAACATAATGCAATCGGGTATTCTAGAACGAACGTAATGGGTTCTAGAATCTCATTCGTATTAGCATATGTTGATGTGCCTTGAAATATATGTATTTAGGAGTATTCTGTTCCAGGCCCACCAACCATAACAAAGTTGCCATTCAACCATTTTAAGAGGAAAAATATTATTCATAATAAAAAGTATAACTGTAAAAAATATATAAAAAAATAATCTTTCCTTAGTGAAAATGCAAACTTTTTCTAATAAAAGCCTTAAGTCTGCGAAACGTCAATACATCATTTGCAAGCGCGTTCTTCGTCGGACTGTTCGTTGTAGCGTTGTCCGTTATAGCACACCCAACTGTACGAGTATTTCGTCATAATTATAATTAAATTGAAAATAAGTATTTTTTTCATAAGGATCGTATAAAATATGAAATAATTTGTGAAACTGTAATTCGCTCACTTGCCGCCAAATCTTCGGTGCTATAGCCAGACATGAGTAAATACCACATTCTTCTAACCTGAAAGAACTTTAGCCTAATCCGTATTTATACATCATCTCAAGCACATTCGTCAATCATTGACACCTTTGTTTTACAGGTTTTACGTGTCTTCTAGTGACGAGAAAAAATGGTACTCTTGACTCACCGGTGTGATTGTGATTGATATTTGATAATATCAGTGATTGGAAACTGTGACTGTGATCATAGTTTCATTACTAATGCGCATGCACGCACGATATCAAAGTACACCAAATAAATAAACATAATTTTGTGCGTATTTATTTATATTATTCCAACATCGTTTTGCGTAAAAAACATATTCTATCATTAATAATTAATATACATATATGATCTAATTTAATATAATCACAAATATAATGAAAATCCTTAAAAAAAAGAGTTTATTTTTCGGGTCGAATTCTCGACGTTTCAGGAGAAAAGCATAAAACGTTTTGGCAGAATCTACTAGATGGCGCTGATCACGATTTATAACATCATTCCTTCGTGAATATTTTCTTCTCATGTGCACATACGCCGAATCACGGTTCACAACCAAATAAAAAATTGAATCACGAATCACAATATTTTCAGATATTCAATCACTGATGGGTGAGTGTTACTCAAAATATCAGTGATTCTCACTCACGTTTCATGATTTTGAGCTCATCACTAGTGTCTTCTCCAAATTCGTGTTTTTTTTTTTTTTACATAAAATCCTTTTATCTGCAATGTTGGCGATCGCTTGCATAATTATGCCTTTCTTTGTAAGCACTCTTTTCTTTGCACTTTAAAAGGGAAATGCTCAAGTATGAACTCTATGCTCTGTGGCGTAAATGCGGACATCCATTACAAAACTCCTCACCGTGGCATACAAGTCTCTTCAGTGAGTAACAATATGTACATTGGAGCAGCTTTACTTTATATGTTTTACTGTTAGTTTTTAATCTCTACACGTTTCATTCCTTTGCACCGCTTTGATTCAGTTGGTTGTTTGAATTTATTGATTACAGGACATTAAGGCGACTAAAGCTACATTATCGATTTAAATCACAAATTATTTAAAAAATATATATATTTGTATCTAGTGTGTTATGTAGGTTGTAACATTTTATAAACAGACAGATATTTAAATTATGTTTCTTCAAAAATGTTCGTGGCCTTATAATTATATTTGACGTAAAAAGTTTACGGTTAATCTTTCTTAAATATTCCAAAATATGGTTAGCAGAAACATAATTCCACCAAAACAAAATTATATTGCTCGATAAACAGAACGAGAATTTATTGAAAATCTCAAATGAATTTATAGCACATTAATAACAATCCGTATTTGATGATTATAAGTTACTCCTATTCTTTGTATTCAACATATCATTTTAAATTTACGAAAAGCCTTAAAAGTTCACGACTTTAATCTTAAATCTTTGAAATATTTAAGATTGTATACGTGTACAGCTTGAATTATTTTATTTCCATTAGATACTTCTGTATAAAATCAGTAGGTATGTGTTTATTAAGTATTAAATATTTTCCACGCATGTAAAAGGTAGAAGTGGTAATATATAATGAATCCATTTGATTGAAAACCTTCAATATGGTAAATTATCATATTTTGCAACTGGAACTGTGGTCAAATTTAATTTTGACAATTTTTGTTCAATCCGGTGAATGTATATTAAAAAAATATTCACGATATATATTGGTTTATGCCCGTGTGACAAAAAGTCACTCAATTTTATGAATCGGATCACGAAAAACATCACGAATTGTTGTTCAATGGCAACTCTGGGCCCTCCGGTCGCGCTAGAGAAAGCTGCGACACTCGCGTGTTTTTCCCCGTTTGTAATTTTGTCGACTCGCCGCGTTGATCTCTTCAAATACTATTCATTGTACATTTTTGGCCATGCGCTTCACAATGGACAATGGCCAACGGGCAGTCATGACATATTCTAAACGTAAATGTTGTACGATAATAACATTTCTCATTTTGTATTGAATAAGCGCGAGCGACGAATCAAAATACATTCGAGCGGCCGGATGAATGTATGTCGTGGTGGAAATACAGAGCAAACCGGCCACTACCGTCGATTTCACGCATATGCATGTACATACACAAAAGGAGTATAATAAAACAGTATTAAATTTTTTTTTTATTTTTAGGAGAACACATTCTTATTGTGAAGTTGTAATTATTCAGAACATAGTTCTGTGATATTTTAAATATGAATTAAATGTATTAATTATAAAGATATACATACAAAATCAATATTATCCCTAACCTTTATCCAAGCACCTCCCCCGGTTAGGGATAATATTGATTTTGTATGTATATCTTTATAATTAATACATTTAATTCATATTTAAAATATCACAGAACTATGTTCTGAATAATTACAACTTCACAATAAGAATGTGTTCTCCTAAAAATAATAAAGTTGTATCAATGTGTCCAAAAATTTAATAAAAATGAATTAATAACTCTAGCGTCTATTATCAGATTCACTCAAAGGTATTTGAGATTCTGTAAAAATAAGGTAGATGGCTCTGTCAAATGATGGAACGATTAAATGTATTGATATCAAAAAGGTAACATATAAGGTCGAAAAATTGTCGATAAAAATAGTGCCGCTGTAGCTTAGTTGGATAAAGCACCTCCCCCGGTTAGGGAAGAGATCCAGGTTCGAATCCCGGTAGCGCAACAACAATGTTTTTATTTTTCGATAATATTGATTTTGTATGTATATCTTTATAATTAATACATTTAATTCGTATTAAAATTAATGGAATTCACAAATTGTGGTTTTTTTAAGCTGAATGTGAATGTTATTTTTAAATCTTTGAACAACAACGTATAGATTTTAACCCATTTTCAATTATTTTCTGAACGATTGAGCGGATGTGATTTTGCCCTCGGCAAAAATCTAGCACTTAGTACACCCGTAAATACTTCTGTTTTAATATGAAAGTAATCAAATGGTTAGATATTTTAGATAACCCCTAGGGCCGGTAGTAACTTTTTACTATAGTTTTATAAAAGTAATTTTTTTGCGAAAACGGATTGTTTGATCGTTTGTAAAAAGATATTTACTTCACGAAAGTTCACCCCGTAACTCATTTAATCTGCGATATCCGATAGTAAAAACGAAAATCGATAGTCAAACGTGGCGGACTTTTCACAGCTTTTCCAAAAGTCATTTGACACGTTGATACTTTGAAGGTTGCAGTATACGACAATTAATCATTCAATATCCCGCTATTTTAGTGATAAGAGTTCATGCGATGATAGTCTCGTTGTTTAATACATAATACGAAACAAATTCACCACCAAAGTGACAGATTTCGAACGCTTTGGCGAAAAAAATCCATATATACATAAATTCATGATTATTTGCCGCGCCTATAGACATCTCCATCTATACTTTGACAGTGATAAATTTGACGTATCAACAATCCGCGAAGGATTTTTACTACGGGCGTTAGTAAAAACTTACTACTGATCACACAACCGGCCCTTAGCTTTGCACATCGTTAACGTGAGCTGACCAAACGTCGCGAACCTGACACGTCAACAGATTTCGCGTTCTCACTGGACTGAACGTTAATGATATTCGTCGCTGTCGTTAACATGAGCAGTCTAAGCTTAGCGTACGTAACACAACGATGGACATCTCGTTCGCATCAGGCTGCTGGTGCCTTATTTCGGATATCACGCTAGCATCGCATAGCATTAACGTGAACCGTCCAAACGTTGCGTACGTATAACAACTGTAGATTCCGCACTCGGACTGTTAACGTTAACAATATGCGTTACTAACACGAAATGTGTTGTAAGGTTGCAGTTGTATTTGATTTATTTTCATGATACAAATGAATGGTTGCGTTTCGTTAATATTATAGTACTAGTACTTCTATTAAAACAGCTTATAACTTATACAATTTAAAAAATCACGCAGTAGTCATTAGCAGGTATTCAGGCACACCTGCCATAAGTCAGGGATCTCACCTTGGGCTCTTCTTTTCCTAATGTTTATAAACGACATACACGATGTTATAAATTCTCCGATATACTAATTTTTTTCAACAACCTTAAAAACCTATAAATCCATATCCACTACACATGACATCTTCGCCAAACTGACATTAATCAACTCCAACGATGTTGTATAACATCTACAAATATAATTCAATTTCCTAAACAAAAAACAAAAAAAAATGGATACAATTCATATACAATATTATCTCCACTAAAATCTCTATCGTTTATTAAAGACATGGGAATTATCCAAAATTACCAAATTTAACCATCGTGAATCAACCAATCGCAAGGCGAGCATCCAGAACTCTCGGTTTCATTCTCAGAACAACGAAATAATTTTACGATACATCAGCACCAATTATCAATTATAATTTCAGAAGTTAAATGGAATTCTCATCAACAATATGTTACCCAATTACGAAGTCCCACTCTGTAGTTGTGATAAAAAGTCCAAGTTCCTTAAATCTCTGATACATCGACGAGACCTAAGCGGGTTCGCTCGATGTATTCCACAAGAGGCTTGAAAGATTTCATGTAATCTTTTTGAAAAAACGACCAATAATCGCGGACCTAATGAAACTACAAACTAGTTAATAATAAACTAGACCGCTCCTCAATACTCTCACAAATAGACTTAATCCTTGTATGATCAATGAGATCTTCAACCCTGTTTAAAGCCCGTCTTAAGACGGGCATGAAAAATGTAGCTATAATTAAAATATTTAAATAATTTACCGAGTTACAAGTACAGCACTATTACAGTTTTTCAAATTTCTGACACTAAAAATGACCTTGCCTGTTTGTTATTCGAAAAATGTCCATCATTCAGAATCACCTAATTCTTTATTCGTAGGAAATTAACATTTCAATCCAATGTATTGTATGGAATTTCCGTTCGAAGTTCTCCACGCATGATTCACAAGGGTATTTCTGGAGTATTATATACACACACGGACAAATATATTTTTTAAATCCTTATCATTTCCATTGTCTTATAACATAATTATTTTGTATTTTTTTTTTTTCAATTTCGAAAGGTGTATTAAAATGTTCTTTTGTATTTCCTCTTAAAAGAGTTCTAAGTGTTATCATAACATTTGCTCTCTACAGTATTATTCCATCTGCACGTTTTCAATTCCGAGATCGCATTAAAAAGAGTCGTTACAATACTATTATTACACAAAAATATTATTTATCACAAAAAGAGAGAGAGAGAGTTAACCCGATTTAGTTAACAACCAATAATAATAACATGTCCAATTTTATTTCTATCTTGGAATCTATTATCGTATGTAATTCTCACCGGCATGTTGTCTCGGTGGTAGGGTACTAACAGGGCCATAGGGCGGCGACTATTGACGAAGTCAGTCTATTGCCCGGGAGCTGTGCTAGGGGCAAGATGAGCTCTGTTCCTTTATCCCTGCGAGGCTGATGAGTTTACCACTCGCGGATATCCCGCCCTTGTGCCGAAGAGAGTGGCGGAGAGATGATAGTAGATTTATTTAGATAGGTATGTTAATCTGCAGTTTTATTTTTTGTACAACACTGAGATGTATGAACGTGTTCCATTCCTTGTGGTCGTTCGTTATGCACCAAGACATCTAGATATGCATTATTTGCGTATACGATGCACTCGTATGAATTGGCGGTCATTTATACATAAGAAAAGTAGATAAAGGAAAAGGAAACTACATCGCGACTGCACAATTTCACGCCGACATTGATCGTCGAAATAACGCAAATAAGCAATGTGCGTTAGATCCAATTCCAACATGGTTACTTAAGGAGTGTCATTTAGAAATTGTTCCATTTTTGGTAGATTCACTGAACAAATCTTTAGAAACATCAAGCGTTCCAGACTTTATGAAAATGGCCCACGTGACTCCACTACTGAAAAATGCTACACTAGACCCCGAAGGCCTCACGAATTCTTGCTTGAGAGGATGCAAAAAACCTACGGGGTAGATGGAAATGCACACGGTTGGTTTAAATCATATCTTTGTAATAGATCGCAATCGGTGCGATTTCAAAATTCAACTTCACTTTCATCTACTTCTAACATCGGGGTATCTCAGGGATCAGTTCTCTGACCACTATTGTATATTTTATATACGAAAGATATAGCATATGTAATAATATCGTCAGGGTTATGCAGACGGCAATTTTTTTTTTCTGTAAGTCACGTGAGACGGGTATTAAAAGGAAAAATTGCAAGATGCGTAGAAATAGGTGGTTAGTGGATGGCACAAAATAGACTAACATTGAATCCATCCAAAACAGAACTACTATGGACAGCAACGCCTAGAAGGCAAAACTTAATACAAGAATCAATGTCTGCGAATGCTAAATCTGCAGTTAAGTTGTTGGGCGTGCACATTAATTCAGATTTTTCAATGAATATACAAATCAGCAAAACTGTCAGTGCATGCTTTTATCAACTGAGACAGATTAAAAGTATTCGGAGACATCTTCCTCTTGAGGAAGCTCGTCTACTTATAAATGCATTTGTGGTGTCACGTGTGGACTATTGTAACAGCATCTATGCTGGCCTGCCAATGTTTCAGCTGGATAGATTACAATCCATTCTAAATCATGCGGTAGCACGGATTATATATGAGTTTCCAAATTCCCTCATTTAACACCCCTTTTACATCAGCTACATTAGCTCCGATTCCCTGAAAGAGTTGAATTTAAATTGTTCTGGTTGATGTACAAGGCGACACATAACATGGCGCCTCTATATCTTCGAGAGCTTTGTATCCCAGACAATTTGAATGGTAGACGTCAAACTCTCGGTTCAGCCTCTACTACAGCCGCAGGAACAGTTGCAGTTGCCAAAAGTCTAAATTTAGCGAACGGGCATTTGCTGTGGCAGGCCCAAAAGCGTGGAACTCTGCCCTCCATCATAACAAACAATGCATCCGAGACTTTATTTAATAAAAAATTAAAAAACGCATCTTTTCGTAAACAGTTTATGTGTAAAGCGCCTTTTAGGTGTGAGTTTTTACGAAAATGGTGCTATACAAATTAACCAATATTAAAAGCACTGTATTAAATATCTAATGTGTACGATTTATTATAATGGTACGCTACGAGCGTAAAATAAGTTTAAAAAATACTAAGAGAACCCAAGATATGTTTATTAATAGTTAATTTTAATTAAAAACAAAATTATATATTATATATGTACATACACATGTACACAATATTATACATTCAACTTTTATTTATTTTTATCAGTGTTAGTTATTATCACATGCGTGTCAGTGGTGCGCGCACATCGATGAACTTGAACTGCCGATGAAACGGATGTGGCCGGTTAGTCCGCTCTTTTAAAATATTACTTGACGGAAGACTGCACAGTTAGTTTATTTTTTTAAAAATATAAATCTCATTTTAGCATGTTAGTGAATTTGAAACGAATGAAACGCAGCTTTTCACTTTCGAAATTCTTTTCATATTCTTCGAACATTGGATAATTACATTATAACATATGGATAATTACGGATAACATAACGATTATTATCATCATCAGTCCTACTGCCACATCATTACGCTGTCTCAACTTCGGTCCATCCAATCTCCTGCCCAGGGGCACATTTATTGTGGTAGGGCCAGTCTCATTGGTATTCTGAGGCCCCCTGTCTTGAGATAAGATCTCCCAAAGTAATGATATCATAACACAACGTGCACTACGAATGGCAACACTAAAACTACCTGGAGTGTGGAGTTCTCGAGCCCGAGAATTCGAAAAATACTAGACATAATCGACAGCCGAGTACAATCGGATCTGACAGTATTTTTGGCGCTACAACAGTGTTTCTAAGTCTTTTTTTTGTCCTTTCACTTTCTCTGTTGCTCCTGGTTTTACTTTCCCTTTTTCAATGATTCGGGGGCCCTCTGGAAAGCGGAGCCCCTCGCAATTGCAGCGCGTGCAACTCTATAAATCTGTCTGTGAATCACTGAACAAAATCTTCTTTAATACAAATTAAATTAATCATCAAGAATGTCATACGGAAATCTATTTATTGAAAATATATTTTAGTTGCTGCCGGTTGGAATTAAAATATTTTTTCGATAAATCGATTTTTTCCGCATATGTTTCTAGTTGATTAATTTAATTTGCATTAAAACAACACAGAACTATGTTCTGAAATTGCAACTTTCATGACAAAAATGCGTTTTCCTTAAAAATCTTCTTTGTTCCTGGTCTTTTGCGCGTTGCATGTTCCCAACCAGCCAGCGTAGTTATCAGACATCACTGTCATTTAATAATTCTATATACATATTCAGTGTCCAAGTATCCGACGCATAAACGCGAAGTGTTTTTCCTTTGCTTGAAATCAATACAATTTTTAAACGTTTTCCTTGTTCGTCTTTGTTCATAAGTAATAAATAATTCTTAGAGAATATTTATAATTCCCCAAAGATCCACAAACTCGACTTTTAAACGTATTGGTAGATATATCTATTATAATTTCTTTCCAAAGTTAACTCTTACTTTTATTTTTACGTACAAAATCGATAAAAAATCCGCATTAAGGAGATTATTAGTTGTGAACACAAAATAAACGTAACCAATTTTTGAGTGGAATTTTAAGCGAATACTATATTATTAATTGAGATAGATCTTAAAATCTTATATATACTCGTTTCCATGACGACCCATCTTGATAATTCTGTGAGAATCTAAAAGACACTACGTATTATTTCTGACAAATTATTATTTACGCACTCATAATTACACAGCCATTAAGTGATGTGACTTCACCATTATTCCACTGGCCTACATGAGGTCATACGATACGCGGGCGGGCCTCGTGATGGGTCCGTCTCCTCGGGGAGCGCGAGGAAGGCGGGAGGTGGGCGGCGGCCGTACTGTTGCGACGTCTTGATACTTGAAACCGATCACAACCATAAAGTGGCTGCCGACCCGCCTTCTTATGGATCGTTTTATTTCGAAATATTTCCGCACTCACTACAGACCTAAAGATTCTATGAAAACTAAAATTTAAAAAAAATCGAGTGGCAATTAAATGCACTTTAAATTTGACGAAAAACATCTTAAGTTTAAGTAAATACGAACTTTCTTGTTTTGTGCACCGCGAATATTTAATAAATTGCCACTAGACCTTAGAAGGTCTTAAATGATTAACGATTTTAAACTAGAAATAACAAAGTGGTCGTTTGATGTGGGTAGAAAGCTAAATTAAACTAATTTGTCATTTGTGCTAACCTAACTACTTACTTATTTTGTCTCCAACTATATTATAGACAAACAAATATTTTTATATTGTACCTTAACCTTGTTATTTGTTATACAACTTAGAAAAACCGTACAGGTAATTGCTTTAGAACAGATCACGTTTAGTATTATAAAAAATATATATATAATTTTCACGTTTAATATAAACGTTTAATTTGTACAAACATTAAATTATCTATTAAAATGTTTAAACGTTGAAGGATTACATCGCACTTTTTTTATACTATATTGTGTCAAAAACGTAAAGTAGTCTGTACGATGATATCGTCTGTTTTGCCAGCAAGAAAAACAAACAAAGTTGGATTTATAACCTTGGATTATTTAAAAGCATGCTAATAATAATAATAATAATCGCAGCTAGGGTGGCGAGACCCTGATTATAATCTGTCGCCAGGCGGTACGCGTGTATCACGAGAATAGTATATTATGTACGTTATTATTTATATCATTTTAAGATTATGTCTGATTAGTTACTTGTTAAGTTAAGTTGTACTATGGTATACCACTTTTCTTTTTTGACAATAAATTATATTTTCAGAATTGAAAAATAAGTTTTACGGAATAACTTTGGCCACGTAGCAATCCACTACCTTAGGCAATCGCGGATTGCTTTCTGATGGTAATATGTTATAGATTTGCATATAAATTTTTATAGAATGCACATTGAAACAATTTTACTTTTGGTAAGATCAGCTTGTCTATGGCACTGTCGTAGTACCCCATTACCTTCTTTATATTATGAAATCAAATCGCATAAACAATTTGACCACTCAAAAAATGTATTTTCTTTTTAACGCGTCAAATATCACCGACGAACGGTCATTAGTGATTAATCAACACACGCTAATTTGATACTCATTTGTCACCGCTCAGACGCTAACTATTATTTTTAAAGTAAGAGTAGAAGTATAAGTTATATACCCCAAATAAGTATAAGTTCTGAATGTTATGTTGTAATGATCCATTTCAAAATTTTAAATAATCTTTTCAATGTTGGTTAATACACTTTTTTCAAATGTCGATATGTTTTTGATTCCATGTAAACTCTGTCACACCATCAGTATTTGATATTTGTTACACAATGCACATTTTTATTTAAATGGAAACATATAATACATTAAAAATATTACATTTTTCTATCAACATGACTTCACAACTAACATAGTTCAGTTTTTTTGATAGTGTAGTTTTCGTACACTTATGGTACAAAGAAAGGATCACTTAGGCGGAAGAAGAACGAAAGAAGACTGGATGCAGTCGAAATGAGATCACTTAGGCGTATATGTGGCAGATCCATTTAAGACAAAGTAAAGAATGAAGAAATAAGGAAAGAATGTGTAAAGCTGATCTTAGGTGGTTTGGTCATATGGAACGGATGAATGAGGAGAGAATGGTAAGAAAGATATATGACGCAAATGTTTATGACACCAGAAAAAGAAGACGTCTGCGGAAGACTCGGCACGACCAGGTAAATCAGATAATGGAAGATGATTCTGATAGAAGTCTCAACAATCGGTGAGCTTGTATGAGAAGATGTACGAATGCGGATGAGGCGAGAATTGTGTGTCAAGAGAGAGAAGTGTGGCGCTCTATTTTCTCTGCCTACCCCCGCGGTGAAACGGCGTGATGGTACGTTAGTTAAGTTAGTTAGTTATGTTACATACGTTTACACTAGGTGTCAAAGTAAGAAAGGCTCTATTACACAAGCGTTATTATAATATACGTACATGTATTATATTTATTATCTCGTGCCTCTATATTATGCGCGAAGGACTAATAAAATTTAATTTCCTCCGAGACCGATTTTATCTATTGCTTTCTGTATACACTTGCAAGTGATGTTATTTCAGGAGGCATCTAAGAAAAACCTTCAATTGGTTCAGCTGGTTGCGATGGAGTGACGAAAGCCTGTTAAAAGAATCGGAGTAACTACATAATGTACAGTCCCGCACGTGTGCGCGGTTAAACCAACATAGGTATCTCAAAAGTGAAATCCAATTCCACATGAACGTAATGTAATGTTATTTACAAAAGGATGAATAGATTAATGCAATACATACATATAAGAAACTGTCTCGTTCACCTGGTGTCCTCGAATCCTTGTGAATGTTCGTACCCACGAAAGCTGACCCTTTCATTCGTCCTTAGCGTTCTTAATAACATATTTAACTAACATAGGCTATACAGGAAAAATAAAAACCGAACCGAGAATGGAAGTGTTCAACTTTTTTCTTACATCTTTAAATTATATTGAAATTTTTTCGCAAAGTGATGATAAAAAATATTTATTTCGCCGGCAGGTGTTGGCCAAACGGAATAATTTTATTATCAAAAAGCGATTACCGGAATTCTTTTTGTCCTCTTCGATTTATCAGTTCTAGACAGTAATGGGTGATTAATATAAGGCTTTGTGGGTGGTTTTTTTGTACATATGAATTAAATATATTAATTAGAAAGATATACATATAAAATCAATTCTATCGAAAAATATTGTTGTTGCGCCACCGGGATTCGAACCTGGATCTCTTTCCTAACCGAAGAAGGTGCATTATCCAACTATGCTACAGCGACAATATTTTTAGCGACAATTTTCGAACCTATATGTTGCCTTTTTGATACATTTAATCGTTCCATTATTTGAAAGAACCATCTACCTTATTTTTACAGAATCTCAAATACCTTTGAGTAATCTGATAGCAGATACCAGAATTATCAATTCATTTTTATTAAAGTTTTACTTTTTTGGAATACCTTTTTCATAATTTCTTACATGGCAAGTAGCTACTTTTCAATATAGGTACCTACCTACCTGCCGATCCTTATTCATCTGTGGAACTTAAATAGTTATTTATCAATTAATAACTGGAAATAATAATAATAATAATAATAAATAATGTAGATATTTGCGGCAATCATATCGACCCCCCTCCTACGTAAAGTATCGTAAATAAAAAAATGTAATTTTTAAACATTCTAGTATTTCGCATGTATTTGATACTTATTTACGTGGCAGATTTAATATATATATATTGTATTCTTTGATGATTACAGTAATTTAAAAATGTATTTTTTTACTTACGATACTTTACGTGGGGGACTCGATATATATTTTTATTCTTTTTGTAGCATTAATAGTGCATATGAAAATAAAGGTAATCACTTTACTAGACGTGGTCTATACTAAAGCAATTACCTGTACAGTTTTTAAAAGTTGTAAATGTTAAGGTACAATAGTTATAAAGTAAGGTAAGTAAGTTATGTGAGAAAAGTACAATCGGAAGTTATAAATTGTTATTGTCTAATACACAATAGTTGGAGACAAAAATGTGTAGGTTATTAGGTTAGCACAAATGACAAATTAGTTTCATTTCGCTTTCTACCCACATCAAGCGACCACTTTGTTATTTTTGTTTTAAAATCGTTAATCACTTTAGACCCTTTAACGTCTAGTGGCAATTTGTTAAATATTCGCGAAGCACAAAACAAGAAAGTTCGATACTGATTTATTATTGAAATACACATGCAATAATGAATAACAAATTACACAATTTCGTCTTAATGCACTTTCTAACTCCTGAGTCGCCCCCACTCGAATTCACGCTCCCCTCTAAATCACACTCCCACATAAATCCACATCCGCCCGATTTCACGCTTTCCAGGTCGATTTCACGTTCTCAAATTCAAATTCCCGTATCCACTTTCGCAATTGCGTACCATCACAGTATGTACATTTTCTATCAAACCTGTGTCTGCCCTGTCTTTGTTATTTCATCGATGCCGGTAACCTATTTAATATCTAATAATACGATTGCACGTCGTCATTATTGGATATGTTAATGTCCATTGCCAGTAAGAAAAATACCTAAGTTGCGAATATGTCGAACGTATTTTTAGTATCTTTAGGTTAAGATTACTGAAATGTTTTCTCTTTTATATATTAAATAACAGTCCGCAAATATATATTCAATTTAAAACGAAGTGTACATTGTCTTTATTACGAGTAAGAAAAAACATATATTAGCGAAATCGTTTAAATTTTTCCGACTGGCAAGCAGGTATATTGACCATCTGTCATATCGCGTAGTCAATCACCTGTCAAATATATGTTCGTAATGTTTACATTTGTTCAGTAATAATTTATTGTAAACGTGATCTCAGTTTTTTCAAGAATGTCTTCAAATGGAATGACGAAGAATAATTAATTAGGTATATATAATTCAAAATTGATACTTAAGAATACAATTCCAGGGAGGGCAATACAGAAGGCACTAGCAGAAAAGCAATCGGCCTTCGCCGATAAGCAAAATCGGCTATCGCCGATTGCTTTTCTGCTAATTTTTTATATTTGTGAAAAAAGTTGTAGTTCGTCATTTCTAATAAATTTATCCAGTAACTTTGTATTTAATGACGTAAATTTTATATATTTACAAAGTTACTATATGTATATATTTTTAATATATATATTTATTATTGTTAGAATTTCTTTATTAGGTCATAGGAAAGCATTTTTTCTAAAATCGTTATTGTACCATACTACAAATAATGTTCCATCA
Organism: Eubasilissa splendida; assembly: GCA_031772225.1. Classification (NCBI taxonomy): domain Eukaryota; kingdom Metazoa; phylum Arthropoda; class Insecta; order Trichoptera; family Phryganeidae; genus Eubasilissa; species Eubasilissa splendida. Next base: position 20,361,707 of record CM062847.1, read on the forward strand.
TTATTTGTTGTCCTGAAACTATAGTAAGCATGCGAGTTGGTTCTCCGGTCACTGTTCTGCGCAGTTCCTTGGATATGGAATGATCCACCGACTTGTTTTACTCTCCACTTAACGATTCACTTAATTATTCACTCTTCCGTAGCATTTGCTTTGTTGGTGACGCGGACTTCTTTGTTTACACCTCCGATACATTTTGAACTTGACCCCCGGGGATCACGCTTTAATTATTGTTTGCCAATTGTACCGTATTCAAGGATACACAATGCAAGTGCATTGCCCTAATTTGATATTCTTTTGTTTTCAAAATTGAATGCAATCACGATAACGCTTATTTTGAAACAATGGATATTAAATAATATATATATTGTTCCTTATCAAGTAATAACCCGCATAAGGGATTGCGGCTGAACAGTCGCTGCACCTGTACCACCATGTTACTGATTTTTTTTTCTTCTTTTTTTTTGTGCGATTTCGATGCTGAATTGTTTCCAAAATATAATTTTATTCCGCATTACATTATTTTAGTATTTTTACTTTTTTCTTTTCATTTTATACTTTCTATAATAATGTATAAATATACAGTTGTCTTTTTGTCTCTTTTTCGTAAATATTATATTATGGAATTAACGCTGACAGTAAATAATTAACATTTTTAATGATTATTGATCTACATCATTTATATCTTCTTATGTGATTACTTTGATTTCATAGTATGTATGTATAACTATCACGGTAGTAAATAATCCTTTTGCTTTTTGACTTTCTATTCTGTATGCATATATACGGAATAGAGCTAATTTAAAAAAATGCGTTTTTAAAAGATTATGGCTATATTATTGTTCCTTTTAATAAAATAAAATTATAACAACGATACTCTAAATAGGGTGTAGAGTAGAGGTGTAGCTAATCACCAATATCACCAATAAGTATGGATCGAGGACAATTGAATTTGTTGTTCCCACAAAAGAGTACGCTTTCTCTCAATTTGGAAAAAATGATAAAAAAAATGGCTTATCGATAATAACCTGTCTCACCTGTAAGAATGAAATGAATTGTTTAAACTGTGACTGATTCATTGTTATGTTTTGATTATATTAAATGTAACAAAATTGATGTAAATGTACCTGCAGACAAACGTCTATCAAGACGTTTTGTGACAAAATAAAAATATAAAAAATCCTTTCTATCCCCACGAATTAACGGCACGTTGACAATTAGTTACATTTTGTTTTTAGAACTGCATTCGACTACGTAGTAAATAAAATACGTTAATAATGATATTTATTACTGTGTAAGCTACTGCAGGTGCTAATGTATTACACGTATTTACAGTAGGTATATGCTATTCATATGTTGAAAGTCTCATAATTCTTATCATAAAATTATTTAATAATAATTTTGTTACATACTGTACGATGCTGGAGAGCAGAACGCGGATGCTCGGACACTGGAGATACTGATCTCTCAATCATTATGTATTTTTCTAACAAATACTCTACTCAACCCGTGCCAATATTTATATTTTAGACTGTATGATTAAATAGTAATAAAATACAAAAAACATTAAAAAATGTCATTTGTAAATCTTTAAAAGTGCTCCCTTGAAAAAAAGAAATTTTGGACATATCACCGTATATTTTTGCTGTATATATAGGGTGCAACTGACCTAGTCCACAATATTTTATGGGTGGATACCTGACTAAATTACGAGTCGAAAACGTTCAAGGAATATGTGCCTAATATCAACCATATCAGAGATTAAAGCTTTTCAAATAATCTTAATTATGCGATTATTTCGATTAGTTAACATATTTTATTGATTACAAATTATATATTAAATGCAAAAAAAATTAAAGGTCATCGAATTTCGAGCGGCCAGGCTATTTTTGTTAGATGATTTGGCCCGAAGGCCCGAAGCCTGAAACAATGATATGGACAAATTTCGCAAATATTTATTTCGAAATATGTAAACTTAAAGATTACCAAGATTTTGTTAAAATTTCAAACAGTAATATTTGTAGAATTTGCACACATTCCTCGAACATTTTCGATTTGTAATTTAGTCAGGTATATCTACCCACAAATTTTTCATGGACTAGATCTGTTACATACTGTATTTGTTGATTTGTAACTACTGTATCTTATTTTCTTCTCTTCTACAGCCGCCGCGACAATGAGGATAGAAGGTATTTTTAACAAATATATAAAACACTCAATATTTTCGAATAAATGATCTCGATAACATACACGCATTACAATAAAATTAAAAATCAATATTCGTAGGATAAACAACGCACGTTGATTTCAGCAAGTCGTCATATGTTTATTTAGGCTATCGCATAAAACGTCTAGACCGTTTATTACGAAGCATATTTGCATTTTATTCCGTAGCACGGTGACTCACCGCTGGGCTGACAGTTCATATAGAGGACCCGCCCCATACAATACAGAGCTACAGGGGGACATCACTGGCCGAGATTGTCGCGACGGAGTCGGTGTGTTTTGTCGGTGAGAATGCGGCCGTCGAGTATTTATTTTCTTTCCGCCATTTACGACGCTTAAATTGGTAATGGCCCGAGCCAAAATATGCGAGATGCTAAATAAAATTATTATTTTCAGCTCTGACTGCGAAAACGTACGTAAATGTGATATTTTTTACATCAGTTTAATGTGGCTAGTTTGAGGTCAACTATTATTCTGAGAGCTTGGTTTGTTAATTCAAATCATACATTTTAGAAGGAATAGAAATTACAATGTCGGATGCCTTTATGTATTTGTTATTTTATTTCATACCATATGTTGTAAGTACATTTTGTATTTTTAATTTGTGCTTCACCCGTGCTGAGGCAAACATTTTACATTTTTAAGCAACAAACATATTATACATAATTAGTTTACCAACTGTGAATTTTGAATAAGAAAGAAGGAAAAAATAAAAAGTGTAAGTAACAAAATATAATGCAATATTTGATCTTGAGAAGTGATCGTGAGAAGAAGAAGAAGAGAAGAACCTACCCGATAATACACATTTTAACATGTTTAAATAATACAGTACAATTTAATTACACTCGCATACATAGGCTGCTCACTCATCGGTGTTGGGTCTGAAGTCTTGACTCTGTATATGTTCATATTGAAAGGGTGACCATGCTATGAGTTTATAAGCCAAAATTTTAGTGCACCTTTGAAATGTCTGTGTTGCTCAATGTTTTAAATAAGTCATTTTAAATCGCATATATCGATGTTGTTATAAATAAGTCATTTTAAATCGCATATATCTATTTGATTCAATAATAAGTAAACATAATAATATTGTTTTAGTGTTTCCACGCAACACACCTACTGATAAAATCATTAATCATATATTATTATCGTTAAGTTTTACGACGTAGAGTCAATTGCATTGGAAACCGATAATTTAATGAACGAAAATAAAACATTTTAATACCTACTACATAGTAGATTCAAAATGACGCAGAAATGGAAAGAAAGGCACGGATTAATATTTTTTTTGCAAGCATAAATATACTTTTTCTACTACAATTTAAAGACAGCTGATGTGTCTTCACATCTCTAAAGAGTCCCATAATTTATTGTTAACCGTTTTACGGACGTAATTGGTTTATCCTCCGAAATCTCTACCATCTGATATATCGATGAAAACATTCAGTTCAGTACCCTTGCAGAATTTACTGTGCCGTATTACATTTTGCAAGCATAAAATTTTACGCCCGAGACCACTCCAATCTATCCTTCCTTCTTTCAAATGAACTTATTCCTCAAACCGTACCGAATATTATTTTACTTCAAGGTACAGTACTTATTATTATTAATATTTACAAATTGAACTTTGTGCATTATGTTTATTTTAATATAGATTATTTAATTAAGAGTCAAAAAGTATTTAAGATTTTAAAACAGTAATAGTTTTTCATAATTTTCCATTTATTTTTTGATAAAAATTTGGGATTGTCTTTTTTACATTCTAAATAATGTTGGTCTTAAATTAAATAATTTAGAATCGTTAGAAATAGATAAAGCGTGTTACATTATAAATAACCAACTAAATGTATCCACGAGTCCTATTCTGAAAATTTTTCCGAAAAATTATTTAGTCAATTTCCATATTTTTCATTATCGTAACAATTTATGTTAGGTACTAGATTTATTTTTAAATAATTATTATTTGAATTAATTTTTTTTAGCAATATTTGAATTTGTCCAAGAACACACGATTACTGGATTTGTACCTATAAAGGCTAAAGGCACTGTTTTTAAATAATGTCAGATATCTCATAGAGATGTATTTGACATTCTGATTAATGAAATAGTAATTTTTCGGAACCGGTTGATGTATTAAAATAACTCATTAAGTGGTTAAAAACAATGTTAAATAATCTATATTACAATACTTATTCCTTGCATCAAAGCAAAGAACTATATACTTGGTATTAATTGTCGGTTCAAAACAACTCTATCAAAGTTTATTATATTGATTTGCGTCATACGCATAACTTACACACAATTGTTATTTATTATTTTTTACACGCAAAATAAATTGAAATACAACGTAAAAAATGATGATTCTAATCTAGCTTATAAATTGCATTCGATATCATCATAATATCCACAAAGTTTGTCAGCAATTTTTATTCCTAGTTTTGCACACTAGAAATTGGAGTTTTTTCAGAAAATAATGTTCGCGACTTGTCTGGTTTTTAAATTAATATAACTAACACATATACAACTATTTTTTTCAATTCCTCAAGAGTCTACGATGATCGGAGTACTGTGCACGCGGCTAGACCGACTAATTTACTGTTGTAAGTGCATAAACGCTGAGTCGCTTTGACACTTTTACTAATACTAACTACCTTATTATTTTAAAGAGTGTTTTAAATTTATTAATTGAAAATAAAATTGAATTATTTTTAACATATTACAAGGGTTTATAAGAGCATGTTATATTTATACGGTTCAGATAGCAATATATCCATTGATAATAATAGATTCACAATCTGTTTAATTTAATATTAAATCTAAGTTGTTCGTACATTATTCGCTTATCCGTTATCCTGAGCTTTGTTGCTCTGTCAGTAGTGTACCTACAGCTATATATAATACGTACGTAATGCGCGTATATTAAGTGGAGCGTACACTGTAAATTAGATAGGATGAGATGAGATCTAAGGATACGCGTCAGGGGAAATGGGCAACGTCCTTGCTATAGTGCGTCACATCGTGTAAAGGATTTTCAAATTCTCGGAACATTTCGTGGAAAAGATGGCCTCGGGTCGTAATTTTGTCCGACAAATAAAGTGGATGGGATGACTTAATGAGAATATTTGAGTTGAGACGATCAAATCCCGAGAGATATTTTAAAGTTAAGGGAAGTTCAGTAAAGGTTACTCAATACTATTTATATAATGCGCTCTTACATTAAATGGCAGATTTTCGGTCTTGGGTAAGTTATGGCTTATACAACTAAAACGTTTGTTTAAAGAAAATGTATAGTTAGTGTTGCGTACAAGCATAGATGGCGGAAGAATTCGGGATACGAAAGAAATAGGCACTCACCATAATCCAGATTCTGCAGACATCTCCAAAATGTGGACTATTTTTATTCACAATTTCTTCTTTTCGTTCCGACACGACGTTATAGACGCGAAGTCTCAAATTAGTATAATATTGTAATCGCTTAGGTAAACGTATAACCGCACTGGTTCAAGGTCGCCAATCGACTGATCGGCGGCGTGCCGGGAGGGGAAGGAAATGGGGGAGAAGGCACAGTGCATTATTTTCGTTCAAAATAAATATATATTTACACAAATAAATATATGTCCCAAACAGTTAGTTTAATCAAATGAATCTTTATTGCATGCGTAATGCTTTTTATAATTATTATATTAATTTATTCTTTGATAATGAAATCAATGTAGCTAAAGTATGTTTTTGAATTAATTACAAAACTTAATTTTCCGAAAATGAAACAAACTACCGTCAGTCTTTGAATCTGCGAAGTTTCTATTTCTGGGCGGTTCTGTTTCTTCTGCAGCCTTATTCTAGATCAGTCCGAGCGCGCTATCCATTGTCATTGTTGTACGTATGTGATAAACTGTTCACGTTTATGATATGTGTCGCTAGGGCAAGGCTGGTACGGTTAAAAGTGTTTAATTTATTTTATGTGGAATATCAATACTATTTGGATTCCGTCCTGTATCTGAACATGATGTGCCAGGTTAATGTCGCAATCTCATTAACAGTTTTGACATCCATAGGCTCCCTGACGCACTGATAGATCCATGGGATTCAAATAATTCACTCATATAATTTTTTTTTATTTATTTGAAATTTTTACGATTTTTTTTATAATATGAGTTATTAATTAAATATTGTACATTATTAATATTACATGTTTTTTATTCGCCTACCTCTCCAAAAAAGAGACTAGCTCTTGTGCTTGGAGAGGGAGTTACACTGTAATAATTTTATATAGAGAGTTATACATTTGTAGTCTATAATTATTTATTGTCTATTTGTTTGCTTCTGAAGTGTTCTATAATATTGTTTATTTTATAATTATGTGCTTCTGAAGTGTTCATTTAATTTCTTTCTAAACTTTTTATATCTTTTATTTCCTTAATTTGTGTAGGGAGGCTATTGAAATTTTTTATCCCTAAGTATATAAAATTTTGCTTATACTGTTGGGTGTTACATTTAGGGATTTTAAAATTATTTTTAAACCTTAATGATGTGCAAATTTGACAGTGTTATTTTCTTTAAGTAATTGATTAATTGAGATATTTTTGTAAATGTTTTTGTTATTTTTATAAATATATATTATTTTTTTTATAGATTATTTTAGAGATTTTTTTGTAAATGTTTTCTATTTTGGGAACTGGGAATATTGCAAACAGTGTTTGTGTTGAAAAAGTTGATATTTTTTTAAAATATTACTTTGATGATTGTTCTCTGTATTATTTTTACCGAGTTCGTTATATTATTGTTTGCTCCTCCCCATCCGATTATTCCATACCGGAGTAGTGAGTGAACAATAGCTAAATATACATTTTTAAAATTTTTTATACTTAAAATGTTTCTTAATATTATGAATATATAAATACATTTTCTTATTATTTTCGGTAATGTGACTGTGCCATTATATGATTGATCATAGCCTTCTGTGATTTAAATAATTGATAACGTGTAGATTTATTATTTTAAGCGCGAAATTATTTTTATATAATATTCTTGAAATTTATACTTTCGTCAATTTTTTTTTAACTCGATTTAACATCATTGTATTTTTGAATCACTTTGACATATTTTCATAAAATGTGACGAATGCTGCATGTTTTCCCGTGGACACACACATGATACATATTCAAACATGACATTTTTGTTTGGCTTACACCCACTTGTATATTGTGGTCAGGAACTTCATAAACGCAACATATTTTTTAAAATTAAAACCTCACTGTTTATTATAAAATGTGGTCATTTTCAGAGGAAGTACTTTTAATTATTTATTATGTGTTAACGCATAGCTTACACTCAGTAGGTCAAAATTATCCTCGATGGAAATTTTTTTATCACCAAACCGCAACACGGAAATTCTGTTAATAATTTCATATATCATTTATATTGTCAAAGCTCCGTGCGTCAACAGTGTAGCCACCATTGTCAGTTTCCCCGTGCATGATAATGCCGAAGGTTTTCGCCCACGAGGACACTTTTACTCATTATTAAAGCAAACACAAGTGGTAAATAATGCTGGAAATTTAGGTACAAAATTAAATTACACTATACAATTTGGTAAAATTCAAAGGCACAATATTAGTATTTATTCAGGACATCCCGCGTGCGAGGTGCGCACTTACTAAGTGTATCCTATTTTCGTCATCCCGAAATAACACAATAATTTTCTCATCGTGGCCTGATGTTTGTGTTGTGTATTAATTAATTTTCATCTTTCCATCCCTTTATCCTTCCGTCCTTTTATCTTCCCGTTCCGGACATGTTAGGGGACCGCGGAGAAGGTTTTCCTATCGGTTGTGGCTATCGGGGTCTGCTGACTTTGGTCCGCCCCGATGAAAACTTTTGACAATGATTAATATCGATTTCATGTCTTTCAATACTATTTAGTAAGTAAACGCGATAAACCACCATAAAATTCGCAAAAAAGTATGTATGAAATGTTTGTAAAAGTATGTATTTATATGTAAAACATACGAAATTTCTTTATCGCTTACTCAATGATTGGCGCCGTAGTCCTCTGATCTATTTGGAATTTTATGCACAAGTAGGAGTTGAGGTGTATGTGTTGAAGTTATTTAAATTATGATTGACTTGAGATTGCGTCAGAAGGTTATGATGCTGTGAGACAGATGTTTCTAACCTCTTCTTGTCTCACGCGTGTTGTCTTATAATATATGGAGTTTCCAAAATCTCTCATATAACATCCCTTTTACATCAGCTACATTGGCTCCGATTCCCTGAAAGTGTTGAATTCAAACTGTGCTGGTTTATGTAAGGCGACACACAACATGGCGCCTCTGTATCTTCAAGAACTTTGTATCCCAGACAATTTGAATGGTAGACGTCAAACTCTCAGGTCAGCCTCTACTTCAGTCGCAGGAAGGGTTGTAGAACCGACCGACCGTTGCCAGAAGTCTAAATTTAGTGAACGGGCATTTGCGGTGGTAAGCCCAAAAGCGTGGAACTCTTTGCCCTACGTCATGAGAAACAGTGCATCAGAGACCTTATTAAGAAAAAACTAAAAACACACCTTTTAAAAAACAAAGATAATTGTAGAACTATAAACAGTTGATGTGTAAAGCGCCCTTGAGGTGAAAGTTTTTACGAAAATGGCGCTATACAAATTAGCCATTATTATTATCATTATTAAAGAGGTCCTTTATTTGGTCCGTCCACCTTGCAGGAAATTGTGCCCTTGCTCACTTTCCCTGCATGTTGTCGAAAGTCTATCTATAATCATTAATTGTTGGAGAGTAAAAAACATTTGTCCACCAACGTAGCAACCGGCTCCAGTGCCGCATCTCGAAGGAATCCATCATGTTCCTCTCATCTTCTTTCTCAATGTACATGTCAGAATAAATAGACATTTAAATTGTTATTTTTTTTCATAATGGACGGATTAAAAATACGCATTTACAATAATTGTTCCCTGTCGCTCGTCTATTTTCCCGCACCGCGCAGCGAAATATAATAAAAGAGAAAATGTGCGCATTCTTTGTTCGTGAAAATGCGCCACAAATGCACACACAACCCAGATGCTTGAAATCTACAGTCACCCGAAGTTTTACTTTTGCGCTGTCGGTTTATCGATTCTTTTTATTTTTCATCTTTGCTCCCACATGCCGCGAAATGCAAAAAGCTAAATATGTATTTGGAATCTGAAAACTAGGCCAGATGGTTTGCGCCGGTATTTACAGCTACTGTGCTTTTTTTTTACGCGGTCTCGGAATTTACAAGCCCTCTGAACGATATTGCATATTTCAGCTCAAGCACCTAGTAATTCGGATAGGTGGTTACGCGCTCTTTTCGCATATAATGTTTATTTTATTTTACGACAGTCATTTTATAGTATATATAATATTTACAGAACGAATTTACGCCCTTATGGGCTTTTACAAAAATTGGTTAGGTATAAAAAAACATGAGCAGCTACACAAGTAGCATGGAATATGTATATATAAATATAAATAGAAATTGATAGAATATACATATATAGCTTTAAAAAAAAAGGAAAATATGCAAAACAAACTATAAAAATTTAGGTTTAACGCAGAATGGCTGAGTGTCAAAATCAATTGTATCTTTGATTCAGAACACCATAAAAAATATTATTCTTATATTTAAATATTTAATATCGGAATATATCTACATGACCAAAATCCTTCCCAAACCTGTGAAGTCTTTGTGTGGCGGTGCATTCCTATAAAAAATTAGTATATGATTCATTTACATGAAACAGCGCCGATGACCTGATACTCCGCGCAGGAACGTGGTATACACCAGTTCAGTTAAATTAGGGGCGTCCAGTATGCCATTTACTATTTTAAATAAAAAATTAAAAAATCACTGAAAGGTCTACACGATAAGTTAGTTAAATTAAAAGTGCTCATTAGAAAATCATAATTCAATTGTTCAACGGGTATACACAGTTTGAAGTTAATAAACCTTAAAAAATTTATTGTACCCTTTCTAATTTTAATTCATGCACTTTCTAGAATGGAGACCAAATAGTTGAGTTTAATTCTAAATTGCTACGAACCACAACCGTGTATAAAACTTTAGGCGATTTAAGTTTATTGGTATCTTGCACCATTCTTAATACACAAAACGGAGACATTTCATAGCTTTATTTGTGATTTAATTAATGTGTGGAACGAATGACAGTTTTTCATTAAATAATACGCCAAGATCTGTAATTTGAGTTTCTTTTTAAGAGTAACGCTGTTTATGCTGCCATGAAAAACATTTGAAACAACAGATTTGTTTATAATATAATATATAGGTATATCATAATAACATTATTTAGTAATATTATATACAAATTTAATTAAAATCATTATTAACAGTAATAATATCTCTTAAGCTCATCAATTGTCGCTTCCCCAATGTTTTTGTGAGAATACTTAATAGTTAAAGGGCAAATAAAAATAATGTTTAAACTATAATATATATAATTTGTATAAAATTAAAATTAGTCAACCGCACACTTTCAAAATATTGTAGAAAGATAATGTGAACACATAGCTAAAGCCAAACATTAAAGGGACATTGGTTAAATATTTCAGAACCTATATATAGATACTCAGTTATTAGTTTTTGAAAGAATTATTCTTGAAAAAACTGGCGATATTCGTTTCTACTGGTAAATATATTTAAAAAAAAAGCATAATTAAAAATTAAATACAATCGTGCCGGCAATTAAATAATAAATTATTTAAAAACATTAATAAATTTAAAATTTATTAATTTTTAATAAATTAGAGATTTTCAAAAAAAGTAATAAATTAGTAGAGATTTTCCACCTCAAGACAGCCCAAAAGAAGAAATCCATAGGTATTATTTTAGACACATTTATTTATTAATTGGTCATGCTTCGAACTAGATATTAGAAAATATTTCAGAAATATATATAGATAGCTAAATGTATGTCCCTGTCTATATGACTATATTTACTTTTTGCTGTGTGATCTGAAAAGTTATTTTTTTATTACCTTACTTTTATGCTGTCATTAATTTTTATTTCAGTCGATAATTTATTATATTTTAATCACTTCCTATGTACAATTTAATGATGACATTGTAACATGGCTGTATCAACGTCATGTTGCATTTTTCTGTGTCAGAACCATATGTCTCATCAATGTTAGTTATTACATCATTCGAAGTCACTGTACTAACAATGTAATTCTTGTTTCAGGTGAGTTGATCGCTTCGCTGGCTTAGCGATAGGAGTGGCGGCGGGTAGAAAGGGGAGGAGGCCGGTCACGCCCCGCAGAGTAGCGCTGCGGAGCGTGCCATCTCGCCTCGGTTGGTAATTCATAGACGGTGACACTTTACTGTCAACCTCTTTTTTCATACCCATCACGTTCCGTTTGCATACATTAAACACGTCTTAACTAACATATTATATGATGTGATATTTGTTCTGGCTACAATTGAATTTCTAAATTGTGTAATGTAAGCCTGAGTTCTGCATACAGGGAGGATTTCGTTTATTTAACTGAAAAACAGTAGACTTTTGAATTTTACTTAGTACATACAAAAAATTATTTTTATACGGTTTTGGGTTCCTGTTTATTTTTCTCTCCCGCCTGGAAGAAATTAACAGTTGTATCAGACTATTTTAATGATGCACAGTGTACATTTTCATTAAAACAAAGTAAAGAATTATGAGTACAGTAGGTTAGTATAAACATAAACGTTTTATATTACATAAAAATATCCTTAGCTTGAACGAGGCTAAAGAGTTTTGTTGATTTTTGGAATTAGAAAAATCCAAACCACATCCAAAATTTTAAAACCTTTTTTTTGCATTATCTATACAACGAAATAATCTTGTAAGTAGAAAACATTATTTATCACTTAGATTTAGTATTTTAATAATTCTTATATAGACAATAAAAATAAGCAAAACCTTTTATTTTTTTAAATAGACCTGTCACAACTTAAGTTATGAAAGATGTAATGTATTATGGTCACATCCGCTGTTTATTCTACTGAACCTGAACGCTAGTGATCGAGGAAGGCGAATCGGAACTGTAGCAAATAAGTCAGTTCAAGGTTAAATTAGTTGATAGTGAGCGTTTCCGTTTCGAATTTTCGTTACCGATCGATTTACTTCCGTTTGAAAAATTTTGTGGGTGTTGCCAAAAATGTTTTCAAATTTAAAATATGTGTTATTAAACAAGAATAGGATTTAAACATAATGGAAAATAAGTTATCAATATTATTAATTGTATAATAGAAACATTATATGAATTTTTAAGGAGAACTTGTAAAATTGCAGTTTTTTCAAACCATAGTTCTGTAAAAATTCAATACAAATTAAATTAATGAAATAGAAAGGTATAGAAAATATCAATTTATCGAATAAATATTTTAGTTTACATTTGTCGTCAACTTACTCGATTGGTGTGGCGAAACTGGATGACACATTTCTTCGGATATGAAAATATCCAGGTTCGAATTCCGGTAGCAACTAAAATATTTTTTCGATAAATTGATTTTTCTGTATATTTTTCTAGTTGATTAATTTAATTTGTATTGTGACCATTTTTAAACATGATTGAGAAAAAATATTATGAAAATATCAAAAAGGTAAATTTGCAGAAATATTTAAAAAAATTATTAAATAAAAGTATTTCTAAGAAAAATATAACGATGAAATTTTTTTTTTGTGTAATTGTCCATTATTGCAATCTTGTTAAATACCACTGGGATATCTATCAATCACAATAATATTTTCTTGTGATTGATCATTATTGTTATTTGTTAAATACCAATGCGTTTAAATTCAAAATCGTTTAATAACGTTTTACATGCATTCTAGCTTTATTTTTATAAATGATGTGATTATTGTATTTTGTCAATTTATCATCTTCATCGTTGTCTAAGAAAATTATTTGTCAGAATCTATGGTTCATCAGAATTCTTGCGGCTTCTTCAAATTTCCTCACTCCTCGACATCTTCATTTACTCCACCAATATTTTAAACCATTAAATATTCAAAATATTATCCTACACTTAAAATTAAATCATTATGTCATCGAAAATTTGAAATATTCAAAATATTACCCTACACTTAAAATTAAATCATTATGTCATCGAAAATTAGAAATATGTATGATTTATATGCTATAATTAAGCTTTCCCCCCCTCTCCTTAATGTGCGGAGTAAATATTTTAAATTAATTAAATAGTCTAAAGTAATCGGCAAAGTTAGCCGCTGCGCGACCACTGTCAATGTTTTCGTACTTTTTCTATTTTTCACTGTTAAAAATATAATACAGTCGATTCCGATTAATTGGGCCGCCGGTTAATGGGGGCAGCCGCTTATTTGGGCCAAATCTCAAAGAACGGAAACCAAACCAAGGAACTAATAGTAATTTACATCGCTTAATTGGGTCGACATTCCGCATAATTGGGACAGTAAATTTAAGATTACAAATACATAAGTTTAAAATGTATTAATAAGTTCCACAAAAGCCAGAAAGTTAGTCCAAAAATTTCCCCTTTGCAAGCAATACAGTTTGTCGCCGACAGTTGGCGAATTATAAAACCAACACCATATAAAATCTTTAAACCTTCAGATATTTCCGAAACTTTGAGCAATGAGGGAAATAAGGACATGTTAGAAGTTATATTGTTAATTATCAAGAGTTTTCGACAATAGATAACAATTGACCATGTTACGATGAAAATAAAGAGTGAGGATGCAATTGTTGAAGCATTAAATCGAAACATCAAAATTTAAATAAAGAAGATGTTGATGATTAATATCCAACTGTGCCTGTAAGTAACCAGGAGAAATAAAATTTTAGCCGGGTTACAGCGTTATTTTATGCGGGAAGGCAATGAGGGAGCCCTACGTATTTAAAAATAAATATTCATCATTTAATTTTAAGCTCGCTTCGGTTAATTGGGGAAGCCGCTTAATTGGGCCAAACTTCCTAGTCCCGGTGTGTCCCAATTAAGCGGAATTGACTGTATATGTAAAAAGAGGGATGTGACCTATCACAACACAACCTTATATGACACATGTGCACACTCTAATACACCGTGGCATCAGATTATATTCGGAGTCTTGCTAAATAAAGCGATTTGTATCATGGCTAAATAATGTATAGAATGAAAATAAAATTCGCAGCTGGCAAGATCTGATCCAGCACTTCCAGAATCCGATTTCGAAAATTTCCATAATATAAATGTACAAATATACACCATTGTACAACCATAGGTGGTGATGGTTACTATTGGTTTTTGGCACAATATATTATATTTATTAGTGCGAATGTTTTTTTAAATTCATATTTATTAGTTTCAGATATTTTCTATTGAAAATCATTTAATTACTCTATGCGTATATTCAGTGCTAAACAATTTAGATTACCTCTTTAAAAAATATATATTTTGCATTGTTTTTCGTTAACTTTTGAAGTTTTATTAATTCAACCTTAATAATTAGAGATGAGAAAAAATGCTACTCTTGACTCACTGATGTGATTGTGATTGATATTCAATTATATCAGTGATTGGAAACTGTGACTGGGATCACAGTTTCATTACTAATACACATGCGCCGTACTATATCACAATACACTAAATAAATAATAAAACATAATTTTGAGCGTATATTTACTCATATTATTAAAACTTCATTTGCGTAAAAAATATTTTCTAGTAAATGTAATTAATATATATCTAATTTAATTTAATACCATTCCAAAGAGAATGAAAACTCTTAAAAAAATGTGAGTTTATTTTTCGGGTTAAATTCTCAGGATTTTGGGTCAAATGTGTAAAACGTTTTTGCAGAATCTACTAGGTGGCGCTTATCACGAACTATAACGTCATTTCTTCATGAGTATTTTCGTTTTGTATGCACATGCGCTAAATCACGGTTCACAAACAAATTCAAATGTAATAAAAAAATGAATCACGAATCACGATATTCCCAGATATTCAATCACTGGTAGTGAGTGTGACTCATAGATATCAGTGATTGACTCACGGTTCGTTACTTTGAGCTCATCACTATTAAAAATAAATACTTTTGAACATTCTCGATACATTTTTTTAAATAGAAATCGTATGTGTAAAACGTATTTATCTACATAAATATTTAAATGTACACACAATTTAATTTACACTGAGAAATTGAAAATGTAACATTGAAATAACGTAAATTTCAATTTAGTATAATAACACTCACGTGCCGATCGCCTAATGCGAAGAGTGTGTAACGACGTATCCAGACGGCTATCGTGTCCCGCGCGACCTTGCTGCGCCCCCGCCCCTCCCCCCGCGCCGCGGGGCCGGTTGGGGAGGGTTAGGGTGGATTGCGGCCGCATGCAAAACCGCCGACTGGAATGAAAAGCTTTCCGAGTTCGTTCGGACGAAAAGGTTATCTTTATCGCATAAACGCGCTTCAGGGGTCTCCACTGTTTTTTTTGTTGATATTATTAGAAGTTTGGGTACCTACTTTCTCTCGATTCTAGGAACCAACATTCATACCTACCTCATTCTATTACGAGTCTTCAATTAAATTTCTAAATACTAATTAAATGTATTAATTAAAGAGTTATACATATATAATAAATTTTATCGAAAAATATACTGTTGTTGCTACCGGGATTCGAACCTGGATCTCTTTCTAATCCGTGGAAGGTGCATTATTTTAATTAGTATTTTAAAAAATATCGCAGATCTATGTTCTGAATAATTATAACTTCACAATAAAAATGTGTTCTCCTTAATAAATCCTTATATATTTTTGAAAAAGTAATTTCTTTTGATGAGAATTTATTTGTGAGTATCTAATATTTTTTTTATTTCTTGATAACCCTCCATTTTTTTATAGAGTTTTACACAGATAAATTTACAGACATAATATTTACAATTAAATTATTAATTCACGTTTTAATTATTATAAATTCACGTCAGATTCTACGAGAACATGTCGTTCCTTTTTAATTAAACCAATATAATATGAACAAATCTTTTTTTTCGAGAATTCAAGTTCCCACCGGGATTTGAACCCGGGATGCCCTCCCAGCTGAGCTATATCAGCCTTGACATATAAGCAAAAAATATCTTATTGCCGGTAGAATTCGTAGAATCTTATTATGGTTAACATATCGAAACTGGTGTCGCAGTTCTCCGGCAAGGATTAAATATTTTTTAATAGATAGATTTTTACTGTATCGATTTATTACCTTTCTAGTTAATTATTTTATCATTATTCTTCCAACGTTTGGTGATGAAATGGCTCATTAATTGAAGATTAATCACACTATTGGTATCTAATGAGTAAATATGATCCTTTCGTGGTTAATAATTGATCGGTCGCGTCATTCCGCGTAGCGCCGAGCATATGAACCGCCACTGTGCCGGTTTTATCGAGCTGCTTTGCAAATATACAACCCTCAGTTATTAGGGTAGGACGTCTCCTGAATGGATGTAACGGTTGGGCACCGCGCGAAGCTTTTTGCGGTCTAAATTATTGATTTTATACGGTCAGAAGTATTTCAGTTGAATGTGATGTAATGTTCATATTGACCGCCTTTCGTATCTTTCTAGTTCATTACAAAAGTATGTGCACATTATATTTTTAATATATTTACACACGTTTTTATTGTTAATTGATTAGTGTATAATAAAATATATGTACTAGAAATAAGTTGTCAATAATGACGGGAAATTATTCGAGAACTAATAGGAATATTGATTTTTTATGTGATAAATTTTTGAAAGAAAACTATATATATATGTTTAATGTAAGGTTTCCGCGAGCATTAGTATATGGAACTGGTGGTGTTGTTTGTAGATGGTTTCTTTGAGGAAACCTATGTCGATGTTTCGGTACGGTCACACGTGCCCACTCGATCGTGGGAGATTGATATCCCCTGCGCACAAGTGCAGTTAGCGTCACTTTTGAGGCAAACCCCGTAACATGGCACATGTTACGGTTAATTATTAAAATAACAAATGCTAGGTAGATACTAGGGAACTAGCGATTGATTGTAATATGATACAATTCAATAGTTAACGAAAATTTAGAGATGTATTTGTAATTCAAATAATTCCGTGTCTATTGAGATAAGTTTTCTTAGCGATAGTTGTAGTATTAATGTACATATATGTAATAGCAATTATAAAAAAATTTAGATTCATTTTGAAAAAAAAAATCACGTCACTAAATTATATATTTATTACAACCATTTATTTAATTTAATTATCAATTTTTTACCATAAATACAGTTTGTTGGATTGAGTTAGAATTCTAGCTTTTCGTCTTTCCCATTTATTTTGATATTTTTCTTGGTGATATGACTTATCGTAAACTAAAAGAATATAAAATACTAGCTGATACAACCGGCGTTGCACGGGTAGTAAACCTCTCTTCCCCCGCATACCATCCGGACCATAGAGCACTCGCCGCACACATTCCCCGCTCGAACCAATTTATTTTATATTATTATTAAGCAGTTCTAAAGAATCTTCTTTTATTCATTTGAAATATGAATAACACAGGCCGTTGGGCCTATTGTATAATTTTTCATAAACATATCAAAAGTGTAATAGAAAATGGTATCATAATATAATTCAGGAAAAATATCGCAAAAAATAGAACTAAAAGCTTTAATGGCTCTCAAATGATATTTTTTAAATTAAAATTATTCTTTGACCATGAGTAGAAGAATAATTATTTAAATTGTGATATCGGTAATATATTGAAGACAAAGGTAACATACCTAAATGTTAGTTACGCACTGTCTGCTTCAGAATACTCCGAAATTTGATCACATATTCCCTGTATTTGAAATCTCTACGTTCTGTTTGACAAGTTATTCTTCCATTATTTTATATCTCCTCTCCCAGGTTTTCGAGTTTGGTCAGAAGAATAGAAAATTGCTTCCGATATCTATGTACATATATGTACTTTGATATATCAATCGCCGTTACCAAGGCGTCCTGCTATTGTATTAGTTTTATTCCGATAGATAAACATTCAATGAATATCAAATATTATTTTTCTAAGAAATCTCCGTATACGATCCTATGAAAAATACGGAGATCCTTTTGATTACTGTTATAAACATGTTCAAGGGCGTACTCTGAAACCTAATTCATTTTTTGATCATGTCGAATTTTTATTCAAATAATAACGAATTTATTGTAGGTCTTTTCATTGACTCGATAAATTTAGATAATACTCGTATTGTTATTTGAATTTTGTCTATTGACATTGAAAATATGAAAGGCACATACGAATATGATATAAAGGTTCACCCGAGTGATTCATTGTTCAAATAAACTTTTCCGCATCTTTCTTTTTGCATAATTTACAAGCGTTTCTTTGCGTGTTTGGAACATCTTGTCATCTTGACTTTGTGAAATAATTATTCATTTTTTCATGTTCATCCTCTATACTTCTGTATTCAGTTGTCTGGGCTAATCTGCCGTGTATATCTGACCTTTCTGGACGACGATACGGATCCCATTGTATTATAATCGAGATTATAAGGATTATCAATAAATATTTTGTTCTTCAAGTTTCTATTAGTTTTTCACGTTTTTCTCCAAATTAAAAAATATGGAGATCGCAACCCACATTTGATGTCTATCGCATGTTTGTCGGTCAATTTTATAACGCAATTTATTTCGTTATCATATTTATTTCATAAAAAGGAAATCTATTATATGTTATCATCCTATAATTAGATTTTTGAGATACCTTTATATCTGTTCATGTCTGTTTAATAATTTAATTAAATACTTATTTTCGTTTGTCGAAAGCACAAAAAATTCAATATAAATATTTTAGGGATATCATGATGGCAACCAACCACCAGTCTAATACATAACAATATAACATTTCAATATATAGTCCTATGACGGATATCTGATTTCTCGGATTTCTACATATTATGCAAATAGACACAGGAAACGTCAGGATGGTGAATGTCATTTGTTGATATGACTTAATATAACATTGGGAATTATTATAATGTATGCTCAAGTCGCAAATGTTTGTAGGTACCCATTTGAGTAATGCATTTTCGGTGCACTGAACAATCAGGGTGGACCCACCGCTTACCCAGTACCGATGCAATAACCTCAAGGCTTCTATCTCTGTTCTGCTCATTCGCCGCCTGGTTGGCATTTTTTTAATGCTACTAGGCAACTGTTCGTTAGCGCCCCGCATATATGACAGAGCGATACCGCACAGCTGCCAAAACAAAATTTGCCCTCATTGTCCCCGGCTGACTCACTTTATTAGTAAATAAGATATTTACAATACATTAAATAAAGCTCAAAACATGTTTATATATAAAAGTGATAATATTTTGTTTAATTCCAGAGCCGGTCCGAATAGATTATTTTGTAATTAATTTATCGTTACGCCGTTTCCCTGCAGGCATAGAGGATAGAACACCACACTTTTCTGTCCTGGCATAATAGCCTTCTCGCCTCATCGGCTTTCATACATCTTCTCATGCACATTTTGGTGACCTAACCGGACCGTTCTCCAATATTTTTTTAATTTGGTCATGTCAGATCGCCTCATATTTTCTTTACCGACTTTCACACAACCAAATCACTTCAGCGACCTTTTCATAATTCCATCGCCTATGCTCAAGACTGTAGGGATTGTCCATATATGCGTCACCAATATAGGTGTTAGCGGTATATTATAGCAATTATGTTGTTGAGAAAGAAAGTGTGGATTATCAGAAAAATTGATGAGTGTCCTAATCTCCCGGCTGTCCACTATGTTCCGATTTGTAACATATCACAGAGTGTGTATATGTCGATGTGGCTGTGGCTAGAGCGGGTGAAACAAATGACTTACGGTTGAAAGACGTATATTGAGGTATGATGCACAATTCAGGTATGTAAGATATTGCTGCCGATGCTGACTGCAATAGTTGTGGTGTATTACAAAAATTGTCGAAGTCTCTTCGTGACCAACAAATATCGCTGCACTTGAAGATTACTCTCGGGTTCGTGTTGTCGGATTAATACTTTAATAGATGTTCGGTAACAATAATGATTTATTCCAGATGCTTCTATTCAAGATATTACAGTATAATACTAGGTGTTTACAGGTTCGTGGTACGGAGCAAAAGAGAACCGCTGACAGCGGCGTATCTCAATTTAATGTAACGCACGCACACGCATTCGTCAACCATAGATATGTCATAGGTAAAATATAAGCAGTAGGTAGGTACGTGAGGCGTCTGCTGTTAGTCGAACTGTACGGGAAGCCGGCCGAGGGAGAAGCGGTGCTACAAGGTCGGTTTGCTGGGCGGCTTCCCGCGTATATCATTGTCGTCGGTTTGCGGGACGGTACCAACCAGGAGAGATTATATGGCCGTTCAGTGATTTAAGTTCGCACCCAGGTATGTACGTTCAGGACCTGTCGGCGGTGTTGCGATAGACCTCCACAAATCCAGTCTTGCTTCGTGTGACAAATTCCCATTGGCGATAATTGCGTTCAGAGCACCATTCGTTTTATTTCCTGCGATCATTCTGATTTCGATACACTTCCCAACCTTGCCGGCCTTAGTAAACATATTTCCCAAATACACAAACTCATTCACATTCTGCCCAAAGAAATCTCAATATTCAAAAAGCGTCTCTCCTTGTTCGGCATGATGTTACGGCATAGTTCTAGAGAATAGATTTACCCCTAGAAATGGGGAAGTCCTACGGGGTCCTTATGTTATCTATGACTTTTTTCCTCTCGTCTTTTGAAATTTCAACCGCGCGGTGTATTTCAGCCGCATAGTTTAACTTTAAATGTTTAGATTGTGCTAGCTAAAATAACAGATAATGTTATATTATAGGTACTTACTTGAAATGGTGTCCTGAACATATGTCAACCACAATTGCTCGCGACCATAATGGTTGTTCCACAATTCTTCGCCGAATATATTTAAAAATAACATATTTTTGATAAATATGTCTATTTTAATTTAGAACGAATTATTTAACATTTGTCCAAAGTTGTTCCGTGCACATTTTTACTTTTTTTATATATACGTATAACGGTGTGGTTAGGTTAGGTTCGGTTAATTCAATTCATTTGCTCTTTGTTTTGTTAAAAGGTAATTTATTTTATAATGTTGCGTATATTTTTTTAAAAGTACTTTTTTTTTTTACTGTATACGTTACAATTTTCGGTAACAATTGTGGACGAACAATGTTCCTAGACTTACTTTAAATTTTAAATACTAATTTAATGTATTAATTATAAATATATACATATAAAGTAAATTTTCAACAATCAGTCGAAAAATATTGTCGAACCTGGATCTCTATTTCCAATCTATATTTTTCGAAAAAATTGATTTTATATGTATATATTTATAATTAATACATTAAATTAGTGACATGTAGGTAGATGACATTAGGAGATCGAGGTTCGAATCCCGGAAGCGCAAAAACAATATTTTTCGACAAAAATGATTTTATATGAACATATTTATAATTAATACATTAAATTAGTATTTAAAACATCACAGACCGTCTGTTCTGAATAATTACAACTTCACAATAAGAATGTGTTCTCCTTAATAATTACTTTAAATTATTTAGGCGTCCTCGTAGTCTCATGATACTCCATATATACATATACATATACACATTACTCCATATATACTGCAGTTAAACGCCGAATTTCGTTTACATTTGAGGATACTAATGGTGAAGTAAGAAAATCTCAATTTTTTCTTTTATCTTTTAACACAGTTTTCTTCTCGTATAGCTTTTACGTATTATGTTAATTTATTAACAACCAATCATGGATTATTCTGATGTAAATCGGTCATTCAAAATCGGCGTTCGTTGCTTTTACCTGCCGTCATTTATATTATGATAGATAGTTTTTCTAAAATTGACATGACCGCCTGCATGTAAACACCTGTTTCTGAAAGAATATTTTGCATTATTTTGTGTTCATCTAGTTTGCTGCTCTCGCTCCAGAGCACTGCCGGTGGAAGCGCTCCTGCTTGCAAAACCTTTGACGCTCGATTTAGCCTCGATTCAATCTCTCCGCCATCCGGACGCGGGTACGGCGCTACACAATGGAGGCCCCGAATTTACATGGCGCAGTGTATTACCTACATGTTACATCAAACCGAATATTTTTACCCGTTCAGCGTTTACCCGCTCCGTTTCCCGCGATATTGTAACCCAACATGGCGGAGAAAATTTCATCACGATGATATATTGTCATTTCGTTTATCTATTATGTATTGTGTAAATTGGTTTTTTTTTTTCTTATAAAAAAATGTTTCGTCAGTGTTTTCTTAGTGGTAAATTGAGTCGTGATATTATTAGTAAAGCCGCGTTTTGTTATGTATACGATTTATTTAAATTTTCTAAAATTTGTTCCATTGTAAGGCCACAACGGCCTTTGGTATTAGTAATCGAACAATTTTTGTACATGTATGTAATTCATTTTTAATATCATATTGCCGCACGCTTCAGCCAACTGTTGTAGTATCTATACTACAGACTGCTGTGGGTAATTGCACTATAGTAAACGCATGTAATGAGTGTTTTGAAAAGGTTTAATGATTATATATTTTTATTATAATTTGTACCGCTTTTGTGTAAATAAATATAATAAAATAATTAGTTTTGGCAGATTTCATCTATCGATCTTTGATGTTGACAAAATCGAGAGATAATTATTTATAACAAAATTGAATAAATCACCTAGAAAGATTACACAGGAGAGAATGGTAAGAAAGATATATGACGCGAGTGTTGATGGCATCAGAAATAGAAGACGTCCGCGGAAGACTTGGGTAAACCATATAATGGAGGATGGTTCTGTTAGAAGCCTCAACAATCGGCCAGCTTGTACGAAAAGATGTCTGAATGTGGATGAGGTGAGAATTGTGTCTTAGTACAGAGGAGTTTGGCGCCTATCCTCTCTGGCGTGATGGTAAGTAAGTAAGATTACATAGAAAAAATTCTATCCATTGATAAAATATATGTGATGGGTGATGACTATCCTTTCTTGATAAATATTTATTTTTATTACATATATTTTTTTTAAATTTGCAAATTGAACGTTGTGGTTTATTATGTGTAGTCAATTTAACATCCTGATGATGGAAATGATATTTCCCGAAACCGGTTGGTGTTTTTAAATTGATCATTAAGTGGTTATTATAAACGAAGTTAAATAATCTATAATATATATATAATATATATTTACAAAAATATCTTAATCAATTAATTAAAGAAAATAACTCTGTAAAATTTGAAACAAGCTCATCATTGAGGTTTAAAAATAACTTTAAAATCCCTAAATTTAACACCAAACACTATCAGAAATTTTTTATATATTTAGCGATAAAAAAATTCAATAGCCTCCCTACACAAGTTAAATAAATAAAATATATAAAAGAGTTTAGAAAGAAATTAAATGAACACTTCAGAAACACATAATTAGAAAATAAACAATATTATAGAACACTTCAGAAGCACACAAATAGATAAATAATTATAGACTACAAATGAATAACTTTCTATATAAAATTATTATAGTGTAACTCCCTCTCCAAGCACAAGAGCTATTTTTTTTTTTAGAGTGGTAGTCAAAAAAAACACGTAATTTTAATAATGTACAATAATGTTATAAAAAGTTTGTTAAAATGTCAAATAAATAAATAAAATATCTATCTATATTTGTTTTAATAATCACGGATCATCACAATGTTCTGAAAAATCGAAACTTTATGTTCGTATAATCGTAAAATGTGATTTTATTATAGTTAATATAACTGGTTACGTTAATGTTTTCTGTCAATAAAATGGACTGTAGGTTCTATATGGGCCTTTGTAGCTTAATTGGTAAATCTGTCTACCGTTAATTGCAGGTTCGAGTCCCGATAATGACTATATTTTTTTGTGTATCTTTCTAAGTGATTTATCGAAAATTGTATTAATTATCGCGGAACTATGTTCTGAAAAATCGCGACAGCGCTAACAAAATGTGTTTTCATTAAAATTAATATTTATTTATTAAAAAATAAAAATATTCATGTGAATCTTTCTAGTTATTTACAAAATAGTACGAATGCGACATAGGATCATTTGTCCGGCCAGTGACGATTGTAAATTATTTTTAAAATATGTTCTCGGAACATTAAATTCGTGAAGTGTTTCTGTTTTATCTATGGAAATATAGTTTCTCCGTGTTGGTGAGTCGGTACTTGTGCCGCAAATCCGCGTGCACAGCTAAGTTAGTAGAGCGCGAAATATTTTATTCACCGCCGGACTTGACTCCGGATACTAGATACGATGATGTTGTAAATACATTCACCTTACCTCTCTATTCGTGGTCAGGTTTTCTGTCATATTTTTAGCCGACCATTATTTGTTGATTGACGAAAAATGAATGTCACACGCGTAGGGAATTTTGTACGTTTTTATCTCACATTAAAGGAACATTGACATATGCCTCAATTTAAATAAAAGGCTCTTATATATTTTGAATAAATAATATAATATACCTAAATCGAATAGTCTTATTCAATTTAATGTAATAATATTTATTTTATGAAACTAAACGTTACATATTATCAATTGGTGGGATAAGATCCCGTGGACTGAATCGATTATAATATTGATTAGTTGACGCAAACCAAAGTGGATTCAGAAAGGAAAATAATGGCACATGGATCTGGCCAGAAAGTCCTGGGTTGAACGTCGTTTTCACCTCCAGTTGATTAGCATGTTTTTTGTGAAGTACCGAGATATCACTGCACTTCCGGAACTGTTGAGAACACTGCTTCTTCGTGGTCCAAGTGTTACGCACGGCACTGCTTTCGGACGGCAAAAGAAGAACACAGATCGTGACAGTTCCGTGTCAGAAGGCATTCTGTCCCCCCGTCGGCGAAATCCCCAAGTCATTGGTTGGCCAGAGCGGGATCGGTATATTAAGGTATACATTCAGGCCTATTCTCAAAATTGCAATATTGAAATGAAGGTGATTGTTACACCAACCCTCAAAAATAGACAGATAGTTTTGACAGATTATGGTACGTTTATCTCCCTCTCTCTCATTCAAATATAACACTATTTTTGAGGGTTGGTGTAACAATCACCTTCATTTCAATATTGCAATTTTGAGAATAGGCCTGATTAAGGTTTATATTAGAAGGACAAATACACAGGGAGTAGGTACTCGACTTGCGTCAACATCAATAAACATTTCTCTCTTTCAGAGTCTAGAATTTCGAACTGGAGCAAATGCTCGAGGGTTCCAAAATGTCTTACCACTAACAAGCCCATCAACATATCACAAAAATACTATAAAAAACACGCATACGCATTATTATTTTACTTAAAATAATTTAAAAGATTAAACTTTTTTGTTATAGTAAATGAGGGGTTTGCAAAACAATAACATATTATTATATCTACTTACACCTTTATTACCGACGTGGGTTTATTACCAATGATGATGGTAATTTTGAAGATAATACTTAAAAAAGTTTTTTTTAAACAAATAATACATATTCATACGTCATTTATACAATTGTGAGAACTGTCACTTTGTAAATGTATGTGTATGTGTGTGTGTGTGTGTATCATGCAAGTGAGTAGATGAGTGGTGGGAGCTTTATAAGAGGCCGTCTCTGGGGGAACAACTCTCTTCCATCACAGCTTCTCTTGAATAACTACTCTATCTCTGAAGTGTGTAATTTCACTTACAAGGAATCGGGACCCAAGAAATTAGTCATTAATCAGAGGATAGAACACCAAGGGAATCTGGTGATACTTTTAAAGTCATCACAATAATAAAATAAAAATTTGATTTAAATATCAAAATTTTCCATATTTTTAAAGCAATCTTTATTTTAGATTCCATCATTTATCAAGATCCAGTATCCAAATCAAAAAGTATCAAGATCCTAATTTTTTTTGGTAATTGATTAATTCAAATATTTAATTATTTGAAAATGTCACCAATGGAGCAACTATAATGGACAAACCATATTTTCAGATTAACAAAAGTTTAATTTAGTTGATGTCCACTACCGTCATACATTGGAATAGCCACAAAAAGTGCTACGTTAGTAAGTAAACATCTATTACAGTGTAATGATTATTACGACCCAACGGCTCGCCACCGAGTTAACTATATCACAGCACTTAGTTGCTCTGCTTCTGTCGCTGGTTTAGTAGCTCCGTAAACGGATTAGTCTCTGTAAAAATATTAATTAGACCCATCCTGTCTGTAGTAGTAGTAGTAGAAAACTAGTGTAACAGGCAGTGTTTAATTTTACGACAAATCACTCATTGAATTACACCGATGCTATAGAAAGTACGTGTAAACACTTGTTTCATAATATTGTTAAGGAGAACACATTCTTATTGTGAAGTTGTAACTATTCAGAACAGACGGTTTGTGTCATTTTAAATACTAATTAAATGTATTCATTATAAAGATATACATATAAAATCAATTTTATCGAAAAATATTGTTGTTGCTATCGATTTCTTCCAATCCGGGAAACGTGCATTAACCGATTATGCTACAATACACACTGCATTGACCACAAATTTTCGAACCTATATGTTACACTTTTCAAATTAATACATCTATCGTTCCATTATTTGAAAGCCACCGTAATGCATGTTCCCCGGATTTATACTTGTTTCATATTTAAGAACTCCGTTCTTTTCGGTGCAATACTTGCCTCGCTGTCCTGAACACCTTCCGGAAATTGTCTGTAGGTGTCTGCTCATTATTTGGTGGATTTATTTTTGTCTAAGTCTTCCTCTCTGTCTTCTTTCCTCAATCTTTCCCTTCATTGCATTTCTAAGGTATGCATTGCGTCTAAGAATGTGTAATATTCATCTTCGATTTTCGACGGTGTTTATGATGTACCTCTCTTCTTGCACTCTCCTCAGTATATCCTCATTTGTAATGTTTTCAGTCCATTTCATTTTTTCCATCCGTCTCCAACACCACATCGCGAAAGATTCCAACACAGTAGTCCGTATAGCGCTGTACTCCAGATGTAAGTTTTAATGAAGTGTTTTTATCTTTCTGTTTATATCTAATTTTAAAAGTTTTTTTTTTTATCAAAACCATGTTTTGCTATTTATATGGTCATATTACTAATATTGTTTTTTATGTCCATGTATGTATACGACTAATTACTATCTGCAAGAAAATAATATCATGTTCTAAACCATCACTAGTTATCTTCACCACAACATTGTTTCTTTTTGAATTTGAATTGAATTTCCCTAATCCTGATTTATTATTAATTTGAAAGTACGATACAATCACTAATAAAATCGTAGTCAATAAATAAAGGGAATAATTAATAAGCTCTTATGGTAGGTTTTCGAATGCTTTGTTGAAATAATTTTTAAATAGGCCGCTAAATAAATAAACATTTTAGTCTAAAATATAATTCAGTTCATAGACTTTTAATTCAGTTAAAAGAGTCTGAAAAAGGCAAAAAATAGTGATGAGAAAATATGCTACTCTTGACTCACTGGTGTGATTGTGATTGATATTCGATTATATCAGTGATTGAAAACTGTGACTGTGATCTCAGTTTCATTACTAATACGCATGCACCGCGCGGTATCACACTACACGAAATAAATAAAATATATATTTTTTAACGTATTTACTTATATTATTCAAACATCATTTGCATAAAAAACATATTATAGCATAAACATATATCTAATTTACAATAATATCACCACAAAGATAATGAAAACCTTTTTAAAAATATGTTCATTTTTCGGGTTAAATTTTCAGCATTTCGGGATCAAATACGTAAAACTTTTTGACAGAATCTTCTAGATGGCGCTTATCGCGAATTATAATGTCCTTAATGAATATTTTCGTTTCATATACATATGCACCGAATCACGATTCACAACTAAATATAAATAAATTTAAAAAATGAATCACGAGTCACAATATTCCCAGATATTCAATCACTGATAGTGAGTGTGACTCAAAGATATCAGCGATTGACTCACGGTTCGTGATTTTAAGCTCATCAATTTATTGCGAAGTGTCTCATGTTCATGATCACTTTATTGATTTGTGAAAGATTTTCTAAAAAATATATATATAGGTATAATATATATGAATAAGATTATAAAAATTATGAAAGTTGTTCTCGATATAAAAGAACCATTCTTTAGTAGGTGTTCATCAACATTTTAACCTGTCACAGCTAGTTAATGTTCGTGATTCAGTTAATGACTTGCATTAGCTTTATATAACCTGTATCCGAGCACGTATCGGATTGTGCAATGAAAGCGGCTGTGCTGATAAACTTTTTATAGCCGTACACGTGTTTTTATAATGTCAATGGAACAAAGCAGACATTCGTACACTTGAAATGTTTCTTGGACAGTTGTTGTCCTTCGTTTTTCGTGACGTGGGTACTGCCGCTTTAAGCGAGACTCGGCCTTGTAAGAGGTTAAGCCTTAAGAAGTGGAATAAAGGATGGCTACAATTTCTGTATCTGCCTGGTAGTGCAAACATTTTGATTGTGAAACATTTTCCTCCATTTTTTGCTGATCATTTCTTCCATTTGTTATTTCCACGCGACTCTCAATTCTATTTTATGACTTCGCTCTTGCTTTTCTTTGACCTGAAACTATCTCAACGTCAAACAATGTACGTACACCATTGTATGTGAAGTTTTAATATAATATGTTTATGCCGTAGGCTTTTTGTCAAACGTCAGCTTCGAGTAGAGAACGGCCACAACTTTCTCGAGGTTTTTGCAGGCTCGACGATGTCTACGTAAAAAGTGTTTCTTTAACCGTATTACATTTTCTCCTTTATACATATTTAAACTACATAAATCATTAGATTAGTAAGATTATTAATATTTGTATGCATATTATAGGCATATTACACGCAATGAATAATGTATCTATATCTACATAAGTAAGTAAATACTGACCCATGCGACTATAGTCTAACGTTTTTTTTTCTGACATCACAACTAAATTGATTTAATTTTTTTGTACATACAGAGTTTGTAGAACATTTTTACCTCAAGAAGATCAAATTTGTCTACACGTTATAATTGTATGAAAGTCAATGTAAATATGTACATTCAGTCATTAAATTAGTACCTATTATCTGAACAATGAAAAATAATAATAATATTTTTGTTATTTAAAATTAATAATTAATTGCACTACATTTACGCAAAAACAAATGTTCACAACGATTGATTATTAAAACGAAAATGAACTTGATACATAATTGTATAGTTAAAATGTAATTTAATGTGTTATTTGACTTTAATTTTATTACAAAAAAAAAAAAAGTTTTGACATGTTTGTAATCACGGCGATGAATTTTGTGACACGTTCTTGGAGCGTTGTTGAGTAATTGTCACTTGAAAAAAAGAACTGACATTGACACTACAAGCTCAAACAGGACATAAATCTATCGACTGCGACTGAATAATATTTTGTACTGTTCATTAGCTAAACATTGTTTTCGCGTATATGTATCTTTATACGTTAACTATACCTAAAATATAATGCTTAGTGGTAAGACACTCGCCTACTGATTGAATCGGGGGTTCGGTCCTCGTCGTAGAACATCAATGTAGGCCTATTTATATAGGTAAAGCACTTAATCTATTTTTCACTTAATTAGTGAAAATAGTTCTATTTTTATTAAGAACACATTCTTATTGTGAAATTGTAATTATTCAGAACATAGGTCTGTGCTGTTTTAAATACTAATTAAATATATTAATTATAAAATCAATTCTATCGAAAAATATTGTTGTTGCGCTACCGGGATTCGAATCTGGATCTCTTTTCCAAAAAGTGTAACATATGGGTTCGAAAATTTGTCGTCAAAAATACTGTCGCTGTAGCATAGTTGGTAATGCACCTTCCCCGGATTGGAAAAGAGATCCAGGTTCGAATCCCGGTAGCGCAACAACAATATTTTTCGATAGAATTGATTTAATATGTATATTTTTATAATTAATACATTTAATTAGTATTTATGTTATATTTTATTTTTTATATTAAACACAAACACGTTGTGGTTATTAATTTTTTTATCACCCTGATGAAGGAAAAGGTTATTTTTTTAAATTGCTTGGTAAATACAATTGACTCACAAAACAAAGATAATGAATTATTTATTATTATGATGAAAAAAGTCAAAGTGTTGATGTGACTTATATTTAAGTTTTTTTGATTAAATGAATATTAAATTTATTTGTTTTAATTTTTTGTACACTAATTATAACGTGTATAATTTTACTGCTAAGTGATTTCGTTGTATGAGAAACTAAAATATTAAATACAATAAATTGAAAATTCAAACAAAAGCTAGTAGATCCAAGAGAATAAGTCGCTGGAAATAATAATAATAAATTTATTTGCGATGGTTTTTCACGATTTGCTGATTTTTGGAGCGCGTGCATTTCATAAATTATCTTTGCGTAATTTCACGCCCCACGAAATACTCCTGATTCATATCGCGGTCTACGTATTTTCATTTCATTACTTACACTCGAGGAGACAAATTCACGATGTTTTTAATTATTCAAGTTTGTTATTACATTAAATATATGTATATTTAAGAGAAGAAAAAAACGAATTACAATACTATTTTTTTTTTAAAGTCATATTACTGTAAGACTAGCAGAACATTATACCCGAAAATGTTGGTAAACTCCTGGATATTCTAATTTTCCCAAAAACACACTTGCTTTTAACGTATTATTCACTTTTTACATTAATTTAAGAGCTCAGTTTCATATCTTTTTAATTAAATTTTTCTTACCTTATCTTTTCCTATCACTGTTGAATTTTCCCCTTCTCTATTCGCACATTTATATCCGTCTTCCTTCCTCCATATTTCTCCTTTCGCGCCCAGCTATGCAGTGAGTAGTGCTAAAGAAATAGCTGATCTCCGCGAAAGAGCGGCCTAATGACTAAGTTTTCCTAAAGACAAGCGCTGTTCCTAACAAAGACCCATTGAAATATTCAGTACCACGGTATCACACTCAAGTTGAAGATGAACATACTTTTTGAAATGAGTACGTCTTCTATTGTTTTTCACCTAAGATAAGAAATCTTTGTTTTGGTTAAAATTATTTTATCTTTTGAAAATCATGAATGGTTAATATTATAGGTCTCCTCTATTCTTTGGTGTTTATTAATCATAGTTTAGCAAGGCATACTATATTAGATTATCACTGAAGTGCATATATATATGTCGGTAGGAAGATTTGAAAACACAATTTATGAAACTGTAGATGTTAAGTTATTTTCTCATTCAATGACCCTTCTTGAAATGGCTATTGGATGAACGTCAAAAAAAATAATATATTTTGCTATATCTTGTACAATAATCTATTGTATACATTTGATGGAAACGCTGGATTGGTACTTTTTATTACTGGCCATAGATACTGTACTGTACATCATGATTATGAGTTCTTGCATTCGTAGCGTAATAGTATATAGATACAACGTCTCACTCTTCTGTTTTAAGACGGGCGACATTGTATCTGTATGTTTCTAAAGGGAGACTAGGAGGGATAAGTTTATTATACTACATAAAAAAAATTATATGGCAAAAAGCACTTCAGTAAAAATAAAGAATCTCTTTTTTTCTACATGATAACATATATACAACTTGCAAAAATTTGATAGATATAGAGGTTGATTGCGTGAAATAGTCAACGTTACAATGTGTAAAGTGATCACTTAAGCCAGCCAAAGATAGGTCGTAAACCCTGTAATTACCCATACTTCCATATTTTCCCATATAATATAATATAAATAGCTTCGTCTCTATGAGATATCTATAATTTGTTTAATGACAATGCCTTTGGAGGTAAAAATCTAGTAATTGTGTGTTCTTGGACATACTCAAATATTGTAAGTAGAAAAGAGACCTGTGCTCTATGATCCTCTGCGGAGTGAAGTCTGGACGTCCAAAGAAGCTACTATTTTAGATGTGGCTGTATCGAAAACATTCCCAAAATTCTTCCCGATTGTTCACATTCTCAGTAAAGAGGTGTTAAGACACACGAATGAGATAACCAATAAAAACTCTCAATCAAAGGAAACTGCGTACTTTTCCAACTAATTGTGCGGGAAAATAGCAGAGGTATAATAATTACATCGTGAAGAAAAAAAAAAGTTAAAAAAATTAATAAATAATAGATAAATAACATTTAATAAAAAGACTCAGGTGATGGAATTTATTTAACGTTGTTGTAGCCGATGTTTCAGGCCACATTTCAGAGTGCACACCTGATGTTATATTTACACTCAATCGATTTTGATGATACGTATTTAATGAACTTGAGACTTATTTGCATTACATGTTTAAAATTCTCTTGTCCGACGCGATTGCTTTAATCAAAAGTTTGAGAATCACTAAAATCACTAAATCGCTCGCGTAGACTGTATATTTAGATTTGCGGAAATATTATAAAGACCTGCTCTTATTCGAAGATAAACATCTAGTCCTACATATCTATCTTTTCTGCGAATACAACTGTGTCGGACTTTTCTTTATGACGCAGTCGGCAGCGCGAGCAATCCGCAGCTGTTTCCACGGCTTCCGGGAAAATTTGGCCAAAATAGAAATTTCCACCAGATAAACACATTTGTGCCGGGGGTGGCTTCAGAATTATTTTTATCCGGTATCGGTAAGTAAACGATACGAGCCTAATGGAATATGCTTGAAATGTATGGAAATGTTGTCGAGTAATCTCAGCGGCCCGGCCTCGCTACCGAAGTGACTGTATTATGTCTGTATTACTGCGGCGAAATGTACGGACGAATCGTGCATTATTTGCGCCGTTTCCCGATTCCATTTCGCGTTTCAAAATTTAGAAACATCGCGAATGCGCAGTGAATTATGTAAATTGATGAAACATGTCACTTAAATGTTTTATGAATTCTAATAGTTTTCTTTTGGTCTTATGTAAATAAATCTTTAGTTTCCGTGTGAATCCAAAGTCTAACTTCATTTTTCTTTTGGAGGCGTCTTTGACGACAACTTCTGAATTTTTTTGAAGTAAAACTGATTGAAAACTAACTAACTTATCATCACGCTGGGATAGGCAGAGAGGATAGAACGCCATACTTTTTTCTTGACACACAATTCTCGCCTAATCCATATTCATTACATCTTCATGCCATCAACACATCATATATTTTTCTACCATTCACCATCAAACCGCCTAAGTGATCCTTTCTTAATCTTACTTACTGTGTTAAGATCAGCTTTAAATTCTCTCCTTATTTCTCCATTCTTTACTCTGTCATAAATTGATCTGCCAGCTCCCAGGCATCACTTTCATTCATCAGTGTCAGTACCAGGATTCCATTGTGTACCGCTAGTCTTGCTTCTGTTGACAAGTTCCCATTAGATATTCCGCCCAAAGCGCCGTTCACTTTGTTCCCTGCAGTCAGTCTCTTTTGGATGTCTTACTCAGCCTTTCCATATA
This sequence comes from Eubasilissa splendida, assembly GCA_031772225.1. Taxonomy (NCBI): domain Eukaryota; kingdom Metazoa; phylum Arthropoda; class Insecta; order Trichoptera; family Phryganeidae; genus Eubasilissa; species Eubasilissa splendida. Next base: position 20,395,492 of record CM062847.1, read on the forward strand.
ATATATTATCAAACATACTTCCCAAATACACAAACTCATCTACTTGTTCTAAACATTCATTACCTAAAAGTATTTTGTACGTTGTCTTTCTTTACTCATTGATTGAAAACGCGAGACGAAAACGCACATCCCACTTTTCTATTATCTTACCTTGAACAAACCTGTGTTCTACTGCTGCTGTTGGTAGTGACTGATAGTATGTTACAAAGTTCATAGCTTCGATTTTTTTAATGTAAACTTTTGCGATTTTCTACGGTCAGCTTCTATTGAATTGTGAATTTTATTTCAAAGTTTCTTAAAACATAAACTGAGTGAAATGGAGTGTATCGTGCAAGAATAAAAGCTTCCAAGCCAACCTAGAAGTTTGTATTTTTCTCTATCTACAAAATAACAAATTCTCATCGATATAAGTGTCCAAAATGTTAAACGTGTTTTGACTATTGTATTTTAATTTATGTAGTATTCGATTTACATAAAATTTGTATGTATATATATATATATATATAATATATACATATAACAGATAATTTTCTGGGGGAACCCGCGTCCAATAGTCCCAAGAAGGACTTTTCAGGTCCTATTGCAGGATACAGTATTAAGAAAAGTATCGTTGACTCAATCGCTCAGTGACATTTGTTGTAATCGTACAATCCGCCATGGGATCCCGAAACTTCGGTCAAAAAAGTGGAAGCATAAAAAAAAAATTTGATTACTCAACATATTATATGTGGTTCTAAACATTCTTAAAACTCTTCAAATGCTTTCATTTCTAACGAATCTAACAGCGAAAAAATAAACACATTTTTGATCGTTTTACAAGCCTATTGCTATTAGAAGATGTGAAAAATGTCATCGAGTGTTAAAATTTGTGGCTAACGTTAATTTACTGGGATATGAGTCAACGTTTAGTAAAGATCTATGGAAATGAAAATCCAACATATTATTTGACCCGTTTGAACAAACAAACCATTCTTTTTTAAGAAATATGTTTATAAAGCAGTATTTTTTAAATCAATTTATACAATTTCAAATTTTATTAGAGAGCTAAAATGTTTAGCGATTTCTGTTACTTTTCAAACACTTTTACTTTTTCATGCGTAACTCTGAATATTATTAATGTATTATACATTGGTCATTATTTTGTTTAGTTAAGGTAGTAGTTACGGATAGCGTACACTAACAATATTTTCGACACAAATACAACCATAATTTTTGTATGTACATTTAAGTAGTTGAACTGATATTTTATACAATAAATAGCATATTGATATTTTTTAACAGCTGTCGTGGATATTTTATTGTTTTGAGTTTACGTCGCCTTATTGCCGGATCATTAATAAGTATTATAGAAGCTTTACGTTCTGAAAACTACGGGCAATTTGGACTAATATGAAGCAATCTCCTTTTGACTGACAGTCGCATTATCAATTTGTCAACGTCAACGACTGTTTTTAATCCCGGATTACATTTTTTTCCTAAGTCAAATTTTCCACTTGGCTCGTTTCCTTTGTGTTCGACAACAGTGCGGAATGAACTCATTTTCTCAAGCATTTCCTTACACAGAACTTCCTCAGTTATGTTTGTGAAATATATTCATTTTTTTAATGTTAAAAGGTAATATGTCGTTAAAAACTAGCTTTGTATCGTGCGACCTGCGTTACCATCTATTAGTATAAAAATATTGTTCATAATATGTGTATCATTTTATTGGAAATATTAAATTCCTCGAACTACCTGTTCTATGGTAACCCTTTGAATCGCGTTCATCCTTAATATTATAAAATCTGGGTAATAACAACACACGAAGACCGAAAGAACCTTCGAGAACTTAGATATTTACATACTAAATTTTAATTTACTTTAAATCTAATTTAATCTAAGGTTCTGGATGCACTTTAATTTCTCTATTAAAATCTATGCGCAATTATTCGCCTAAAAAATATTATCAAAAATTGAATTGAAATAAGATAATAATAAATATAAACTATTGTGTAAACTCTTATAAAAAAACATTCTTTAAAAACTTGTGAAGACCATGAAAATCCACAAACGCGCCTTTTCAATCCTTTGCAATCAATATAGATCAAATGTATTATATTATATTTTGTTATATTATATATATGGTGTTTTATAACAACATACTATGTGAAGGGTTCAGAAATAAAACCGTCACTATCCAATTGACGAAATTGATATAAACGTATTTCTAACTGATAAAATGCTTCTAAACATCTAAATATGTTTTCAAGCTAATAAAACTGCTATTGCCAGATAATCATTTTCAAACACTAATTCTCATCAATTGGATAGTGGCGGTTTTGTTTTTGAAGCCCTCATATGAGTAATAATAAAAATCCATAAATGTTTTTAAAAGCAAACGTTACGGTAATGTTACAATTTGAATTGATCAATTTTCGATTTAATAAATCTTTACCGTTGAGATTGCACGATGCACATGCTGTAGACTTTAGCCGTGCAAGTGATCAAATATTTCGCGCATCCAAGTAGCGCCGCATGTTCTTCATTTCCTTTGTTCACACCCATCGCCACGCGTGGAATGACGCGAATGAAATCTCGGCAAGCCCGAACTAAAAAATCGCTCGGATCGCGTTGTCTCGTGCTCAAACCGTTATTTTGTCCGTATTATTATGTACAGTGGAGCAATAACCTCCGACATTAGTTGGCTTCTAAAATCGACCTGTGATTTATGGCGGAACCGAATTTCGAATCATAAAACCGTTCTCACTACGGTATTCCGCGCGCAGTAGTTCGCTCTATCAGTGGAAGCTGACTGCAAAAGTGTTTAGTTTTATTGCTTTACGAGCGATGACTGTTGATTTATTTGTGCGCAGCGAGCCGCTGGAAAATAAATCAACGCCGGTGACCGACACGCATCTGCGGTTAGCCAAAAAATATTTAAAGAAATTCTATCGAAAGTGGTTTCCTAGCGGGTGCCATCCGCGTGACTGCGTACAGCCACACTAGGGATTTATTTAACTGTTGAAACGTTGACAATATTTAAGTAGCGATCTTATTTAGGATATCGCGCTAGTGATGCATATTGTTAACGTGAGCAGTTCAAGCACACTATTCATGATTATATTACATACGCGACTGATATGCAGGGCCGGCCTTAGACCGATTAGACCGATTGGACCTAATCGGGCTCCGCATCTTAGAGAGCCTCGGGCGAGACATGAAAAAAATCAAAAATGGTTTTTAATATCAATGAAAGATTTTATTCTAAACAATAACTAAAAATACGGGGTTCCCTGCAACGCTGGACCGCTCTGGATCTTTATTTAGTACTTACATTTTTTGCAGTGAGTAACAAAAGCTAAATTATTTAATATTGATATTTGTCTCTGAAGAGTGTGACCGCATACAATACAGTTGAGGATGTTAATCTTGATTTTTATTCAAACATTCATAAAACGGATATCGCATTACATGCTCCAATCGGGTCCCACGTGGCTTTACTGGGGTCGGCCATAGACGATATGCATCTTTATATGTCCGTTGTCTGTCTAAATATATATCTTTCTCTCTCTGTCTGTTCTTTATAAATGTTATATCTTGGATGGGCCCCTGGCCACCCTATCCCCTTACCTAATATTAACGTGTATTATATAGAATACCATCCGTTCCACATTTTGCTCAGTTGTACTCACAAGTTCTTGAGGAAATTATAACCTCACCCCATCTTCTCCGACATATCACCCTCCCCCTGCCCGGACCAAATTTTAAATTCATCGTTATTCTTTAGGGCACGTTATAACTAAGTCGGAATCCCTGGCTTCGCTGGCACTTTGGTTGATGCTTCCTTATGCTTTGAGAGATTCCAAAGATTTTACCAGCACCTCCCTCCCCCTTGTCGGCAAGAACTTTAATTAAATTCGATCATGTATTTCGAGTGGGAACCGGTTCCAAAAGTAACCGATCAAATAGTCCGTCGTCGTCTATTAACGTTAACAAAGAACTAGTTCATTTTATTTCAATCACTGATATTTTAAAGAATCTTTTTTACATCCTACGATACTGAATCGATTCTGGGGTACCGGTTATCACCATATTAAGAAAATGGGTGCCCGGTGACTTGGTAGTAACCGGTTAAAAATCACCGGGACACAAATATTAACCACCACTAAATACATATGTATTTGAGTTAATTGGTCTTCTAAAAGTACACTATTTATTTTTTACATTAAAGGTATATATGGAAGGCGCAGGTCCACGTATAACTCTGATAAGCTCTGAAAAGGAATAAATATTTTATTACGTAGGTCGTAAATAATAGATATAATTTTATGTGAACCGGGAAATCTTTTAGTGTAAACAAAACGTAGGCTGCTGTAATATTGCTAAGAAGGAACACTCATAAAAAAATATGGTTCGTTTATCTCTATCTCGTAATTTTAAATTTATATGTAACCTTATTAAGTTTTTATTAAATCACGGTAGAAGATAAACGATTATTATTCGGTATATATGGCTTATTTTTAGCGCTTCTTTAATGATGTTTTATCCCATCAATGTGTTTTATCTCATCGATTTGGTCATATGGAACGGATGAATGAGGAGAACGGATGAAGGTAAGAAAGATATATGACGCAAATGTTGATGGCACTAGAAATAGAGAACGTCCGCGGAAGACTTGGCATGACCAGGTAAACCAGGAGGATGGTTCTGTTAGAAGCCTCAACAATCGGCGAGCTTGTATGACAATAAGTATGAATGTGGATGGGCGAGAAGAGTGTGGCGCTCTATCCTCTCTGCCTACCCCGGCGGGGAAGCGGCGTGATGGTAAGTAAGTGTTTTATCTTCGATATTTCGCCGACTAAGTGACAAAACATATAACCGGTATTACCACAGTATTACCAAATTTACTATGCTAATCTGAAACTGAATATGGACAACTCAACGCGGATTTTTTTTTTAAAATAATTATTGCATTCACATTTAAAATATTACTTACATAAGTTTTACGCGTATGGAATTCACTGTATTATTTATTATTTTTAAAAAAAAGTTTTATTTTGAACATAAATTTTAGAAGTTTTATTAGGTTTTGTATTGTTACAAAATTAAAGCAGCGTGGTGAATAATAATAATTTTGTAAATTTATTTATTCTAAATATAAATGACAAAAACATTCGTTTCAAACGAGCATTTCACATGAGTTTCTCATAAACGTATGTTAGACTATTAAACGAAAATGAAAATGAAAAATACAACACCTACCTCCTCTTTCTTCTCCCTGTCGCCGGTCTCTATAGAGATTATTCTGTGTAATTTAAATCTGTTAAAAACACTTTGTTTAAATAAACTTAATAGGCTAGTCGGCAAACATGCCAAACAATGGAACCAAATATATACGGTGATCTACGAGTTTTTCAATAGTCGTAGCAAATTATATTTTTACAATGAATTGATAAAAAACATATCTCTGACTAAGAATAGAATTTAATTATCTATTTATTTATTATCTAAATCTTATTTTATATCAGTGAATTCGATAAAGTATGTAAGCGTGTACCTACATAAATATAAATATATAAAATATGTTTTAACAATCAATTCACTTAAATGTAATCCATATGTTTAAATAAACGTAAATTAAATTAAATTAAATTTAAATCTCGCATTTATTGGGAAAGCGCCTGTATGTCCGGTACGTAATTTTATTTTTTGACAGGACCGAATTTATAAAACAAAATAAAAAAAATGGTGTTCAAAGAGCCGCATGCAATTTGGGAGCCGCTATTTACCGACCCCTGAATTTGTCTATAAATTAGTTGTAAACACTTGCTGTTGGCTTTTTGATATAATGAAAAACTAATAATTCAACATCAATATGTTGTTTTACTAGCGCATCTAAGACGGTCCGGTACGTTCTATATGACTGAACACGACACTCGGGGTCGGTTGTGTGATCAGTAGTAAATTTTTACTATCTCCCGTGGTAACAATCGTTTGCGGGTTGTTTGAACATCTAATTTATTATTGTCAAAAGCATAGATGGTATGTCTATAGGGGAGACAAATAATCATGAAACAAATAACCAAAAAAGCGCGGTCGCTAAATGTAATATTGCAAAATGTGTAACTCACCCGTTTCGTTTTCGAACTTGTCAGAACCTGTACGTGTGTCATATTTTACCATCGATTCTCGTTTTTACTCTCCGATATCGGAGAGTGAAATCAGTTTACTACGGAATGTACTTTCGAGAAGTAAATATTTTTCACCAACTATCAAACGACCCGTTTTCGCAAAAAAATTTACGTTAGTAACTTTTTTTATTAAAGTAAAAAGTTAGATCACACAACCGGCTCTCGGTGTTGATTGTACCCGCCCGCCTGTCCGACTTGGTGTGATGTTTTCGTATAATTATATTAGCGTCGCTACCGCGCTATTTCGAAAGACGCCTATGGAATATGAAGTCTTATTAGAGTCCTATTTCCGCAGTCTACACTGAAATCTGCAATGCGACCTCGTACCCCGTGCTCCTCTTTTCCCTCGGAGGTGAAAAGTTCAATGTCGCAAGCGCGGGTTGTCGGCCAATACGATCCGCTGTGCCCCGTCACATACGCCACATTTGTCGTTCAAATGTAAGAGAGAGTATTACAATGGCTTTTAATGAAAAATAGCGCACACTTAAGGATCTTAATAAGACACAATTGTGGTTATCAAATAATTGTTTTGTCAGCTTGGTAGACACTGTATTGGAGTGTAAAATATACTACGGTCTAAATGCAAATGTGAAAGATTGCAACCATAGTCTTGCATATTTTTCACGAAAAGTGCAGTTACGGGTCCACGAAATGGGATAAATTACGCCCAAGAATTTTTAATGGTTCAAACCTGAGAATAAAACTGCTACAACAGTATATTGAATTATATATATATAAACAGTTAGTCAAGAGATGCAATTAGGTATGCATTGCTTACTCTTGTAGCGGAGGAACACTGATCAATGTACAATATATTGCACTTTGCTTACTCTTATACCGGAGGAACACTGTCTGCTACAATACAGTAAATTACTAGTGTAGCAGGCAGGGTACCCAAATATTATATATCTTACTTTCTTACTGATATGTTGTATTTACTTTGCCTAATTTTATACGCATACTCACGGTACATTTGTCTGATATTTTAAATATTATACGCAACACTCATAGTAATTAACTAGGTGAAAATGTATACATAATGAATATTAATTTGGAAGAGTAATACATTAGACCGTTAGACATTATTTATCAATGTAAGTACATAATACATGTAATAAGTGAACCTAATAAATGTATTATTATTATTAATTAACAGTTATTAAATGTAGAATCATGTGCAAGGGGAAATGATGCATAAAAATAATATAATTTTTGTTAGCCACACTCCGAGAGTAATGTCTCCATGGCTGTTCAACTTGTATATGAATAATTGTGTGAAAGAACTGGAATATATGAATGTAAGAGTGAAATGGGTGATTTGATTGCATGCTGTTTATTTTACGCCGATGATGCAATATTAAGCAATAAGAGGCTAGTGAGTAGAATGTACGATGTATGCAAGGAAAGCGACCTTATTATGAATGTCAACAAATCGAAAGTGATGGTATTCGAGAAGGAGGAAAGCAAGACAACGTGTAAAATACTTGTAAGTAATGAATGTTTAGAACAAGTAGATGAGTTTGTTCATTTGGGAAGAATGTTTGATAGAAAAGGAAAGACAGAAAAATATATCGAAAGTAGGGTGACTGCAGTGAATATAATGAACGGCGTATTGAATGGAATTATAGCTAATGGGAACTTGTCAACTGAGGCAAGACTAGCGGTTTAAAATAGAGTCCTGGTACCGACACCGATGTATGGAAGTGAGGCCTGGAACTGGCAGAACAGGAACGAAAGTAGACTGAATGCAGTGGAAATGAGATCACTTAGGCGTATATGTGGCAAATCAATTTATGACAGAGTAAAGAATGAAGAAATAAAGAAAGAGTGTAAAGCTGATCTTAGTATAGTGAGTAAGATTAAGAAAGGATCACTTAGGTGGTTTGGTCTTATGGAACGGATGAATGAGGAGAGAATGCTAAGAAAGATATATGACGGAAGTGTTGATGGCACCAGAAGTAGAGGACGTCCGCGGAAGACCTGACACGACCAGGTAAACCAAATACTGGAGGATGGTCCCGTCAGTTGTCTCAATAATCGTCGAGCTTGTATGAGAAGATGTATGAATGTGGACGAGGCGAGAATTGTGTGTCAAGACAGAAGAGTTTGGAACTCTATCCTACCCCCGCGGGGAAACGGCGTGATGGTAAGTAAGTAAGTAATTCTTGTTAAATCTTATTCAAATAATAGCCCAGTTTTGTACAATACAAAAACAATGTCTTTTTGTAGGCAAATTTGAAAGGAAACTGATGTATTCTTTTAATATAAATTAGGTTTATATAATACGATATTTTTGTTCTAAAAGTATATTTTTCAAATAGAAAAACATTTCTACCGACAAAAATTACAATTCATTACAAAATTTTGCAACGTCTAACGAAATATGTATTTTTAATGCAGTGTACCGAATATTTTAATAATTTAATCATTATAAACGACAATGTGTGTCGCTGAAAAATCGTTAATAGTAATAAACATTTTTTACCCTATACAATTTATTAACTATTTGAAAATCGTTACATCATTTACAATGCTGATTTTTAATCTACAAAAGTTTTGTTATTGTGCATTTAAAATCAATGTAAAGCAAACTTATCACCTTTTCATTTTGTTATTTTTTTGCCGAATTGCGTCCAGTGTTGAATATAAGTCTATATTTTTTTTCTTCAATGTTTGCAAAATTACTTTGTCAACCTTTTACCTTTTAAATTTGTTGTCATATAAGTTATACTTATTCACTATTTTATAGTTTTGTTTTTATCTATTCTTGTATTTTTAAATTTCATTATACATTGTTTCCTGAAGAAGACTATACCATAGGTATCGAAACATATAGATTAGTTAATAAACAGTGGTTTAAACAAAGTATTTTGTATAATTATTACTATATTTTTTTGTTTTCTGCAGCTCATGTTTGGTGTATTACTTCCAATTGTTATGTATGTACCTACAGTCAAACCTAACCTAAACCTAACCTAACCTAAACCATTGAAACGCTAGTAACCTAACCTTTCGTGATTCGAGGAGAGTTATGAGTTGGAACAATTATTTTGAATTGTTTTGTATAATCATCAATTATTATGTGTAATCTTTTAAGGGTACTAAGTTATTATTATCTTCTTATTTATGTTTTCTGTAAGCGGATGTGCATTGAAACGATTATTGATATCATTGAATTAATGACTTTGTTTACCCGGCACGGAACCCAGATGTTAAGCTTGTCTACTCATTGTTCCCAGAGGAGCATTATCTCCAAAACTATCTTTATAAACTGTCGCAAGACCCGTCAGTGGTCAGATCGTATCTAACATCCAAACGAGAAAGAACTGAAAGTCTATTCGTTTCAATACATCTCCGTGGACACGCTACCTTATACATTTGTGCACCTATATTATATCAATAAACGAATTATTCACAAGTACCGAGCCCCGATTGCGGAACATAAAACAATTTTGCCCAACAACTTGCCTGATAATATCTGACCATCAGGTCTCAGGACGGATAAAAAGCGAGTGAAGCAATAACAGACAAAACTTCTACACCAAACATGTTAGTTGACAATTTTTGTTTGATTTAAAGGCGATTATTATTATTCTTACAAGTAATTTGTGAATCCTTTATGTGTGAATACGTATTGCATGTATTCATACGCACGCTTGTTGTCACCGAGTAGAATAATATAGTGACTCGTGAGAAGGTTCCAATTATCTAATTAGTTAATCTGAATCGTAAAATGAATCTGGTTGTAAGACGCGGGACTTGACATTCTTGATAATGTATACAAGTATTCGGCCGGGCACGTAGAATCATCATGCAATTTTTCGCTTTTTGCGATCAACAGTCTAATTAGGACCTAAGCGATATTCAAGCGATCCTTTGTTCTCTCATACTATAGACTGATACTATTCTGTTTTGGATCATCCGCGGTAATCACAAATTACACTCAAACTGATTGCTAGTATATGTATCAATCGCGTGAGCTTACGTCGTATATATTGAACCATATAATTTTCAATAGCTACGATGTAAGCTTAAATTTAATATGATTGGTGGAATTATTAATTAATACATTTTTTTTTTTTTTGCTTTAAGTTAATCTACATTTGACGAAAAATGTTCTCAGCGGATTTAACGGAACGTTTTCGAGCTCTAGCTTATTATCGTAATTAATTCAATATTCAAAGATTATGCTTAAGATAAATTGTAAATAATATTCTTTACTGTAATTTGATGAAATTATCGTTGTAGATTTTCTCAGCTTAATCTCTTTAACATGGTTTAAATATAAATTCTAATGATGTACGAAATTTATTTTAAAAGGTGCGTGTGGTGTAATTGTTCTTTTTCTTTCTTTTTTAATTATAACGTTTTTTTTATTAGTTATTTATCATATTAATAATAGGTGTACCCAATAAAAATACCGCATTTTACGTGAATACCTTTGACGGTCAGTTGTGACTTATTTGTCGTCTGGATCGCACAGCTTTTTTCAGCGATGTTTGAGAGTACGTCGCGAGTATAACAGTTAAAAAAACAAACACATTTTCAATGGAGGACTTCGTTACGAGCAAGCTGTTTATACGCTCTTGTGTGCTGTATGAATTTCACCTAAAAATTTTGTAACCACAGCAACCAAAAAACAATTGTGCCATCTATGGTGAAGCTTTACTAATTCGTCAATGCTAAAAATGGTTCAAAAGAATTAAATCAAAAAATTTTTGTTTCGAAGACAAGCCTAGAAATGGGACACCAAAAATCATCGATTAATATCCCTTACCTGCAGAAATTGAGGCCAATTCAGAGATGTCAATTAACAAGTTAACAAAGAAGGCCAGGGTTTTCATGGCCCAGCATTAAAAGAATTTTCTAAAAAAATCGGGAACAAGGAGTGTGGGTATCGCACGCAAAAAGCGACGTCAATGTGCGGCCTCAAATTGCGAGAATAACGCGAAAAAAAATTAATGCTCTCGAATGAAAAACTGTTGATCACCCTCCGTATTCTCCTGATTTAGTGCCATAGGATTACCATTTGTTTAGGTCTTTACAACATAATTTAGATGTGAAAAAATTTAACGGTGTCAGTGAAGTGAAAACAGCCCTCCCTCAATATTTTAAATCAAAGCATGTCAGTTTTTACAAATGAGGGATTAAAAATTTGCCTGAACGATGGAATAAGGTTGTATCTATTGATGCAGACTATTTTCTTGAATAATATTGTGAAAATAAATTTGTTTTTAGAAAAAATGCTTTTCATTCACAAAAACGTAATTTTTTTTGAGTACCCCTAATATGTTTATATAATATTAAGTTAATGTATGGATTAATTATATATTGAATAAAAGTAGTTTTTCTCTGTGGATCAGTCTCAAATCTCGTAATCATATTTTGTTTATTCTATTTCATAGGGTAGAGATAGCTTGTGCCAACACTGAAAATTATAAAATGATCTTCGCATGCCTAATAAGTTTCCTTTTGTTTTTTTCAGTTTTATTAATGTTTCGGATAATGTATTTTTCCATTTTTTAATCGTTAAGATGAGTCATGTAACCCATACGTGTTTTAATAATAATTGACATTGTTTTAGATACAATATATCGTGCTAATAATCTCTTTAATTAGATATACTTGTTCCAGTTGTTTTCAGTTTTTATATATGTATATATATAATATAAACTGTTTTGTGATGCGATTTCGCTTTCCCATCTGACCAAAAAACAAGAAACTCGTCGTTTCGTCCGATTGCGTCAAGGCCAGGTCAAAAGTCAGCGAGAACCATTACGCACTTTCGGATTTATTTCGAGTCAAGCAACAGCCTATTTCCTTTTTAAAGTGAAAACGGAGTTTAATTTATTTCAATTAAATAAGCTTATACGTTATAATCATTTTATATAGTATTTATTTGCTCTTGTTGGATATTTGGCTTCTATATTGAATACATTTGTATGTGTGTTGTTTGAATTGGGGTAGGGATTAGCGATGATTGACGATTTGCTGGAACACCAGTTCCAGTTGAATAACGCATCATTTGTTCGGTTAACTTCGGAGCCGGTTCCAACTTTCGAAATATACGATCGAAGTTGATCAATTAGATAGACAAATTATCATTATTAAGGAGAACACATTCTTATTGTGAAGTTGTAATTATTCAGAACAGACGGTTTAGGTCTGTGATGTTTTAAATATTAATCAATGTATTAATTATAAAGATATACATATAAAATCAATTTTATCTCGGTAGCGCAAAAACAATATTTTTCGATAAAATTGATTTTATATGTATATCTTTATAATTAATACATTTAATTAGTATTTAAGACAAATTAACGTTTTTAAATTGACATTTTTCATCGTTCAAAAAATTTGTCGCCGGCGAAGAGGGAGACACGAGGAGCATCAGTGCGGTTGTCCGGTTCCTTCGACAAGCAAACAAAGCCAGTCGGATTGCGGTATTGGATAATGCATCTCGAAAATTGAACTAATCATCTGATATTTATTTACACTCACGTCCCCTTCTCCCCGTGTCACCGAGATACGTGAACATCGAAAAGAAAACAATTTAATTTACCCAATTGATCAAATCCGATCATGTATTTCGAGTTTGAACCGGTTCGGAGTTTGAATCGATCAAATGGTCTGTCGTCGTCACCGACAACTGTCAACGATAACAAATAACTAGTACGCTTTAATTCAATCGCCGATGTTACAAAGAATATTTCTGCATTTTACAATACTACAATCGATCCCGGTTATTTAGATATCGTGTAACTGAGTATCCCACTGACTCGATGGTAACCTGTTAAAAATCTCCGGGACACAAATATCAACTACCGCTAATAGAGATGTGTCAGGACAGAAAGGTGTGCAATTGTATCGGTTAATTTTGTTTGGTTGTATTTGTTTCTAAATACATAATATTTCAGAGATTTTCTCTAACGACAAGATGATCGTGATCGATGCATCACGTTTTGCTTATTTTTAATATCATTATAACTTTCCAATGATCGTAATTATTGAGTTACCTTGCCTTTACTGTTTTCTTTTACGTTCTTCATTTTCTTGGTGACGTCATTATTTGCGCTTATTAACTACGACGATTAAATAAGTATTTTACAATACTTCGTATCGCTTTCACTGTGTTCTTTTCTGCTGCGCATTTAAAAAATATTTTTTACAAAATTTATTATTTATTATTATTATTAAAACATTTTTATATAGCTGCTTATTGTTTGATTTATTTCAAATGCACCTGCTTACTATGTACATACAATTTTGGTTCTATAACATAATATCATTTTTCAGTTAAGTACTTATAAAATATTATCGCGTCTATCGTTTTCGCTCATCGTGTCCGTGTCAGGTACCGTAACCCCCTTAGCAATAAACATTGAAGATTATGGAAACTTTCGTTTTCTTTATCGTTACTTACCTACTTGTTTTTAACTGCATTAATTTCGCACATTATTTACTCGAGGAACGATTGAATGTCCCGATCCGTCGAAGTACTCGATCGACGAATGCCAATTATAAATCTTAGAAATTAAGTTAAAAATATATTATTAAAATATTATAAAATGTTAAAATAAAAGTTACTTATTTAGAACGATTTTTAAGTATGAACATATTTCGTATTTTTTAAATTTACATTTATTATTACATACCAGCATTTTGTCCACTTTGATATAGAAGAGATATTTTATACTTTATACGTAAACAGAGAAAAAAATACATCAACAGCATGCAAATGCAATACACCACAAAAAAAATTACAAATATAAATAATATATCTTTTGATTTAAAAAAATGGATGAGTCTTTTGATTCCATGTCAACAAACATATCCCCGTTATTGGTGGTGCAAACAATGGCGCTTTGAGATTAACCCCACAAAAAGCGACACCACCCTATTCTCGCGTAAGATAGCCGGACACGAGACCAACATAAGGATGTTCGGCGAAAACATTCCCTGGACCAATACCATCAAATATTTAGGTGCGATCTTGGACTCTAAACTCACGTGGCGCTATCAGCCGGGCCATTGACAACAAGCTCCTGCTATATAAGGCCATTAACAGACCTGCTCTCACCTATGTAGCCTCCGTCTGGGGTCACGCCCTCAAACACCTCATAAAAAGTCTCCAAATTCTCCAAAACATGCCCTGAGTGCGCATAGTTAGTCGAGAGTTCCACTCCTCCATCACGACTCGGGCTTCCCCTTAACCCCTAATAAATGATCACATAAGACAACCCGCAGAATGTTTTTAACCCGAACCTCACCATAAAAACTCTACGCGTATGACCTAACCTCTCCCTCCCGATTCAAATTTAGACGACCAATGATGGTCTTACTAAAAGATTAAACTCCTGCCCCATAGTTAGCAGTTCCCTGCCCCAAGCGAGCAGTAACTTATCTCTCTTCTCCCCTTTTGTTGTAATACCACCTCTCTACACCGCATAGGTTGCTACGATAGATGAAGAAGCAAGGGATCTTGGTACCCGGGACTCTATTTGACATGAGATCAGTGATTAGTGATACCGTATTGTATTTTAGTTTACGCTAAGCGCTGTTTAATTATTATATTTTCATTTTTAATAGCGTTAACTTGGTGCCTAAACATAATGATTATTTGTAACTTTGTGTTAACTACGTTGCTTGCTTTAACGTCGACCGTTTCAATATTACAGTACTTATCTTCGGGATGTCTTGTTTATCAGGACGGACGTACATTACGTACGTATGTGTCCGTCCTGACAAAGTTTCTGTGGCAACGAAACCGGTTGACGTCGGATCAATCAACGTGGTTAATACAAAGTTAGTAATTTATTAAACTTGAGGATTTATTATTATTTTTATATTTAAATTAAATTATAAAGCCACTGCACCCTTACAGTATTAAAATTTATTTATTTATTTTAGTAGCATGAAATAATACATATGAAAATAAAGGTAATTACTTTACTAGTCGTGGTCTGTTCTAAAGCAATTACATGTACAGTTTTTGAATATTGTAATTGTTAAGGTACAATCAGAAGTTATACAATGTTATAATAATATTTTTGTCTATAATATAGTATAGTTAGATACAAAATGTATAGGTAGTTAGATTAGTACAAATGACAAATCAGTTTCATTTTGCTTTCTACTCACATCGTAACTATCAAATATGTGATTTTTAGTAATTTTATACACTGTATTCTATTAAGATGTGTTCTATTGAACACATCACATACTTCGCGTAGAAAGGGTTGATTTCCTGAATAGTATAACGCTTTCAATACTGAATAGTTAAGCATAGTTTCAAGCAGATGTTTATTTAATTTTTTCGGGAATCTTATTTTAAATCGCACGTCATACACAGTTTTCACGAGAATTTTCGCTATGAACACATTTTTACTTACGCGTTTCAATACTAAAGTGAATGTAATGCCCCGCGGTTATTTATTACTATAATGACGTTAACTAGCTACGTCATAAATGAATTACCAAACGTGCATTGTTTTGGCACGATGACAAAACACCAAACATTATGTGAACTTTTTGATCATATTAACCCAAACCATATTATTTAAAATATTACATTTTATCTTTACGAAGATAATTACAGTGGTATCCCGATTTTACATGCCCGGAATTCGCGTTTACCCTCCGTTTGCGTGTTATTACTACAATCCCGTGTCATTTTAGTATATTTAAAACCCTGTTTTACGTACGTCTTCCCGCGATTTACGTCCAAAATTTATTAAAATTTGGACAAAAATTAAATACGCCCAACGTAGTGGAAATTGATGAAATAGTAGACAGTCGTATAAACGAAAACTTGACAGAAGAAGTGTCTGTTCATCCCATCCCAGTTCCTACAAAGAACGATGCCATGAGGCATTTTAAAGGGCTCAAAACATATTTTTAATGTAATGTACCACCACAAACATGTAATATTGAAATAACTATTCAAATATAACATCGACAACAAAAAACATGCAGCATAAAACATTGTTAGATTTTTTTCAGTAAAAAATAATACATAATTTACATTTTCCCTATTTTTAGAAATGTATCGGAACTTTTGTATCTATAAAAATAGTTTCAGTTGTAATTGTCTCGGTTGCGTACCGAATGAACGAAATTAATTGTATTGTCTTCCGAATCCCAGGTAATAGATCGGTCTCGAAGAGTACCCCAGCTTTTTTCTATGACGTAAATCTGTCGGCAACATTTATGCCGATCCAGACGTTCCCCGGCGTTTAAGCTAGCGCCTTGTGAGGTGCGAGCCCGACCGCCCGATAATTTATCGAATCGGTAATCGTCGAAGAGCGTGGGAAATGTTCGGTGACTGCCATTACACTCTCGGTTCAAACTATTGTCTAACAATATGTATATTGATATTTAGTTCATAACTTGTTCATCTGGCGTCTGCTATCGGCTTACTCGAAGGCATTTGAGATTCCGTAAAAACAAAGTAGATGGCTTTCAGATAACGGAACGATAGATGTGTTCATTTGAAAAGTGCAACATATGGGTTCGAAAATTTGTCGTCAAAAGTACTGTCGCTGTAGCATGGTTGGTTAATGAACCTTCCCCGGATTTTTCGATAAAATTGATTTAATATGTATATCTTTCTAATTAATACATTTAATTAGTATTTAAAATATCACAGACCGTCTGTTCTGAATAATTATATCACGATAAGAATGTGTTCTAATAATAATTATTATTATTGACATAATTGGTACGTGCATGCGTGTACGCTGCGTATGTACCATTTATAGTATAGAAATATATATAAGTATATACTCTTTAATTCATTAAGCAAATTATATATTTTTATTGCATCCCTTTTCGCTCTCCTCCCCGTCCTCCGGCTCTATACAGTGTAAAAACACTTTTTTGTTTATATTTTTATTAGTTTATATGACATTTACTTTGTCTATCTTCGAAGAAAATTTACTGGTCCTATTTTTATAGTATGTCACAAGTTATTATATATTATGTGCTGTTTGTTTCTGGAAATAATTTTTAAAAAAATTAAAAATATCGTTCTTTCGTTATATTTTGTACGCGGAGTAGGTAAGCACCATAATATTATAATAGCAGAAGTTACTCCAGTTAGTTGTATTCGGAAAACTTATCTAATTATGAAATCTCCTTATGCGTCTTGCGGGTGGTAAATACACACTTATTCATGTACGTGTTGTGTTGTAATCCCCGGCCCGATTCCCCGCTTGGTGCTTTTCCTTGAGCGATCCGTCCATTAGAATTATTATTGTTCTGTATCCGAATAAGGAACGCGAAGCCGTTAGTCCGCCATTTTGCATATATTTATCTGTAATTGTCTCGAGTCTTTTCTCACGATTAAAAAACGCGGCTTCGCGCATTTCGCTGCTCCCACTTTGCCCTTTGTTTTACCGTTCCGTCAACCTTTTCTTGCCACCGGTCTGTCTCGGCTCGGCTGCAACGTCGGCCAAAACGCCGACACTTGATACAAAGTGTCGATTCTAATTTATCGTGTGATTATTTTTAGCGATATGATACTTTTTATCCGCGTGTCTTTTGACTTGCGGGGCGACTAGAGGCGTCTGTTTAGGGTCCGCGAGTCGATATGCTGAAAGTCTTTTGTTTTCGTGAGGCGGTTGCCGACGCAATATTGTATACGGTCGCCGTTTGTACCAAACTGACATGCTCGCGTTCCACTAACTCTGCCATCTCGTCTGCTCGCCCGCGCGCCGCCGCCGCCGCCACCAGCCTCGTCGTCTCATCAGGCTCATCACGCACGCCGCGAGGCCGGGCTCGGTCCCGACACTTGGCCAAAAGTGTTACCATTCCTGTTTTACCGGCTGTTTTACTGATTTCTCTGTTTAGCAACCTCCGTGCGCTTCCGAAGACTAATATCGAGTTCAATCAAAATAAAGATGTTTTATGATATACTTCATTATTATTTTTTAAATTAAGAAAATTTGAATCAATTTAATTGTAAATAAATAAAACAAACAAGTATTCACCAAGTATTTGTGATATTAAGGAAAACACATTCTTATTGTGAAGTTGTAATTATTTAGAACAGATATAATATTTTAAATACTAATTAAATGGATTAATTAGAAAGATATACATGTAAAATTAATTTTATCGAAAAATATTGTGGTTGCGCTACCGGGATTCGAACCTGGATCTCTTTCCAAGCCGGGGAAGGTGCGTTATCCAACTATGCTACAGCGACAAATTTTCGAACCTATATGTTACACTTTTTCAAATGAATACATCTATCGTTCCATTATTTGAAAGCCATCTACTTTGTTTTTACGGAATCTCAAATGCCTTTGAGTAAACCGACCTTTCTAATTAATACATTTAATTAGTATTTAAAGTATTCGTGTGTTGTAATATGTTCAATATCTCTTATTTTATGTATCAATAAAATAATTTTGTGTTTTAATGAGTAAAATTATATAATTTCAAAATAGTCAAGAGCAAAAGAACAAAATAACTATGTATAATAATTACAAAAGAAACTTAAATAAACGTGTATTATTTTTGAGCTAATTTGAACAACAAAGTTGATTACTGTTTGAAAGTATTTTGACTAGTCATTTTACTCTTTAAGCAACGGTATAATTCTAGTTAGCGGAAACTGTTACGTAATACTGATCAACTAACTGCGTACCGTAAACCATTAAATATATCATATTCTCTTAAAATGTTACCTACGTGACTCTCTGTATTTGAATATAAACTTGATTATTTATAAGCGGACTTTTACCCTGGCACACCGCGGCATACAGTACACAGTATACACGAGTTGTATATGTATGCAGACATGCACCCACACTTGTTTGCCGATCAGCTGATGTGGCGTGACGTTGCCGCTCCCGCCCTCCATACACAATCTTGTACGGACGTTTTTATTATTTTGTTTTTAAATAATTTATAAAATTTTCAGTCGATTTTTCTGAGTTATTTGTGCTGCATCTTTTTCGACCATTTGGCCGACTTTCCATTGTGAGTTACGGGCTGCGATCGCATATATCGGCCATTACTATTGCTGGCATTAGCTCCGACCCCGTGTCCCGTTTGACCGAAAACGTACGTTTCAGAACCAAAAAGTCAGCTTAAAAATCAAATAAACTCAGTTTTTACAGAAGTTCACGTATTAAAATTGTAATTTTCAGGCTGACTGTTTGTGTACATTTTAAATATAGACACCGACTACAAACATGTATTGTCGGAATCAGACATGAATGAGAGTATAAAATCAAAACTAAAATGAACGCGTTTGTAGAGTTTGTTTTATCTCAAGAAACTAGTACATACTAGGAATAGTAAAAAACACAAAAGTAGCCTGTCCGGCCTAGCTTATTTCCGTCTTAGTTTTTATATTATTTTTAGAACAGGCTTTCATACCGGTTTATTTAGAAAATGTTCCGTGAGATTTGTACACACGATTTAGCAACAATCTTCTTCCTAAACTCACTTTCGAGCGCGGAGCTGTGCGTCGTCAGGTATCAGGTGTGCACCGGTCCGACATAGGCTTAGCCGAAATTGAATAATTGTTGGAAAAAATAATAATGTTTTCAGTGTCATAAATATCCCCTTCTACATCGGACGCACGTTTATAAAAACATCCTTTTACCTTTTGGCTCGCCTTTGAGTAGATCAGACCGTACGTCGGCGCGCGGGCACTGCGGGTCCAAACAGAAATTGGCCTCTCGAGTGAGCGCTTACAAAAGTCGCGGCGCGAGGAGAAAGACCCGATCCCGGCACCGGCTTCGGGAGCGCGCCGGCGAGGACGGCTCTCGCCTTTCTGCCGAGTGTCTCGCGCTCCACCTGCGCGGGCGGGCCGCGACGCGGAGCCGCGGCGTGGGCCGCGTGCGCGCGCCTCGCGCATCAGCTGTGCTGCGGCAGTCCCCTCTCGGCCGCGCCGCAGTGAAGTCGCGGCTCGCGCTAGTCTCGCGTCGCACCGGAGACTGTCATACTGACGTTTCAGTGCCGGCATTCGAATTTCAAAACATTACGCCATTTTTCGCGCGGCGCTCGCGCTCTCCGATCGTTTCCCTCCGCAATCCGACCGCCGACGCTGCCGCTGCCGCCAGTGCTTTCAGACGAGCTTTAATAAAGAGTTTGTATTATTTCCAGTGTTTGACTTTTATTATCTTTTGTTTTCTGCAACGCGCTGCGCGATGATTAGCCAGGAATAAACTCGCGCTGTTCAATCGGTGTTGTGTGACATCTCGGGAGACACGCGGCACGACCTCTGCCGCTCCATTATCGGAGATAATTATACCCACGAAGCGCGATTGCGTGATATTGGACAATCCCGAAGACGGCTATTTCGATCGCTCGCTCGGGGCCGCTGGCCCTTTTTAAATATATCTGGAAAACTTTCTCGGCAATCGTAAAAAGTTTCAACTCCCACGAAGATTGTCCTCCGCGTGTGTCCGCGCCGCTGCCATTGTCTAGCGCGATCTGTCAGTGCGGAGGTGGAGGTCCCCGGAGGTCCCACGGCACCGGTGATTGAATGCCCGTTTTGTTCCAGCGAGGAAATTATTATTACAACCGAGCGAAATGAAAGTGATGCCTGAAGGTTCTCAATCCTTTTGTCTTACTCGTTCATTTCAATTCTTTCACAATCGGGGGTCGTTATATCGCTTATCGGTGAATGTCAAAAGTTATATTTGTATTTGTAAATATGATTTATTTTCCGAAAAGATAATATTATTCGTGTAAGAGCTGCACCGGATAATCGCTTCGGTTTCGGTTCAATGTCAATATTGCCATTTAATTCGATAATAACACCGTCATTTGTTTCCTCTCTTGAACGCAACATTTTAACATTGTTGATAGAATATCAATTGATGGAGTGTAACATTTCACCTGTCGACGAGAGTTACCGGTTCTCTCGAAACTCGTGTAGTGTAAATAAACTCAAGTAGAGTTATATCGTTGTTTTGTATATATCCATCCATTTTGAATTAACTGTCTCCAACCCGGTATGTACTTCCCACCCTTTTGACATTATCGCTACTTCAATGAACATGCCCGCAAGTGCGCAATGGTAACGGTGTTACACCCCGCCTATGAAGCCTGACACTTCCACCCGGCGACTGGCTGGTGGCTCCGTCGCCACCTTCATGAGCCGGCTCGCGTGAAGTCATCGATTACGACCATGGCTATGGGAACCATTTCACTCCAATAACAAGAGACAATTTATGTAACCTTGGCGTGTGATAGTTAAACTTCACGCGCACGTATCGGGAAATAATTAAGAGATCTTTTTGATTGCAATTCGCATTGTACTTAAAAAAAATCAATAAGTTTATATTTTTTCTCAATAATTGTACAGTGCCGCTTGTATGATAGACGCTAAAGTGTAATTGAATTAGAATAAAATATTTTATTTTAGCGTGTTTGGACCTCTGCATAATAGATTATATCGGCGAATGATATTCACGTGACTTCGGAATATAATTCTAACCCGATCCTTGTTCGAGTATTTGTTCACGTGTTCTAATTGAAGTAGCTAAATAAAAAATATCCGAATTCGGGCACTCGCAGCTTGAGATCATTTCCAACAGCACGTACGCCTGGAAAATAAATAACTCCGGTTCTGAATGGTAAACATAACGCCGATCGAGCATTATTGTTTACATTTTATTTACCGAGTAAGTTGAGAAATTTTACCGCACTTATTTATAGTAACATATTTTTTCTCAGGTAAACTTTATATCACTATTGTGACTATTTGCAACTACAATAGAACGAAGTATACGTATAACACTGTGAAGTAAAAAGTGTGAAGACTTAAAGGAGAACGACAGTGTTGATTTATAAACACAGTTGTATTCTGAATACGATCGGTCGATCTGCCGAGTGCTGTGTCGGTTGTGTTGTGAGAGCATCGGGCGACGAGTGAGTGTCGGAAGAGGAAAGTTTCGGGATGCGGCCGGGCTGAGGCGCCCCGCCCCCGCCCCGCCCCGCCCCGCCCCCGCCTGCAGCATGCTGCGCTCGCCCGCACACCACCAGGCCGTGGGCTCGCCCGCCGCCCTGCTGGGCCTGCCGCCCGCCCCGCCGCGCCTCTCGCTCTTCGACACCTGCCACCGGAAGATCCGCCTCATCGGCGGGGGACCCGTGGCCTTCCTCGGCGGACTCGTTGCGTAAGTCTTTTGTCGGGACTGTGTCCTGCCCGTCTGTCGGAGCTGTTTCTGCACCCGTTTGTTGGGACAGGTGTACACGAATGACATTTTGATAGAGACGAATGATTTTACCCCACTAATTCTGTCTTTCGCGCTACTTTCGAGACAAAGAATTTTCTGGGTAATTTTGCCGCGCTTTTCAACCCTGATGATGGACCCTGCGACGCGATCCGAAACTTCGGTTTGAGATACGCTGCAAAATTGCCCAGAATACTGTACATTCGTTCATCCGTGTACAACATACCCTTAAATTTCGACCATTTATTTACATAAATTCAAAACCAAATACAGTGGGAACCTCTGCACTCGTCTGATTCAATATTCAATATTCGTCACAAATGTTTCTATATTCATAATAAGAAAAACACTTTGCTTCAAACCACTATTTATTGATAAATCAACATGTTTCGATACCTGTGGTATCTTCGTCAGGAAACAATGTATTCTAAAATCTGATATTTTAAATGCAAGCATAGATAAAAACTAAACTATAAAAGTTATCTATGCTTGTATTTTTAATTTTTGTGTATGTACATTATTTCCCGAGGAAGATTCCATAAGTATTGAAACATGTTGATGTATCAATAAATAGTGTGTGTTTTTCTTATTATTTATATTATATGTTGCCACAAAGTAATTTTGCGAATAGTAGTTTCTATATTCGTTACTTCCACTTTCATGCATAGTCAACCAAAACACGATAATGTGAGAATGACTACTTCAGGAAGGCTTTAAAAAACGGACAGAAACAGGCAACATTGGCAAGTTCTTTGTTAAATCGAGTACTACTGAATCATCAGAAAAACGAAAACCATCACCAGAAGTAGAGTTACCTGATGATGACTCTCCTTCCTAAACAATAGTAACTTTCCTTCTCTTCCGCTTTTACCGTCATGTCTCGTCAGTTCAAAAGTAGTAAATGATTTAATTAAAATACTTTTTAACTTTTGTCCACTATTTATTATTTTATGACGGTTTCAGCCTGTCATTTCATCTTCAGACTGGTACATTATTGTCTTAAGCTAGGATATTTATACATTTCAATACAGGAGTCGTAAAATAATAAATAGTGGAAAAAAGTTTTAATTAAATCATTAAAGTGGAATTCTACCATGAATTAACAGTATCAAAATTAGAAATAATAAAAGTAGTAAACTTTTAACAATCATGTATGTATCATTTTTGGGGACTGGGAACAGATGAATTGAATTTATCTATATTCGTCAGGCCCTCAAGAACGGATTAAAAATGAATATAGAGATTCCACTGTATACATTATTTTTATTAAATTAGTGTGAAAATTGTGTTATGCGAAACTCTTTCACATATCGTAAGAAAGAAATCTTTTGTTTTACATAAGTTGGTATATGTAAATCCATAATTGTGAGTCACGCCGAGTTACGAAATCACCTCGTAACAACCTAATAGGATCATAATTGTGTATCGTGTTGGTGAATGTGGAAAATTGGTGTCTCTTTTTTGCATGTATGTACATATTTTATTTCTGTACAGCGCTAATAATTATTGTCTCCTATTCAGCTACAATATATTGTCGATATGGCCCTATTCCCATTTCCTAAATGCTGGTTCGGAGTAGGGTGTGACCCCGATTAAGTCTAAAGTTATTTATTTATCTAGCTACCATCCGAACACATGGTGGGGGCCGGATCCTTGATCTCCCGCAAGTCAGTGCAGTCAGTGTGCAGTTGTAGATGCATAATTGCCCAAATACACTTATATATACTCGTCCTTATATAATTAATTCTTATTACATGCGAGCCTTTTTATTTAATTGACTTTTATCAGTTTTCTCCATTGCCAGAAGTGTCACTCGGGCGCGATAGACCAGGTGTTAAAACCGTTCGTTACTTGATATGTACTTACGTTACTTGATAATGGCACTAATAACTAATGACATTTTACACAGCCATGCACATGCCAGGCCGGTCTATATTGTCGATAGATATATTCACCTCAATAATTATACGATTGCGCCGTAACCAATTTTCGTAAAACATTTGTTTATCTTCGGAACGTGTCATTTGCCCTGGAAGGCCAACGGAAAATACCGGTTTATGATGGCCTGTGACTCGGTAACGAACGAAAGCGGGGATCG
Source organism: Eubasilissa splendida (assembly GCA_031772225.1). NCBI lineage: Eukaryota > Metazoa > Arthropoda > Insecta > Trichoptera > Phryganeidae > Eubasilissa > Eubasilissa splendida. The sequence goes on from CM062847.1 coordinate 20,419,959, forward strand.
CCGTGAAGACCTTACGTAACGTTTCATCAGTCATCAGTGTTCCTCTGCGTTGGCCATTTTTGCGACACGGATTTCGCATTAACGCTGGTCTATTATTTGCTACCTATTGCGAACTCGGCTCGCTCACGAGTTGCCTTTTCACTCTACTGTAATAATATCGGGCAGTCCTTGACTTGGCCCCGTTTCGCGTTGCGATGTTGCAAATGTAACATTATTTTTCAACGCGTTTCCTGTTTTACCGCACCTAGCAACTGACCGCCGTGTTTTTCTTTGTTTGCGCAACTGCCCATCTTGTGCATTGCTGAGTCGACTCGATGATTTTGTCAAATGATTATTATTTTATCGCTAATTTCATGTATTGTTCATTTTTTTAAATGGGCCATTCGTAACAGTGGACGGTTTGCGCAACGTGGTTAGTAGCGGGCAATAGCACATGTTGTAATTAGAAACTCCCAGATAATGGGCGAGGCGAATCAGCCGGCAAACAGTAGTTTCTGTCGGTCGGCGCGCGGAGGTATCCGTTACAAAATGATACCATATCGTTCAATATCAAACAATGGCTCGGTTTTTCGATGAAGTTAGATCCCCAACGTAAATATTCACTTTAGATTCATCCATTTACATTAGCTACAATGAACTAAATAAAAATGAAGAAGATGAAGAAATAATTCAATTTGTAAACAAATGTGCATTTCGACGAACTTCTTGATTCAAACATCCTGATCCTGGTATTCTCAACGACTATGATGATATGTAATTTCGATGACAATTATCGCGATTTGCCGGCTCTCACTATACGACAACTCTCACTGTTTGTCGGCTCGTATTATGCGACAACTCTCACTGCTTGTCAGCTCTTACTATGTTGTTTTCTCACTACGCTGTAATAACGTTAAAATTGCGTTAAGGCGCTACTTTCAATGATAATTCAAATTTTCGCGTTTTTTTTACGAAAATGTGGGTTTTTATTATTCATTTATGTCAGAAGTTATACACTAAATTTGACGTTTTTTTAAATGATTACTTAGATATGACCTTTATATTAATTTAAAACTAATAAATTGAATGTTATTTGCTATAATTTAGACAATACAGGCATTATAAGAAAGATTGCGACCATTAGATGCATTTTCCGCGTGCTGCAAAATTGTGGTAATATTTTCATAAATTGTTAATATGGTAATATTTGCATAAACGAAATATATTTTCTCATAATCGTGAAGTTGAAGCCAAGATTATGGAGACAAATTAACAAAATGTTTAAAAAATAATAGAGTTATAACCATTCAATTTGCAGAACATATTAACAATATTCGATGTTTTTAAAATACTTTGTTTTAGTGAAAACGTACATTTTTAAAGAATATATTATATTTAGTGACTTGCTTTAAGGCTTCAGCTACTATTTAAAACTATATTTCATATCAAAAATACAATAGTCAGTTTTTAAATAAAAAATTTTCAGTCTTATAAAATACGATAATTTTAATTGTCCAACGAACTTTAATATGACGGTCGTAGAATCCGTGCTGTCATTATTTTCGTTTAAAATTCCGAAAATATATGTTTTCACGCATATTTTACCCATGGTACGAAAACAACGTTTTATTGAACAAAGTAAACATTTTATGTATGTGGCAATTAAATATTTCGGTTATATATAACACTGTTGCATTTTAAATAAAAACTGTCAGTTACATCACTAACGTGGCGTTTTAAATCGATAATATTAAACAAAATGATCAATTGAATCTGTCATTAAGCGATCATCTAAATATATGTAGGTACACCAATAGATGATTTAACTTTTCATTGATCAATTCAAATGGAAACACACATTTTAATTTATTATAATGAAAATCTTGGATAAGGCCATGATAAGGCTCTAGACACGAGTTTATCATTAACACTTGTATCGTATGCGAGAAAATCAACAATATTATTGTCGTCGCTTTCTGTTCAAACCTTCCTCTCTCGCATGATTTACGTAACAAATAACCTAATTAATTATTATAAGAATTATATAACTTATAAGATTTTATCTAATAAAATCTTGAAAGCATATCTAATTCGTGTATAATTTCTCGAATTTCAAACTGGAAAAATGAAAGCTCGCCCTTAATGATAATCAAACATTGATGTATATCGCGATGAAATAATACGTATAATATAATTTTCAAATCGTTCTTTTTTTGAATTTCGTCATGGGTTTATCAGCGTTTGTTTATTCATACATACTAAAATGATAAACCGTCCAACATCGTGCTTGAATTGCGCGATCGTAAAAGCGGGGTTACGGGTTAGCTGGGCGAGCGGCGCGTGGAGTGATCAGTCAGTAGAGCACGGCAACAGCTGATGTGTGACCGATTATTGAACACTTCCTTTGTCCGATTCTACACTTTTCCCCATTTTTACCGGTTTCCTTCCCGACATAAAGACATCGGTACGAGTACGATAGTGTGGTCTCCCAAATGCAAACATATATGGTAGTGTTGGTCCGTGCGAATTACCTGATAAGGTAAATGAACTCTGCACTGTTAGTTAGCATTACTGACACACGTACACGTAGGTGTGTCTATGTAGTTATCTATCAATGTAATTGTGGGCGTTCTAACATAAATTATATCGCCATGCGAGTTTGTATCTTGACGAGTTTATGTGACAGTTGACGGTAGTCTTTTGCGAGGATGCACGATGAGGCATTCAATAATATTGCGGATTATTTGGTTATATTTTAGTTTAATACAAATTAAATGTATTAATTAGAAAGATATACAATTTATCGAAAAAATATTATTGTTGCTGCCGGGGTTCGCACCTGGATCTCTTCCTATCCGGGGAAATGCATTAGTCGATTATGATATACACCGTAAGTTGATGACAAATTTTCGAACTTATATTACACTTTCAAATTAATACATCTGTCGTTCCATTATTTGAAAGCCATCTTCTTTATATTTACGGAATCTCAAACACTTTCGAGTAATCCCAGTATATTTTCAATAAATTGATTTTATATGTATATCTTTCTAATTAATACATTTAATTTGTATTAAAAATATCACAGACCTATGTTCTGAAAAATTGCAACTTCACAATAAGAATGTGGTTATCCTTAAAAGAAAAAAATATTTCAGTTTCATTTTAAGAGCTCTCGAGGTGAAATTTTTGCGAAAATCACGTTATGTAAATTATCAGATATTATTAATAGTTTACTTAAGTAATATATATAGATAGATAGACTTTATTGACAAACAATTTTTTGTTGTAACAAAGGTGAATACAATTATATTGTTATTAATTTATTGTGCAGTAGGAATCCACCTCTGATATATACAGCATTGCTCTGGCTACTTTGCTATCTGCCATCTGTGTTAAAGTAGCGAGTCTTTTTCGTGCTGTTGTGGTGTTATTTTATTAAAATGTAAGTCGACATAAATACAATGAGAAAATGTAGTGATATAGGGACTGCAAGGTTTTTCCGGGCCCACACTATCATATCAGTACTAAACTTTCTTCACGTGATAATTAATCCCGCTTTATACGGATGTTTGTGGTTGTGACGCAAGTTACTAGAATCTATAAAGTACTTACTGTCGGTCCATAGCTCACCGTATGTCCATTAAAAAAACACATTTTTCATTTTATTAATGTTTTTATATGCCTCGACAGTACACTTTCAATGTCACGTTGCATTTTTGTACTTATAATAATGTCCTTTATATACAGTATTCGTATTTTTATAATTATATGACACGAATACTGATCTTGGTCTAGTGTTTAAATGCATCGACATAAACGACCAGAGTTAATAATCAGTAATTTATTTATATTCACAAATACATTAGTGGGCCGCCACTGCCACTCCATTGTGTTCGCCGGTACATTTATATGTTTATGAATTACAGTAGAATCTCTCCAACACTTCGGTTCTCGATCATATTATTTGAGAAAAAATGTCTCGAACATCCAACCGCTGACCTTCAGTGGAAGCAGCAACAGCAGCAGCAGCAAGGAAATATCTTTAGAGGAAGAGGAGGGAAGGTAGGATGTTCCTAGATCACTCATCAAGGAAAAAGGGAGAGTTACAAAGTTTTGTGGAAAAATTTCACAACACCATGTCTCACTTCAGATTTTTTTTATATGGAGGCAAAGACAAGCCTCATTGGACAGGTTTTTATTGAGACAGAAAAGAGAAAGAACTTCAGGATGACAGTCACCTGATGTTTTAATGCAAGGTGACTCCCCTTCCTAACAATAACATCTCTACTCCACTTTGCTTACAACTTTTCAGTTCTCCTCAGTGCAGTTTAATTTTCGTTTTTTCATCTATCGTATTTTTGAGTGCAGGAACGGATTAATTCAATCTACGTTACTTTTCCTACTATCTATATTACCAAATTCTAAAACTGAGGTTCCATTGTATGTGTCACTCCGATTTACTTATATGTACATATAGGTCATCGTCAAATACACAACGTGTATCTTCTGAATTGTCATCTCGCGACAACTCTGATCGCAGACATCTCTACTTCAGCGATTGCTTACTGATTCTGTTACCAATTGCCGTCCATGTCGCGGCCATTCATTACCGCAAAAATGTGATTATACATCTGTGGGAGAATCTATCCACTGCGCACGCGCACATGCAGTCGCGGCGTTCGGACCGGACGACTGACCTGTGACAACAATGGACTCGTTCTGAACTTCGGAGCGCGGCGCCGAGAAAACCAGTAAAAAAACAACTGCTGTTATGCTAATGCCGATGCCCGCTCTCACCGTCCGGTGTGACGGCTTGCCATATCGCATAACAGGAAATGTATTTAATTATATTATAAACCGCTTTACTAGAGCTATCCCCCGAGGCTCGCGGCCGCCTCCGCAGCGAGACGTCTCGCTGTGCTCACTGCGATCACTGCGCTCACTGCGCTCACTGCTCTCACTGCTCTGGTTGTATGTGAACCGTGGTCACTTACGCGCGCTCGTCTTGTGGCTTGACCGTAACACTGAACATATTTTACAACACTGTTTAGTTATTTTTTTCGATGTAATAATGTTCTGATCATTTTCTTTTATCGAAATAGTCTATACTTTTGAACAGCGGTCGGTGTAAAGTTTTCGAATAAAATTGCTTCGTTTAGCGTCAGACATGTCTGCCGAAGACGTGGTTGACACGCGCTTGTTCTTTCAAGTGTAAAAATTACCGAAAGCAGCGGGGATCCCATGTATGGAACTAATTCGTCGTTGGGAAACCGAAAGTAAAAATGCTTTACGTAATAATTCTGACATTCAGTAGAATTAATTGTTACGCATACATTTGCGTTATGTAAAGTTTTATGTTCACGTTACGTGCGTGATTTTTGAGAATATTATATATGTATAAACGAATTTCAGAATTAATAACGTTCAGTTGTGAATAAAATTCTCAAGTGTCACATTAAAATAAATTGTCAAAAATAAGACATTGTTTCCGACAAAAACCACTTCAACCATGCTTTTCGCGGTAGGAAAAACCACCTTGAATATTGCCATAGTACTAAAGCGGAAGTTCTTAAGTTGAGGGCGAAGGAAGGTTGTTCTAAACAATAGAATAATATTATGTATTGTAAACTTTGTGTAACTTGGCAATATATTGACCTTAAACATGTCTTATTTAATTATTAATATTTGTGTAATATGAGCTTTAAATAAGAACATCTTACTTGTATCTATTAATATAATTTCACTGTAAAAATGATATAAATTGCGTATGATTGTCTATAATCTTCAATATATAGCATAGCGAGCTGTAGGTTTGTGCATACAGGTAATATTTTAAATGATAATATCAACAAATAGTATTTAGTTTTGGCTATTTCACATTCCCTTTTATATTGATTAATTTTTCATGTAATTTACTCTTTCTTTCTTTCTTCGAATGTCCTTACATCACTATCCACTCGAGTTCCTAGAGTTTCGTTTCGGTCCATCTTCAGTTATGGTAAATTTTTATCAGGTATCATCCTTTTCCTTTATACCTGACTTTAAGTTATGGTTCCTGTACCCCGCGTCATCAATCACATAACTTTACGACCCATTGTAATATGGACGATTTGTCCTTTCCTCTGAAATAACCGACAAACCTTTTTGTACAAAAGTATGTATCCTTCACGTATTACGTTTTCGCGTGGTTACTCGGTTCGCCGCCACATCCAGATCGACGCGCAGCGACAACGGCAAGAGGGTAGAATTGGACTAAAATTGAACTATAAAAGTATTTGTTAAACGGGAATGGGATGAATTTGCTTCAAAGTTTCATTTCCGGAATCTAGAAACTAGTGATGTTTTTATCGGCACATTGACAAAAACAGATTTTGAGGAGCGGAAACCGCGAGACACGTGCTAGACCCCGCGTCGCCTGCCCGATCTCCGATAATCGGATCGGTTGCACAATCCTTTGCAACTTTTGGTGAATCGTCATCACAGCTGTATAATAGAGAAACGTCAGCGATAATTTAGTTTTAAATTATTATCTTTCTCCGCGACGCGACACAAGTTGTTTCACATTTTAATTAAAATTTAAAAAAATCATTATTCGTGAGCGATTACGTGAAAGAAATGGCGCGTTTTTAAGTTAACACACATATACTAGTGCATAGTCTATTGTTGCACCTCTTAAAGAACTTTCGAAACTTATTACTTTTTAAACAATAGCTTTACAATACCTACTTTCAAAACCCCTTTTTTTTACCATTTTCCTCTTTGCTATGACTCGCGGTGCATTGTCTTCTGCTGGTATTTTTAATTGTTAACTAGCGTCTAGCTTATTTGGGACGATATCTCGCACGGTGCACGCGTGCCGCTCGGCTAAACGCCGGACAGTGAAGGAGCTATTTTGCAACACGTGCAAATTATAGGGAACGTTTTATAGCTCGATACGTACAACAATGAAATTAGCTGGGCGTGAAATATTAAATCTAATATCGACTCGGTTGGCTGCGGGTGAAATTAATATTATACTTAAATATCAATTTATCGGCGATTGTGATTATTTATTATTTGAACTCTGATTATTATTCGGAATAATTTTATTATTATTTAATATAATTCTTAATTTTCGTAACATTATATTCGTTTAAAAGTACAGTAATACCTGGGAAGTTACACGATAGGTGGGATCGACGAAAATCGCTTAACTCGAATTCGCGTAAGTCGGGGTACAACTTTGCATACAATTTTGTTTAATTGGGACCAAGGACTAACAAAAACACTAGTTTAGAAGAAAAAAATTAAATTAAATTGCAGTTCTTTATACATATTAATACAAACTATTTAAAAAGTAAACGATTTATGTAAAAAAAGTCATTTCGATGTCGATGGCTTCATAAAATCTAACAAATTCGTCTGACGACACAATGCCTTCTTTTTTCACTCATAATTAGCTATTTGATATCAATAATGTATTGATATCAAAAAGGTAACATATAAGGTCGAAAAATTGTCGATAAAAATAGTGCCGCTGTAGCATAGTTGGAGCAATGCACCTCCCCCGGTTAGGGAAGAGATCCAGGTTCGAATCCCGGTAGCCGCAACAACAATGTTTTTATTTTTCGATAATATTGATTTTGTATGTATATCTTTATAATTAATACATTTAATTCATATTTAATATTTTTTTATTCCTTGCTTTGTAGCTATAACGCGTTCTTCGTTGGAGTCTATGTTTTCAAAAATTTTGAAGTCATTTTCTTCAATTGAGCTGAGACCTTCTGTCAAGCTTGCAATTGTCATGTGCTTTTCTGGTGGAATTGGGTCTGAAGTGTCTTCATTGTTGTTTTGCTTACGCATCTCTATGAGCTCATCGACTAAGTGAATCCAACAGCTCGTTGACATCGTTAGCATTGACTTCCAAATCTAATTACCTGCCAAGATTAACAACTTGTTCTACCACATGAGCGATATCACGATAACCGCGTAACTCTGAGTTCGCGTAAGTCGGGGTATTACTGTATTATAATATCTATTTCGAATAATTTCTTGGAATTTTAAATCCCATTGATGAATTTGGAGGTTCCATTGATAAATTTTCAATCATCATAAATGTGTACAACCATATCTTGTACAGCCAACCTGGTTCGAAAATTGGCAGGTACCCGAGTACTGCTGACAAAGTCGTTCCATATTTTATTATGAGTATATTAATGTCGTTAAAGGTTGATGGAAAAGTTTAACAAGGCAGTATGGCGACTCGTTCGATACGATTTTGAATTGCTTTCACGGTGAGATACGTCATATTATAATAAGTTTGAAACAATGAATTGAGGCGTTTATTTTCCAATAGCTTGTCATGATTCAAAATCAAACGCAACGAAAATCTGCATAAAAAATGTAATATCTAGGAACATAACCAATGAGCATCTCATTCTAAAAGTCTAGAAAAGGAAAGACATATACAGCGCTTAGATTATAAAATCAACAGACCCAAAAAAAAGACTCATCATTGAACGCAAACTACAAAAAATGTGAATTGCTGTATACTTTATAATTGTTGTACAACCCTTGTGTGTGTTACACTCTAAGCGTTAAATTTGAGGGATTTTTAAAAAAATGTTTTATAGATCTTTATGTATAAATTATCTGTATTCAATTCAAAGGCGTGCCTATAATTTAACATCCTTCTTGTTTGTGACTACATTAAATAATACAAATATATCAATAATAAGAAAAAACACTATTTATTGATAAATCAACATGTTTCGATACCTATGGTATCTTCTTCAGGAAACAATGTATACTAATATTAAAAATGCAAGCACAGATAAAAAGAAAACTATAAAAATATAATATAATAGACTAGTGTGAAAACCAATTTAAAATGTGACTATTTCCAAAAAGGATTTGATTATTTTTATCTTATTATTTATATAATACGTGTATGTTGCCACAGAGTAATTTTGCAAAAAATGAAGAAATAAATATGTCAGTATATTATTAAATATTGTATTGTAACTCAAATATTATTATTAGTTATTCATATTTTGTCCATTTGTTTGTGGGGATTGCCGAATACATATTTATATCGATTTCTGTATATTTTTTTATTTTTTCCCCATTATTTTTTAATGATGACGATTAATCGTCCCGGCTAGCGCCTGCGCAATCGCTTGAATGCAATCTGCACCCTGTGCTGCGCGTTGCACACACTGTGCTCGACGTGACTTTCCCCTTTGCGATACATTTATATCATTAAATTCAAAATCCTACATAATACAACGATGCCACAGAATGTTTTAAATTTGATTTTTTAATTTAATACTACCAAAGTAATTTACTTCATACACCGACTTTTTTTTTATGGACAAGTTTAAATAGGGATGTTATTTCTTCTTCATTCCTTCGACGCGTAGTGCCTCGATCGAACGGGACACGGCTTGTAATGCACTTCATTTCTCATTCTCATCATTTCTGGATCTCTCTCTCCGCTGACTCCAGGGTCAGTCAGACGCAAAGCTCCGTCCGTTGTGTTCTCATGTTGCGTCTAGGATAATTTCCTTATCACTACTGTCATGTTGACGCATTCTGGGCCCGTAACATTGTAATATTTTGTGCTACCGTAGACAAGAGTTTGGTTGGATTTATTGTAGGATTCATGCCATTGTCATGCTGTCCAATAAGTAACATCATTTTACGGCAATGCGTTTAGAAGGTGCTTATTTTTCGCTTGTGTCTACTAGTGCGGTCTGTCCCGAAGTATCTTCTGCATACTCGTACATGAAAATTAATAAGACGAGAGCGTGAACGAACGTTATTTGTTTACGTCTTTTCATATTCTCGTAAGTTAAGCGAGTTGTGTTGGTCTTTGAATTTCCCGCCCAGTTGTTTAGTTTTGGGAAAATAGGTAATATGGTTTTGTGATAGGTGCTTAAATAATCTGATGTAAACAATGTTCGTAAGTTTATTCGCTAATAATTATATTTTGGACACTGTAAAAGCCTTCGCAAACAAACTTCGCATTGAATAGCCATTTGCCCGGGAGAAGGTTTTAGAGTATGTACCTATTTTAGGACCCGTTCGGAACAGTAATTAATTTATTTATTTATCGAGGGATTTTAACACTATAAAGCTTTATAACATCCGACCGTATCGTGTTAAATGTAAACTATATATTAATATATATCCATACATTTTTAAGCACAATGCCAGAATTATAGGATTTTAAAGATCGCTGATTAAGGAGTTATGAGCATAAAAGGTTCTACTCGGGTACTCATACATCTTATCATCTAACAGAAACATATTCTAGTATCTGGTTTACCTCGTCATGCCAAGCTTTTATGAACGTTCTGATTAACACAAATATAGTTTCGTTACACGAGAAATATATAATTATTGATATTTTTAAACCAATTATTCAAAGTTGTAATTTTTTTTACCGTTTTCCGCGTAACTGCGCCTTGTATTTTAGAAGTATATATTTTAAATATCTATATTTATTAATTTTTTAATCTAATAATAATATATTTTTTTTTTATATAATGTTAATAATTTTTAAAAATATTACATAATTATTTTACACCGCTAGTTCGCCTCGGTACGCCCCATTTCAGAAGTAGGTTTAAACTGTTCAATGTATAAATTAAATAATGTATATTTAATTACCTAACTCAATAATAGAAGCAGTTTTATACACGCGATTCACTATACATCATGACTTGTGTATAACACACGAACAGGTACATATAAAAAGATATGGTATGCATTCGTTTCATTGTTTGATTTTTGTGAGAATATACATTATATAAGGTACCTTCCTTGTGTGGCCGTGTGAATTGATTGCAAAAAAACTACAAATCCCTCTTACACGAGAACATTCACTCGGAAGCCATCACCAAACTCAATATTTTATATCTTCCCTGTGTTTATGTAAAGATACCCTCTTTTCTTTGATTTTATTTTCTCAATGCCCGCAATAAAATTCCGGGTACAGTCGTAAAACTTGACCCTTTTTTACAGGAACGATGGCAAAGTGTTTTATTAATGGATTAATTTGATTTTTTTTATTTCATCGTAATCTGGTAATAGCATTATGGGAGATACACAGCACGGTCCCTTCCCCACCTAATATTGTCTTGTAGCAGTTTGATTTGATTATATTGCGATCACTATTTGCGAAGATTGGTTGCAATTATCTCAAACATGTTCTTACCTTCATCCTTTTCATGTTATGTTTCTAGTTTTCGAGTTAAATCTGTTATAACGGTCTGTCTGTCTTTCTCCACAATTGTAATCTGGTCGTGCATTGTTACCTCCAAGTAGACTGAAATATACTCAAGCGGTTTTGTAAAATATTATTTGAATCAAATTTGATGTAGGTTTCTTAGATTATAGTTTTCATCTTCATCTCATTCCATTTCTTTTATTCTTTATCATTTTTGCCGTGTGTTCGTTAAGTCTCTTTGTTTTGAGTCCAGGAAGCACTCCTGACTGCTGACTCCTGACACCGTCACACCTGAGACTGACGGGTGACGGAGACGGAAAGTGACGGGACCGGTGGCCGCCCGTGTTTACGGCCAATAATACATTTGACTATGTATATTGGACACCGGCCAAGTACCCCTGAATGCGGAAACGCTATTTTTGTATTCAATGACATAGATGAACTGTCCTTTTCATTTGTCAACGAATGTCAAATTAAAAAAGCGTGTAAACTTATGATTTATGTTTGGGTGTTATTTTGAACGTTTAAATATTTTCCATTGATGGCTTTTGAGTATGTTTCAACTAGCGATGGTAAAACGTTGTGACTGATATTGTGACGTCGATTGTAACTGAGATTTAACGATGATTGATAACTAAGATTTAACTGTTGGCTAGTGTAACAGTCATTGCTCGAAGAATTACGAATAATCAGATATCATTCATCGTTACAATCGAACATGATCAGTCACAATAACGGTTTAAATAACGATTTAATTATCATTAGTTTCAACTTTCACTACTTCTTATTAGTTCTTTATATTACGGAATCGTCGGTTACATTATGTATTATTAATCGCCTAGGTAAGAAAGAAGAAAACAACTTTTAAAATTCTTCATGTTCTTTTTACATTAGTAGTTTTACATTTATAGTACGCTATAAACGCAAGTAATCGCCACCACGTGCCATCATACGGTGTTATACATTTTAGCCATTACTTTCTGCTAGTTAGAATATATTTTTGTAAATATGGTGGTATGTTTGTTAATTTGTTAATTGTTAGTTAATTTGTTTATTGTTAATTTGTTATTTGTTAATTGTAAATTTGTTAACAGAGACGTTTTGAAACGTATGATTAAAAATAAATTAGCTGATCTTCGTCAATAAGAAGAACTTTCAGCACTTTGGACATGTTAAGGGAGGCGACAAATATGAAGCACAAGTCGAAACAAAGCAGGAAGAAGACGCATCTTCTGGTTGAAGAACAGCTGTTTGTAGTTCAGAGCTGCTGCCGTTAAAATTCAAATAGCGGTGATGATTACCAACATCCATTGAGGAGTAAAGAATTTTGAAGTAGTGGTTTACCAAAAAACCTATTTTAGTCAGAGTGATTAGCAATTATAGTTAACCATTAATTACATATTTAAAAATTATGTATTGACTATCATGTTCATAGGCAAACTTCTTGGGTACCACCTACCTAACACTCTTTTTAATTGTTGAGACGTTAAATATTGATGTAAAAATTCTCCACGATTTGTATGTTTATAATATAGAAAACAAGTTGATATTTCAATACGAAATCTTAATAGTATTACATAATGGTCACTATGTAATATGTGTGTATAATAAACGCCAGACATAAAATAATAATACCGTATTTTATGAACTTTCTATTTCTCAGATCGATGACATCTAAAAGTTTCCAATTTAGCATGTAGAGTTAAGGTACACCGCCATGTTAGCTTATTCATACAATTTTATGCAACAGCTAAGCTAACGCTAATAATGGCTTACTTTAAATATGAGAGGTACGTACGCACAGACCGGAACAAATTAACTCCCTGCCCGCTCGTATATAATAATATTAATATGAGTATATTATTTATGCATTCATAATATGACATCTCATTACGCGAAAATGAATCAGATTATTTCCCCAAACATTCTTCCAAATTATGCATTTAATTTTAAAAGTTGTGTATACTGATTTCCGTATTGCAATTTTGCATCCTGGACAAATTAATTACTTAATCTAGCCATCTAGCTTCTTCTCAAATATTGTTTTATATACCCACATATTTGGGACCACATTTATTGTGATTTGTTATTATCCGTTATTTATTTGTTTATCCGTTAATTATTGATATCCAAGATACAAATAATTAGCAATGTTTATTGTAATGGTGACTTATTTAATAAGGAGGTAAAATTGGAGAAAAAGTTTGTTTTTAATGCCTCCTTTTATCTTATAAAATAACGTAATACGTAGGTATTATTTTAATCAAATACACCATCATTCCTTTCAATGATTCGAGGATCCAAACTATTAACCAAATAATAGATATCTCATAGAGACGAAGCTATTTTTTATTGATGGAAAAATATGGAAGTATGGGTAATTTGTCTTCGGCTGGCCAGAGTGATTACTTATATTTATTGTAAACGTTATATTTTTTTTTAATTTAAGCCACATTTTTCAAGAATTCATTATTTTTATTGTGATGTTTTAATTCCAGAACATGGTTCTATGATATTTTTAATACAATGTTGGCGTCTCCTAACGTGTATAACCCGAAGGCCGGAAACATTGCAATATAATATTGATCGGTTTTAAAAATGGAATAATAGATGTATCATTTGTAAAGACTGGGGAATGTAAATTCCAAATTTGTAGAAAAACATAAATTCGAAATGATATCGCGTTGTCCCGGATAGGTAAATTTTTTCTATATATCTTTCTAATTTGATTAATTTAATTTGTATTTTTAGTTATTTTTTTCATATTAAAGGCAAGTTTTTATACATAAACTTTTAATGGTTGATTTTTTTAAATGATTTTATATTAAAATTTAATTATGATCATTATTTTATCAATTATGTGTTGGCACCATTGTTTGATAAATAATAGAGGGCCTTGATTGATTACCTACTTATTCAGTATAAGAAGTTTTTACCGAAATTATGCAAAGATATAAAAAATAATTGTGCTTAAGTTGAACAATTGTTCTATGTGAGTAAGTCTTCTTTTTACAATGGGTTATGGCGTAGTCTAAGCGGACGTTGTCAATGAATAAATAGTATTTTAGGACATTTAGTCGATTAATCATAGTGTATGTAACACGTTCTAAAATAATAAAATTATTAATTAGAAACATATACATACAAAATCAATTGTATCGAAAAATATTGTTGTTGCGCTACCGGGATTCGAAACTGGCTCTTTCCAAACCGGGAAGGTGCATTATCCAACTATGCTACAGCGACAGTACTTTTGACGATAAATTTTGAACCCATATGTTACACTTTTTCAAATTAATACATCTATCATTCCATTATTTTTCTCAAAGGTATTTGAGATTCATTAAAAACAAAGTAGATAGCTTTCAAATAATGGAACGATAGATGTAAATATTAATTTGAAAAATTGTAACATATAGGTTCTAAATTTGTCGTCAAAAGTACTGTCGCTGTAGCATAGTTGGATAATACACCTTCCCCGGATGGTTCGAATCCCGGTAGCAACAATAATATTTTTCGATAAAATTGATTTTATATGTATATATTTCTAATTAATACATTAAATTAGTATTTAAAATATCACAGACCAGTGTTTTGAATAATTATTAATGCAAACATAACGCGTTGGGTCAGGAAAAAGTTTTTAGGGGAAATTACATCGTTTTAAATATCTAAAAATGAACTTTGCTGTTGTAATTAACTGTTTCTAATATCTAGTTTCGTCTCGTCTTCATCATTAATGACTCCAACTGATGAGTGTAGATTAAAGCTTCTTCAGCAGAGGGTGAAGAGCAATAGTGTAGTTTCTCTTTTGCAAGCAAGGGCAATTGAGCGAGACAGAATGAATAGAGCGATTGTTGATTTGAAAATCTAAGTGCAAATTTGATACACATTTAAAAGTAAGTATGCGAATACATAACTAAACGTTCCTGTATTAATATGTTAGGGCCGGTTAGGTGTGATCAGTAGTAACTTTTTATTAACGCCCGTAGTAAAAAATCCTTTGCGGGTTGTTGATACATCAAATTTAGTACTGTCAAAGCATAGATGGAGATGTCTATTGGTGCGACAAATAATCATGAAATATGCTTTATTTTATGCATTACCTATGGATTTTTTTCGCTCAGGCATTCGAAATCTGTCACGTTGGTGCTGAAATTTTTTCGTGTTTTTTATTTATTATTATTATACACGCCCTATTCAGGCATTAACATAATTTGTAAAATAACAGAAAATTACATCAGAAGTGCAATACACAAAGAAAAAAATTACATAGTGTCAGCATGTTTTTACATAATCAAAATTAAAAATAAATATAAAATGTGAAGTAAAGCCATCTATCCGTCACCATTGAGTTGAGACACAAACAATTGTAATAATGTAGTCCTATAAAGAGTTCAATTAACAGCAACAATGTTGACTACCACCGCATATTCATTCCACAAAGAATGCATTCTGGGGACTGCGGAGTTAGTTGGTGCACGATTTCCGAGTATTATGTGCTAATGTACATTAATATATTTAACAACAAGATCATCATCGGACGAACTCTCATCACTAAAATAGCGGAATATTGAATGATCAATTGTCGTATACTGCAACTTTCAAAGTATCAAAGTATGTGTCAGATGACTTTTGGAACAGCTGTGAAAAGTCCGCCATGTTTAACTATCGGATATCGCTGGGCAAAACGGGTTTACTACGGGATGTACTTTCGAGAAGTAAATATTTTTTTTACTTACGATCAAACAACTCGTTTTCGCAAAAAAAATTACTTTAGTACCTTTTATTACTATAGTAAAAAGTTACTAATGATCCCACAACCGGCCCTTAAGGTTTTTTAAAATAAAAATACGGCATTGAGGTTAGTCGTTATTTTATTATTTGAAACGATAGCTTTATGGTTTGACATTTTAATAATGAATATAAAATACTTTGTATATAACTACTTGATTTTTATTATTTAATGCCGAGAGGTTTCGAAAGCCTCGAGGCCTGTTCCTTCATCGGGACAGTATCATCAGTATGAAACTAATTCATTAATTGGTGATGATCGAGAAGAGTGAAGGAGTCATAGGAACGTATTCATCCCGCAGTGGATCGCAATGATACTGTTATGTTAAGTTATGTTGATTATAAAAAAAATCTATCTTTCAACAACATCACATAACATCACCCCGTTTCCCCGCAGGCGAAGGCGGAAAGGATAGAGTGTAACACTCTTCTGTCCTGGTATACCACTCTTATCTCATCCATTCCATCCATTTTAAAGTGTCCGTTCACCAAAATTAGATTTGTTAATATATTATTGTAATTAATACTTACAGGCAAATTTTTTCACAAGCGTGAGTGAATATAAATTACGAATATGAATTTACATGTAAAAAATGAATTCGCTGGAATATAAAAAGGGTATCCCGTTGACGTAACAACAATATTTTTCGATAAAATTGATTTTATATGTATATCTTTCTAATTAATATATTTAATTCATATTTAAAATATAAAAAGTACCTAGAATATTTTTTATATTCCCACCCATATTAATAATAATTATGATTATATTCTCGACAGAGTGGAATACTTTTCTGCCGTCATTAGAGTGAATTTAAATATTATAAGGCTGTTGTATTCTCCAACTCGCGAGCGATTCTTGAATCCCTCTCTGCCAATATGAAAGTTTGGCTAGACAATGAGATAATCTGTTCCATCAGAAGATGTGTATTTAATTTGGACAGCGACAATAAACGGGTATCATTCGTTTGGATTCCTGCACATAAGGGAATTCATGGAAATGAATGTGCTGATAAACTGGCCAAGGAGGCCACTCTTTCCGGAGTTTTCCCTCATCAATTCCATATCCAGATGTATGACAGACTTAATATTGTAAAAAAATCATACGAATTCTATCTGGACTGCGATCCATCCATTGATCGAAATAATCATAAGGGTAATCGGCTTAAAATAATTCAAAGATCTATTCCCCGCACCCCCAGGTTCTCCAAAAGGAAAGTCTCCGAAAGAACAATATCAAATATCTCTAGAATTAGAATGGGGTATTGCCAGGTAGCCTCACATTTATTCAGATTGAACTTAATAGATAGGAGGAAACCCTTGACCATATCTTTTTTGCCTGTCCATTGCGGATCACAGGTTTTCTTTTACAGTAATCTCGTCAATGGTAATTTTCAACTCCCGGTTAACTTGTGTCATCTTCTTTCCCTTAACTCGCCACATCTATGTAACAGCAAATTTTTTGAACGACAATGGTATTGACTTGTGATATAATATTTCCTATTCTATAATATTATTGTACTTTTTTCTATAAAATAAAGTTTTAGCTTGATTAATTGCACAAATCACTCTTGAGGATGGATTGGCTATTTAAAAGAAGTAGGAGAAGTAGTAATACGTACTTCACTGGTTTATTCACACCTTTAGTCGTGTCTCGACTACTCGGTATCTCGGTAAGAGAACTTGGACGCGTCTCTTTGTTTCATGCGGCTGAATTAATTGTACACTCTAATATATTCCGTATTATCTCGTCGGAGCTGTGTGCAATTTGTACAGTCATCTCTGAACAGGTCATTTATCCTTACGACTTCAGTCTCGTCAAATACGTCAACGTCACGGGAGTCCACTTGTCGGGGCAATAATATGTACCGTGAAAGATGTGCGACAAGACCATCAGACGGGGCTCGCCTTTAATGGAGATTCTCGTCCGTCAGACGTCACTAATCTCCGCAAGACGGGTAATGTTTTGTCATGCAAACTTGTCTCCGATACTCGGGATATGTACGTATTATTATGTAGATATAATGTACTCGGTTGTAAGAAGCGTACAACGTTATTTGCCCGACGGGAATGAATGCGACGCGTCGGCCATTTTAGCGTCTCAGAAAGCAAGAAAATGGAACTCATATGTTTATTGTGTTGCGAAATGTCTGCCTGTGTAATTGTATAACCGCGTAAAAGATATTTAATCACCGTGAACGTGAGATCATTTTGTAACACTTCCTGTGATATGTGCATTTAAAAGTGTTGTTTGACTAATATTTTAATTATTTTTTTCATAAATTGGTTTGAAATTTTTGTTTTTTTTCTACATTGACTTCTATTTATTAGGTATTCGTTTTCAAATAATATCTATAAGTTCTTTAAAATTTAACTCGAAACCTTTTTATTCTTTGAAATTTTTGAAATATTGACCATAATTTTTCCTTTATAAAATGAAAATAATAAACACTCATATCGATCGTTTTGAAGTTATCTGACCTGAAAAAGGAATGTTGCAAAATCTCTAAAAATCTGAAAACAGATGTCCCCCATAGCGCATAATTGTTAATAATAATTTAAATAGTTACAATTTTTAATAAAATGTTGCGTTATTTTCACTCTTGTTCATAAACAAGGCGCGTGCTGTAATAATTTAATTATAAAAATGAAATATTTTACTGTTAAATAAATAATAGTAGCATGAACTTTTCACCGCTCTGATACCGCCACCGCTTCCTCCCCCAATGTAGTCGATAGTTTATTACTGACGTTGACGCAGTAAGCGTCGAAAACGTTTTAATTAATATTTAATTGAAGTGTTGTGTGAAGTAAATAACGTTGTGTTTTATTTTAATAATTAATTTTAAAAAAATTCAAAAAGATAAAATTTTTTAAAAAGGTAATTACAGTGGACTTCCACGAAGTTAATCACGAAAATTTTGAAATAGTATTATGAGAATAAACTTACAAATTAAAAAATAAATCATTTCTTCCTTTTCACATCTTCTGTATAAGAAGAATCAACTGTCGGTTTGTGTCAGATTAGGTATACGTTTATCTATTGATTCAAACAGGATCCACTACACTAGCAAGTAGCGTAGATTTTGAATTAATTTAATGACATCAAAAATCACACCTGTCATAGTTTTAAGCAATATCTAAAAATTTGGAAATAAACAAAAAATTAATGTCATTAAATTGAGTAATGTTATATTTGGGGCCTACAGTTTCAACAACGGCAATGTTGTCAACAAATTGCATTAAACCTATCGGACAACTTAATAAATTGTATATATAATAGTATTGTTGATCGCAGCTCTCTGGATCGAAAACATAATAAGAATTGAGTCAAGCAGCTCGCAACGCGCAAGGCACGATGAGAGATGAGAGAGAGGAATGGCGGTTATTAAGGTAGTCCTTTCATTACCTAATCGTTTGACGGCAATTAAGGGACATGGACTAAATAACCAGAAGATTTGATTATATTTTATAATATTTAATAATAATATTAATAATAATATAACCGTTTTTTATTATGTACTTTATTGCTTTGAAATAATTTGACAATGGCATGATTTACCCATCTTGGTTGTACGCATTTTACGTTAATTTCACGTGACTGAATAAACAGTTGTGATTGGCTGCGAGGACATTTCACACGTTTGATTTTAACTACACCATAGTAATGGCGGCGTTGTAACGAGCCGAGTATTTTAATCATTGAAATAGTTTAAAAATAATAATATTTTTAAGTTTTATCTTATACAGGTATATGAGCGTCGTATTCATAACCAAATTCGTTTTTGCATCTTTGTAAACATTGCCGTAGTTGAATATGTACAGAATTGAGCGCGAGGCGAGCTGTCATTCATTGTCCATTATATTTTGTACGCAAAGTAGGTGACCAACTGGTATACACACTTTTACCGTAAAATCTTCGAGGCGGGAGAAGGTGTACACGCGCCTTTAAGAATGGGAACGTGCTTGAGTGAACGGAAAACGATTAGTTTGTGACATGAATGAAAAAGCTAGAGGAAGGACACGTGAGAACATCCGATCAGACAAACACTCACTGTTTTATATAAGTATTATTTAATTTAAAAATTAATAAATTATTAATTATAACATGTGCAATTCAACTGTTATCTGACCGTCTCACTAGATCAGAGTCTGTATCGATGTGGGCCGTGTTTTTCTCTTGTACAATTTATAATAAGTTAATTTACAGCAAATCAATATATAAATGCACGGTTATTAACAAGATATATGTGCCCATTATTATGAAAGTGGTCTAAGTCAAGAAATTAAAAAAAAAAAAGAAAAAGAGTTTATCAATTATTTCGCGTCACATTGTCTTAAATGTATATAATAAGATGCAAATTGTATCAATTGTGAAAATTTTGAAGCGTTGTATCCAGTGTATTGTTGTGACGTTTAGCAGTTTTCCGCTAGTGTTTATTTTGATAATAGTCATAATTTGAATAAGTCGTTTCAACCTTAGTTCAAAGTTAATGTCGAAATAAATTATAAATCTAGAAAACTAAATAAATTTTGAAAAATTGTGTTGGGTAATGTAAAAATATGTTTTAATTAGTGATGAGCTCAAAATCACGAACTGTTGAGTCAATCACTGATATATTTGAATCAAACTCACTATCGGTGATTGAATATCTGGGAATATCGTGATTCGTGATTTTTTTAAAAATATTTATATTTGGTTGTGAATGATGTGCATTTGAAATGAAAATATTCATGAAGGAATAACGTTTAATTAATGATTAGCGCTATCTAGTAGATTCTGCCAAAACGTTTTACACATTTGACCCGAAAAATAAAGTCTTTTTTAAATGGTTTTCATTCTCTCTTTAATGATATTAAATTATGGATATGCTAGAATATGTTTTTTACGTAAATGAAGTCTGAATACGCTCAAAATTACGTTTATTTATTTATTTCGTGTATTGTGATATCGTGCGGCGTATGCGTATTGGTAATGAAATTGTGATCACAGTCACAGTTTTCAATCACTGATATTATCGAATATCAATCACAATCACAAGATTAGCATTTTTTCTCATCACTAGTTTTAATCAATTCAAACGCAAACCTTTAAATACCTCGAAACGAAAGAAACTTGACTTAGACCATTTTCATAATAATGGGCACATATACAGAACTTTAATACAATTTAAGATACGCAGTGAAAAAGTCAAAATAAGTTTAGTTCACGGGTTTGAAAGTTAAATTAGCAATTTCAAATTAAGTGAGAAATAAATTTAAAAAACCAAAGAAAGCAGCGAATCTAGATTAAATACACAGTAAGACGAACTATTAAATTCATCTCAGATTCCTTTAAACATACCGATCAAAACATCTCCAGCAGTTACCGCGTAGAAGACGTTTCTACGTTGGGTTAAGAGTGGCTCCGATTTCTGTCAATTCACTTCTGTTAGCCACCGGGGTATCGATTTTTTCCGAGTATTTGGAGATGCTTTTCTCATTCATTATGTTACATTTATGTTGTACTATCTATCTTTACTCTGTTTAAAACTAATTATATTTGCTGCTCATGCTATTTCTGCTATAGTTTTATGTATTTATTTATTAGTTGTAAGGTTCAGAGAGTCAGCCGATTGTGTGGTCTACGGTTGACGTCGCATTTCGCTGGCAGGACGTGTTGACATTCCGTCATTGAACTTGCTCTTTCAGTGCCAAAAGTCAACCTCACTACGTCATTTATAATTAAGGAATTGTAGTTTTTAAGTATAGCATTCATATAAAGCCGTACACTGCATCAAATTTTAATCACTTCATTAGAATATATATTTTTAAATAATTATAATAACGTGGATATGGTTTAAAATAAATTTAAAAACGCATTATATGTCTCAGACACACGTATCATACAATCCCTGCATAGAATAAATTTTTCTGGTTCGAAAAAGTATTCATAAATTCTGTTAAATACATACCACTATACACTATACTGCCGAGAAATCAAGCAAAACGCGAAAATAGCAGTTTACAAATATCTTATTATCTTTATTATAATACAAATACAGGAGTAACTATTTTTAAAATAAAATTAAAGATTATAACTATAGATTTGATGTTACGAATGTATCAATAATAAAATATGTATAAAATGTTGTAAATAAAAACATTAAAATTCTAACACAAAAAAAAAATCGGCATTATTTACTTATATACAACAACTATTTGGTACCGCAGGGGAATAGCTGAGATGGTAGAGCACTGACTCAGCAGGTGAGAGATACCGAGATCGATAATCGGTACTTCTAGAATCTTTTTGATTTCAAAAAAGTTTAGCAGGCGCCTTATGTCGATCCCACAAAACACAGATGTAAAAGTGAGAATGTCGTATAATGCTATTCGTAGTGCCTTTTTCTTGACAAATAATAAATATATTCTATGTTAAAAATACATATTCCCAGTTAACCTGCGATTATATATAGTTGCATTTGTATATTTCCTTACGCCGTCGCTTCTGACGTGTTTGCTACACTTGACATTGTCAAAAGTCTTTGAGTGTCCGTTCGCACGGCTCACGCTGCATTGACGTCATCGTATTAATAATTACTCGAAGTCGCTCGACGAGATTTTAAAACGTTCATGCGATTTTATATGCGAAAATATTTTACAAACAATATGAAGTACTTTTGTGTTTATAATGTATCGATCATCGTTTATTTATTTTTTAAATATTATTATTAACGAGCGGAAAACTTGCATGGGAACCTGTTTATTATGTTTCAATACGTTTTGTTTATGTATTTATTATTATATTGTAAGTCATATTTGAAGCGTTGCGCCTGTTAACGTGTGTTTACATTCGTGTTGCATCTCGAATTATTATCTCTGGCGTAGGTAGCGTGACCCAATTTTCCGCCGACATCGACAATTTGAAGTCTTCGTTGTTAGAGGGTAAACAATCTATTCTACAAAGCGCTCAATGTATTGTATGTTCACATTTCACGCCGAACGACAAAGTGATGCAAATGTAATTGTCTAATTTTTCACTTATCACACTTTCAATCGATAATATATGGTAAAGCAACGGTGATATAATATGCAAATTATTTTACGCAATTTATGAAAGTTGTCTTAAAATAAAGTGAATTTATTAAGTGAAAGTAAATGTATCGGTATTAAAGTGAGTCAATACAGAAAAGACAATTTAAATAGATGAAAGGGACGAACGTTTAAAGATGTTGAAAAGACAGAAGAGTGAACAACTGGAAGCTGAGACGGAAGAAAATCGAGCAGAGCAATTGGTAGATATAATGCGGCGATAAATAGAAGATCGTAATACTATTTCTGTTCTCTATTTAATCATACACCTTTTTCTAAACCTGATTTTGCATAGTTACTTTTTACGATCTTGCGCAAATCATAGGCACCACCCCCCCTCGATATATGTGTGCACTATATTGAATGTCGTCCGTTCCAAATTTTGCTCAGATGCACTCTAGGACTCAGAAAAATATAATCAACACAATCCACGTCAACACTCCAGGCATCAAAATATCCCTTTGCCCTGACCAACTATTGCACACATCGTTATTCTTTAGCACCTTTTCACACCCTCACCCCCTCCCCGAACCCCGGGCAAGACCGGACACGGGTCGCTAGTTTTGTATATTTTGAACCTCTTGAGTCACGCAGTACTTAATAAATGTCATTCACCATATCACATTTTTCGTCATCATTGTAACCGCGTAAAAACGTCCGCACGCTAGTTATGTGTACATATTGACAACTTTCAACAGTAGCAGACCTCGTTTTTTTCTTCTTCAATTAAATAAAACTGGTTTAGTCATTGAGTAAATATTTTATCATGGAGCATTTGTGTGTTGCACAAAATTGTTGCTAAAATAAATGGAAATATTATATTAGTTTTTATTTTATGGAATATTTACTGTGATTTAAAACAGCTTCGAAATATGCATCCCGTGTGCTATTTGTCTAAGAAAATATTAATTGTAATTAATAAAAATATATTTAGTATTTCTCCTGTTTCGCTATTATGAGTCGATTGCTTTTCACTTTTGTCGAGTGTAAAGCGGCTTTTTTCAATGCGGTAATCTTTCCGTCCCTAAATCTGACAATATAGATTTCACACAGTTTAGGTGAGCTTACTGCTAGGCCCTGCGGGCGGCTATGGTGGCCCCTTTGCGGCCAATGGAATCTATATTTCAATGTTTCCCCAAAATAAATCACACATAAATAAAATCTCGCTGTAATTAAAATTATTTCATCTTTGTAAGTTAGCTATCAAAACGAACAAAAATAACATCTAGATGATGTATAAAAATCGCGGATAGACAATAATAAACACAAAAATGCTAAGAAAAGACGGAATCGGAAGAAACGTCAAAATTCAATAACAAAGGTCAATAGCGTAGATAAGAAAAGATGACAGATGAAATGTATTTACATTTCAAATAAAATATGTATTTACGTACCTACTGTTATTGAATATATTAAATAGATAACGTTTAAGTAATCTTAAGCTAGAGATATTAAAAACACGTTCGTTTTTGTCCTGCTCGCGTCTCGCAGACCTTTCCGTTTAAGCAAGAACTTTACAGCCACAAATGACACTACGTCCGGAGCCGCCACATCCAGAAAGTTATACATAATATTATTTTGGATTATACGCCGAATTTAGTTTTTTTTTCACACAAACTGCGTATGTTTCATACCACAACGTATATTACAAGATTTATATGTACTCGAACACTATCTCTTTCTAGTCTAGTAGGATTGAAACGGTGCTGTGGAGATAGCATGTCTCGTATAGTTCATAATTTCCCCTTCGCCGCTTTTATAAATTTTAAAGTATTTGATTTGACTTTGGCAAGCGGGAAAATGTAATGAAGGAATGTATAATGTATATTTTGAGTGAGTTGACGGATCGCTCGCCCGCACTGCGACATTCGCTGGCGTCTCAATGACAGACTATCGTAGCGCCCTCGGCGGCGGTCACGTGACTCCTCTTGCTCCTCGCTCGCACTTACTCTCATATTTATTTATTAATTGTACACTTTCAACTCTGGCGGTCTGTCTTGCTTAGATTATAATATACACTCGGAATGACGTTCAATTTCTGTTTAATTCAAAACATTTTCCTTTATCACAATTTATTTTCATGTGAATCATAATAATTATGCGCTTCCTTTATGTTTCTGTTTGTAGCGTATGCTATGGACAGTGTCGCTGCAAATATAATTGAATGACAGCTGTAACAACTCTGCTGCACAGCTGTAAACATCATGGGGTATAAAGGCACAAATACACTATTTATTTGTATTATCTTTACCCTGATGTTTTTTGTTTTCAGAGTAAACTTTCCATTGGTTGTATTTCCAGATTAATAAAATTAATCATATAATTGTTTGTTTCCAAACCCCTCTATAATTAAAAATGAAATAAATGTATATTTTAATGCAGTTTAATAGGAAAAAAATATATACTTGCTATTAATTCGAATACTATACCACAAATAATAATTAAAGTAATAGAACAAACAAAAGAGAGTTTCGTGTCAAAACCATCTATAGTTGAGTACTTAACCTCCAAACGGCTCAATAATGAAATTGACCATTAGTTTTTAGTCGTAAAATCAAATGATGTGAGCGATAAACACCGAAACTACGCGCGTTGAGTTATAGTTACACCTTTATAAATGGTATAATAAATATTAAATATTAAATATATGGTAAAAATGTATAACAAATAATATATATTTTAACGAAAACCCATTTTATTGTGAAGTAGCAATTTTAAAACGTAGTTCTATGATATTTAAAACAAATTAGATATGCATAGAAAATATATCTATCGTTAATTTAAATGGTGCTTTAACGGTAACACATTCTTCCAGTGAGTGCTTGAATTTAAATATTTTGCGATAAATAGATTTTTTTCTGTTTACCTTTCTAATTGATTTATCTAATTTATTTTTTTATAACAAATACAACTAGATAATATTAGTAAAATATCATGTATCCCGATATCAATATTACAAGTTCTCTACGAACTCTCTTAATAAAATTCCCTTTGAGAGATTAGCACTCGCAAATATTGCCACGAGCATTAGATCACATTGTTCCTGCCGAATCTTTTAACGAAATTAATATGCAATTCAGTCGAATGAACGTAATGATCCAATTGTTCAGGCTCGAAGTGCGGTCGGGGTTAGCAGTTAGCGAATGAAATTGTACCCTAACTGCCAGCCAGCCCCGGCTCTCGGCCACTCGGCGCCCCGTTTCACGGCCAGTCGCGCAGTGCTCGGTGCTAAGTGCCGAGTGCCGAGTGCCGAGTGCTGAGTGCCGAGGAGTCAGGAGCAAGTGCCGGTAGCGGTCAAGTTTCTCCGAGATAAGTGATCACACCGCGTGACACATTTCTTCATTATTTCATGCATTCCATCTCTGGACAATCTCGTGACACACGTCCTTCGTCTTATTTTGTTATACGAGCACATAGCACAACATTATGAAGAAACGTTTAGATAAATTCAATGTTTTAATTAAAACAAATTAAATTAATTAGTTGAGGATATAACCAAATAACAAATCTATCAATCGAAATATATTTGGTTAAGATGAGGATACGAACCTGGAACTTTTCCTGCCTAATATTTCGCCACGTTAACCATTTATATTTCCGACAAATTTGAAACATATATTACGTAGGGGGTCAATTGTAACAAAATGTGTTCTGCAATTTTTTGCATCGTTGCTATAAGAAATATATAGAAAACAGTAGATAATTTAGTTGTTTTCAAAATTATTATATTCTCATTTTTCTAATTATAATGGAAAAAAACCATAAACTTGTAAACACATCGAGGTAAATGGTACAACTGACCCCGACCCCTGGCTCAGTAGTACCTACAAGAGAATTGATTAAAATACAGAATTTTAGGCACAAAATAGTTACACTTTAACCATTTTAGCGAAGAAAAGTAGTTTCTTTATTATTTTCTAAAATTGTAGTTCAAAGTTTCTACTACATTTAATATAATACAAAATTTATCTAACTTTATGAACATTTTTACAATATTTGTTAATTGAAGTGTTTTCATTTACTGTTTTAATATAATAAAATGATAAAATAAATGTATATTAATATTTAAATCTCAATAAATAAAGAAAAATAAAATTCTTGCGCTAGTACAATGTGGTACAACTGGCCCCTGACAGCCATTTCAAATTAAAATGTAGAATTTCGATTGATCTCTATTCACAGGCATTTGAAAACCCATCATAAAATAAACACAAATATCGAAAGAAATATGTGTATTAATGAAATGGTAAAAACAGAGCACATAAACTATAATATCCAACCATTAATCTGATCGAAAAAAACTTACTTTTGTCGCACAAAAATATCTTTTTGTTCCTCCGTTCTGCCAAGTCCTGTAAGCTACTGGAGAAAAGTCTGTACACGTCAAACGCGCCTCCTGACAGCGTGTCATATATGTGTCTACTTTAGTTTACGAGATTATTATTATTATTGCCCCCTGGAAAGTTTTAGGTGCTAATCGAATATTTTTTCGATTAATGGATTTTTTCTGTATATCTTTCTAAATTTGTTTTAAATATCGCAAATCCAGCTTCATAATTAAAATGTGCTTTCATTAAAAAATGTTGAAATTTTCCTCACGTATTTTGACATTTTGTTTGCTCAATCAATCATCGCTTCTTTGTTAGCTACTTGCTATTTCGATTGGCGAATTTCGTCCACCCGGTACTATCTTCAGCTTCCCCGTGAGTTTTTGTTCTTCTGATTCGATTGTTAAAGGGAGGAGGGATAAGGGCTGAGCCCTCTTGTCTCCGACATATGAGGTAACAACAATGGCGTAAGTTTTTTTTTTAGGGGACCCTATTCGGGGAACATGGTGAAATTGTTTTTTTTTTATATCAGGTAATTTTAACTTTGTATATAATTGTATAAAATAGTAGCAAAAATTGGTAAAGTTTTTTATATAACAGGGTAAAGAAGTAAAATGGGACGAAGATGATGGGGATCGGATGAGAGATCATATAGACCGAGGGAGTTTATGAAATGGTTTGGGATGGAAATTAATTTAGAAGATAAATCGTGTATGTGCCGTTTGAGTGAGGGTATGTTTGAGTCTCTGCGAATGATTGTGTTTCTGACAAACCAGGGTGAGTTTGTGATTCTCCTAAGGATGTAGTTTTGTTTGGATTTTAAAATGTTTGTGCTACTTGAACCCAAATGGGGCTCGCGTATGTGAGTATAGGACGGATGATGCTCTGTACAAGAGTAATTTGTTTTGTAGGGATAGTGAACTGTATGTATTTAGGCGGGGGTATAGTCTGTTGTAGGAGATTTAGGCTCTGACGCGAATGTTGTTAATGTGTAGTTCTATTGTTGATGTAATGTTTTTTGTGAAATGTAAGTCCAAGATATTTCGCTGTGTCGACCCATGGAATAGGAACCCCGTGCATAAAAACTCTACGGTACAGAGTATTCTTTTTTTTCATTCTAGAAAAAAAGATAGCTGCACTCTTGCTGGGGTTCACGTCCAAGTTTTTCTTAGTTTTCATTACTGGTTACTTTGTACCGTGTCCGTCGGTCGCTCGAGGAGCCGTAACCCACCCATTTCTGTAAATTATTGTTTTTTTAGTGACTTCCACAACAGAAGACAATATTGTGCGGAAGGTTTGTGAATGAATAGAAAGGGATCTAAGTACCGATCGTCTCGACGACGCTTTATAAAAAATATCGCAGGGTCTTTGACCCGACATATTCAAATACATTTTTACAGACATTCTTATTAGAACTTGGCATTGCAATGTAGATTTGGATGCTCTGTGATTTATACGCGTGTTGAGAATACTCGACCTGAAGCATAAGCTATCGCCCCAACTACAGAATAGAACAGAACAGTTAAGTGCAACCACTTGTGAACCCGTTGCGCAGGTACCAGCCCACTGTGCGGGACACCGCGCAGCCACAGAGCTGTAACTGGATTAGTGCTGGTTTTACTCTTGATTTGCTCTCGGTCCCGGACGGACTCGACCGAGGAGACCCGAGATTCGCTGGGATCGTTCACTGCATTTTGAAAAACACCGCGACTGTCTTATGGCCCGGATGAGGTTTTAGGCTCGAGACAATCTTGAGACAGGGATTATGCTGATTATGCTTTTTTAGTGACTTTGTGTGAATGATTATGTAGATTCACTGGGAATACCAATAGGGATTATTCGTGTCAGAAGGATGTGTTCGGTGAGAATCGAGGACCCTATACTTCCTCGCTTCTCCCGTATGTATATGAAATGTTACCAATATAGACGCTGGGTTTTAATAAAATTACTTACGATAGTAGCGTTTATTTACAGATTGAATTTAAACTGTTTGTTACATTATATAAGATAAACGTACTTCACTGAAGGCGGTGCCGAGGTGCGTGCGAGTAGATGTGTCCGAGGAGCTGGCTAGGAGAAGAGTGGTCAGTTCTATGGCTTCCTCTACTGGTATTGTTCACTACAATTTGGCGGGTACCAATCAGACTGTATGGCTATTAAGTGATTTCTTTATGCAGATCTTTGAGGCGCAAGCAGGGCCACTACACTTCCATTAGATTCTTTGGAGATAGCTCTTGGCTGTCTTAGCGTATTGTACGTCGAATGTTTGTTCATTGACTTTCAATATTCCGTTTGTCAGTTTGGCGAATTTGAACCTCACCATCATTAATTAAAATGTAATAAATGTTTCTAATTTAATGCTCTTTGCTTGTCTAATTTTTCCAAATAAACAGCTGTTCGCACTTGTCGAGTCTCACTGTCAAATCTGACATCGTGGGGGGGATGTCTTGCAAGCTTTAGATTTCCTCGTCTCTGTTGGCTCCACAGATTGCGGATTTGTAGTGAATATCTCAATTTAATTGCTTAGCATAGACCCATGCTCGTAAGTAGACTGCGATAGGGTGGTTATTAATATACCTCATCAGATAGAAGAGCGCACGAGAAGATGAGCAATTCGCACTTAGAATTTGCTTCGTGATGGTTATTCTCACTTCTCCAATTAACAGACGATATTGATTATTTTTCTTTTTTCACGTTAGCCCCACGACTTTCGTAAACAGCACGCCACTGCTTTACTTTACGACCGACGATCTATTTTTGATGTATAATCAAATATTCAATGTTCACATTTTTTAAATCAGCCGATTTTAAATAAATTAATAAATAAATTTATTCCAATAAACATAATATATTATTTAGCTTAATTAAGAAACAACAAAAAAAATCGTAAATATTGTGGCTATTTATGCCCTCAAAAAGTTACACAGATTGGTAGTGGTACTACTATTCGCCGAGAACTATAATCATTGGAATTCTCAGGGCTAAAATAACATATTTTTTTAACTCGCTACTACGTTTCAAACACAGATCAGTAATTGAATAGACGCGAAATGAAGTGTACATATAGGAGAGGGGTTTGGAACATTAGTTGCGGGACGAGGGGCATTCTACAAACATTCTTTGTGGAAACATAAATACGATAGTTTATGACACATTTATAAAAACGAACGATGTAACGAAAATTAAATCTTTGTGGTACACAAGACGTATTTTTTTACATTAATGCATATTAAATTGTCAGCGTTTAAATTTTCGTTCCAATCGAGTCATATTTAAAAAATTGCGTAAGTGGTACCAAAGTGATTATGTGGGTGACACCAAAATGAAAATATTACTTAATGTATTATTAATATAATATTACTATATAATTATTTGGTAGTCTGCGGTTTCAAATCTGCGACTTAAGTAATGTGTGATCCCAACCTATTTAACATAAAGGTCATTTTAAATCCAGAAATATATAATAAAATGACCAATGATCATTTTTCTTGGTACATTATTTTATTGTAACCTAAATCTCAATGTTGTACTAACTGATCGTATTGTTTTGCCACAGCAGCAGGCAAAGGACTGTAATTTGGTGATAAATTATAAATCGGTTGATTACACACTTAAATGGTTCCGTGGTGTGCTTGTAACACATGTTGCTTAGGGGTCGGAAGGTGGTGTCCGATGGCGCAAGTTCAATTAAATGTAGTTAATTAGTTTAACCCTCGGGGGAGTTTCACTTCCGACGTTATAACATGAACCACCCCGCCATTATATTTTATGTCAAGGAAAATATAATATTTTACATTGTGATTCAACCTTCAACCCATTCTGAATTGTATATTTGATTCTTATGTGTATCTACCCTCCTACACATAATTAATTTGATAATAATAATCCTGAGCAGCCGGTAAATATATAAATTTATTAATGTATTTTTGGTATGCTAAAAATTTAATTACTAGTTTTTTTATATTATTCTACACTTTCTTAAACTTTTTGTGTAATTATCATCTAATTAAATTTTTTATATATATAAATAAATAAATCTGATAAAATCACGTGAGAAATAAAGGGTAGGGTATCCGGCGGAAAATTTTCAAGTCTAATATTAAATAAATAAACTACAATGTTATTCTCATATTTATATATTAGCCGCACCCCCTAATTAGGTATAAAAATTCTCAAGAAGCGTCAATAAAACTCTTAAGAGAAAGTGCCTGTTTTTGCAGAGTGTGATTGTTTTATTAGTGTGTTATTAGTTTTACCGAATCTCAATGTCTACGAGATTTTAACTAAGTGAGCAAAAAAAAAGTAATGATAGTGGAGTTATCAATACAAAACTTTTCTAAGGCAAATTCATTATAATGAGTCATTGGTAAGAAGATTTCTCCAAAAATTCCAGGAAAGTGAGACTTTAAATCGGAAAGTGGAAACTAACTTAAAGCGTAGTACTTCGGATCGAGATGATCACATTTTGAAACGGCTTTCTTTGAAAAATCGTTTTGCTTCTGCTTCAGTTAAACTCCAAGACATCACCAGTGCTAGTGTTAGTATCAGAACTATTCAAAATAGGCTCAACGATATGGGTTTACGAGCAAGGAGACGCGTGAAACACCTCTTTCGACCAAGGAAATAAAGAGAAAACGACTGCAATGGACCAAAGAAAAAGAAAATTGGTCTGTGAGTGATGGGAGAGGGTTGTTTTTTCTGACGAAGCAAAATTTAACTTCACAAATTTAACAGACGGTTTGCAGACAGACAGTGCATCGGAGATCGGGAGAGAGGTACAGCGATGAATGCATCGCACCCACAGTGAAACATTCTCCATATGTCATGGTGTGGAGATGCACCACATCACTTGGTGTTGGCGACCTTATTATGCTAGAAGGATCAGTGAATGCTGAGAAATACAAAAATAAAATCTTGTAGGTGTTTTGTGAATAATTGAGAATTTGACTTAAAAAATTAATGATCCAGAATTTCAGGACGATTCCGCACCTTACTATCGTGCCCGCTCTGTGAGTTAATTTTCACAAATCTTAAAAATTTATATGTTTTTTTTTACTTGGTGAACATTCTCAACACTAAATTCCTTTTAATTTTTTTTCACAGGTATCACAGTTCAAAGAATTGTTGGGATTGAAATCACTTTCATGGTCAAAACACAGACCCGATTTAAATATTATTGAAAGTATAATAAGTAAAAATATCTGCAAAAAATCTCCCAAAACTATTAAAGAATTAAAAACATTGTAGAATGCCTGTGGTGTGAAGAAATTACGGTGTAATATATACACAATTTTTATAAATCAATGCCGAGACGTATTCAGAGTGTAATCCGTTCCAAAGAGGGTCAAACAAAATATTGATTGGATGTTTAAAATAAAAAACTCGCTTTAAAATCCTTCTAATTTAGTTTAATTTAAAATATTAGTGTCAAAATTAAATAACACATCGAAATAAAAACGACATAGACATTTTGAATTATGAATAACTGATTTAGTTGGAAGATATATTTAAGAAAGTTTTTCCTAATAAATGTAGTCTTCAATAATTAAACCCTTGATTTTATTATTATACTATAAGATGTATATTTACTAAAACTAAAGTATGTACATATATTGCCTTATAATAAAATAAACGGTTAGCAAAACACAGCTGACAAAGTGAACAAAACTGCCAAAATTATATTTTCAATAAGCTATTTTTAAATAGCAGTTATTTTTGTTGCGCTGGGTGTAGATATCCAACAAAACATAAATCCGATAAATTATGACACATTTATGCAACAGTAAAAGTATTTACTCTTCGAAAATTAAATTTTTGTGTAAACAGGACGTATTTTTTACATAAATGCGGAGCTCTTTGATTGCGTGAGTGGCACCAAAGTTATCACGTGGGTGCCACGAAAATGAAAATTTTGGGACAAGGAATTTGCGTTAGTTCATGTTTATTTATTTGGTAGTCTGTGTTTCCTATATATTTTTTGTAAGGACGGTGAAATATTTCACATTTTTAATATTTAATAACGCGTTCTCGTAACATTCTCGTTATTCATTTTGATAAATTATACATTAACTTTGTATTTAACTAGAGTGAGTTTAATAACAATTTTAGTTAGGTACTAGAGTTATTTTTAAATTAATTTCCTAATATTTAAGAAAAATTAAAACATAATAATTTGACATAATATAGTTTCAGTATTTTATTAGCCTGATGAAGAAAAGATACTTTGAAACCGGTTGATGTATAAATTTATATATGTTTAATGGTAATTTAACAAATAATACCAAAAAATAAAGACAAGAAACATGTCACAAATAAAACCAAAATATAAACGAACATTTTTATAACATATATATAATATGATATACGAGTTAATATTTTTAATATGAAAATCGACCTTATTTGGAAACCGGAATAAACATTTAATTTGATTCCAACCTGTCGCAATAACCGATATTCAATAGAAATCGTGTAGATACACGGTTTCTTTTATATATTTTGCATAATTTGCAAGTTTTTCCAATACATATTCACGCAACAGTTTAATTTCTTGCTCCAATTACCTGCTTTAGTCATCCATTGTTTGTCGTCGCTTTGTACTTTGCCCTTTCGTATTATTTGCATTGTTCCGGTTCCATCACATTATCTGGATATTGTTAGGCCAGATGTGTTATTCGGACGGTCCGTGGATATTACTTGGACACAATCGTGCTTTTCGGTCGGATCAAAAATATTGTTCAAACATAATCGTGTCATTCGGACGGATCAAAGAACGCGAAAACAATATTCAAGTAGATATGGGTTAGTATGGGTACCATGGACAATGGCTATGAAATGGAACAACGAGGAACGAAAATGTTTTAATCAGTTCTCTTATATTTAATTAACTGTGTTCCGTTTTACAAAAACAAATATTAGAAACATTATCTAAGAAATATTAAAACATTACTGATACGTGAATTTTCTGTTACGTCTTTGTGTGGTATATTATATGTATATATATATATATATATAACAGGACAGTCGACTGTTTATGAAATTGATGGTCTATTTCAATAAATCGATCACCACAGGACATTAGCAGTGTCTGACCTTCTTGCTAGGTATATGGTCATGATTCTGACCGACATGATTACACTGCTAATAATCAATAATCTTACCGGTAGTATAATAGCTCGTTCGTACGTCTGTATGCACGATATCGCTCTCATACTCAAATATTACATTGTTATTTATATAGAAAAGTTTTCAATCTTCCGAAGATAAGTCCCTAGATTATTATTTTGCGGAATTTGACAGCGATTGTAAGACGCACCCCCAATTCAGAGACCAAAATAGGAAAAAACATGCGTCTTATAATCGACGAAATACGGTATTTATATTTTTGCTTTGCTTTATACTTTTCACTTCTGTTATTTTTTATTTAATATTATTTGAAGTAAATTCGTGTTAATAGAGATGACGAATAAAGATTTGTATCGTTTTGACCACCTCAACAAGTAATCCTTTGACTGTTTCAGGAGTTAATACTTAATTACTTACCGCTTACGACCTCTACTTGGACTACCCGTACTCACCCTTTGGCTCCCACTGTTTGGGCTCACGTGACTAGACGCACGTGCCTGCAGGTTGGGTCCACAGGTAGAGATCCCGAGACCCTTCAGAATTCCACAATTATCTTTGTTGTGCAATAACTTTCACGTCCCAACCTGCAGTGTCGGTAGTTTTTTGATCTTAATAGTTTTTCTTAATGTATAAATGTAGTATATTAACATTATTTGTGCGTAAATTGGGATCCTATTATCTGCCTATTTAATGCATCTTTGGTTGGGACCCATTTCCGCCCTCTATCCGCGAACGGCGCGCATAAATACTGAAATATTTAGCATCTCCCTTCCTTCCTTTACTCACCATCCACTGAATCCACTGTGGGTATTAATATTATAACTGATGAGTCTTTTGAAAGTTACTAACCAATCTTTTGTATCCCTGCTACAGTTTAGAAGTCAAAAAAACAACTTTAATATTTTTAAACACAATATTTACGTCATTCGCTCACATTTTTTCTCGATGTTCTTTTGGACAATAAATAAATAGTATAACTATTAGCTACCCAAATGAATTTTCGAAAACTGTAATTGAATAGTTTGAAATTCATTATTTTTCATATATTGAGCCAAACGCTGACACATTTTTATTGCACCTTTCACGTCTAGCCTGGATTTTTATCATCAATTTCAATTCCTTGATCCACATGGTTTTATCATTGCAGGTTTTCTTGAATGATTCTTCACCTTGGCGTCTTTTCCTTTTCCTTTTTGTTATTTATTTATTTAATTCTTAACATACTGTATACATAAGCATTCCTATATATGCTCTAATATAAACAGGATTAAAGTATTTTCTTTTACTATAACTTATATTTTATATATATGGTCAGTTTCACTTTAAATCTATTCAATTTCTCCGCCTTTCTATGTTTTCTGGCATTTCATTAAAGATCTTCATCCCACTATACATCATCGATTTCTGAGATTTGGTCTTCTTCCTGAATAGTAGTCTCAGTATATCCCTTCCTTTTGTACAATGCGATTTGTATCAACTTTTCGTATAAATTCCGCCGATATTTCTTATTAAGGATTTTATAAGTAAATAAATACCATTATATTAAAATATATTTTCTGCGTAACGTTCATCATATACATTCTGTTCATTATTTAACCATTCTGAAAAAATTGAATAGTGTTAAGAGATCAGTCAATAATACTACTTGTATTAAATTTGTTAGAAAGAAAACTTTATATTACGAAGAATTTTTATATTTGTCTTATACGTCTTGACTTTTTCCGTTATATTTGTACGAGTACCATTTGTGAGGTAAATCAATATATATCTGAGATTTGCCTAATCGAAAAGTCACCGAATTTTAATCTAAATCGAGAGTGTCATTTGCGTCACCGAATTTTAATATCCGCTATAACACTTTTTTAACAAATTTGAGTTATATATGTCATTGTGTTCAGAATTTTTTTTTTTATTTAAAAATGTATATTTAATTTTAAAAATACGCTTGATTAGCTAGCAATAATAAGTATAATGTTAGGGTGAGTAAAACCCGGTATAACGCGAAATGACTTTCAAAACCTGCCATGTTTTTTTTTTTATCATACTGAAATACATATTTGGGTTCAAATTAATACAGTTATTAACGTAAATATTTGATAATTTTATTTTAGATAAAAGTAATTAATAAATTTTATGTAAAAGTAATAATGCCTGGAATTAAAGTGTGGCGGTTTTGTTTGATTTTCTCGATATTATGAAAACGTGTTATAGCTGGTATTGAAAGTCAGCTACTCATTTGATTTTTAGATCGCAATCAAAATTCTTTTTAAGAATTATTTTTCAACACTTTGTTACGACGTCACTCGTATTTTGTTTATTCATAATAACATTGTTTACTTGATATTTGTTGCTTTTTAAATTTATTCAATGTAAAAATCAACGAATCTGTTGATATTTGTTCTTTCTTTATTTGTTTTACGTTGGTAAAACAAATAAAATTTAGTATTATTTTTATTATCTAACCGATGCTTCATTTGCGATGTTTTTCCCGTAGGGATTTTCTGACTAACATGCTTGCTTCTCTAGCTAACATAGATGAGTTAGCGCTTTGTCGATTTGCAACTGAGTAATTTATGTTTATCTTCTCGGTCCAGTGAAAGAGAAACTACCTTAATACTGTTTTAGCAAACTCCAGTGTACTAGTGATCGACCTCTCGCTCTGTGTACAGTCAGAGCGTTGTGCCCGCGACCAGAAAAATCTTCGCACGCTGCGAGAACATTACGGTGTTATTCAACCGAGGTGAAATCGGTTCGTGGCGCTTGCTTCGTCTGACCCTTTCAGTGCCGCATGGGCTCGTGCGTTAGCCATGATTCAGCGCTCGTCTATTTTTAAATCACCTATAAAATTACCCTTATCAAAATTTAATGTACGTATGTATCGTATCTTGAGTACTGTCGCTTTCTCTATGTCTGTTTTTTGTTGTTTTAAATTTATAGCTGTACCTAATTAATTTAACCTCTCCTCTCCGATGATGTAAACTGAGTTGACATTGCCTCTAATTATAAGAATATCTCTGTAAATAAACTAAATACAGAGTTTATATTTGAGGTATTCCTCCGTAATATATTTATGTGCATTGGAAAGTTAATTACAATATATAAGTATTTACCATACGTAACAATAAAATAAAAATTCTCTAAGAACCTGACGTGAATTTGGCAATGCGTATATGTGTACCGTGCGTGCGGAGAGGTGAGGACGGCGCAGTGCTAGTAGCAGAGCGTGCCCTGGCCGAGTTAGACGTGTCTTATGCGTCTTTATGATATTGTTCGTGATGATCAATATTTTTTCTCGATGATCAATAATTATTTTAATGATTAATATAAGTAATATCCGACATAAAAATTGCAAAAGTCTACATGGACACTGACTTTACAACACCGGAATGCGCGTTTTTATTTTAGTACCGAAAGGGAAAGGTTAAATCAATTATATTTTTGTATTGTTTGTTAAATATTTCCTTAACAATTTGCTGTTTTTTTTTTGTTATATTACATAAAATGTTTCATGCTCAAAATTTAGAAAATAAAAAAATGTTTATATTGTTGTTACCTATCTTTTAGACTCGCACTGATCCACAAAGTCGTGTCACTTGTATATTTTATAAAGATGCACATTATTATTACATGTATTGAATTGATTGCATATGAGAAATGTTTATCTTGAGTGTTGAGTCATGAATGTAATTATAATAAGCACTGAGTCCTCTCAGCACTCGGCAGCCATCAGTACGCTGTATTTGCTTTCTTTTTCTTATGCAAATTAAATAT
Organism: Eubasilissa splendida; assembly: GCA_031772225.1. Classification (NCBI taxonomy): domain Eukaryota; kingdom Metazoa; phylum Arthropoda; class Insecta; order Trichoptera; family Phryganeidae; genus Eubasilissa; species Eubasilissa splendida. The sequence continues at coordinate 20,458,245 of CM062847.1, forward strand.
TAAATGTTTATTTTTATTAACTGCGACTTCTTGCGTTATCTAATGCGGTAATCTTTACGCCTGAGGCAGTAATATCGGTTAGTATTGTAGTACGGGTGTTACTTATAGAGTCTACTTAGAATTCAGAAAAGTTGGTTGTCGCGGTGGATTCACTTCGCAAGACTCAGAGAAACTGATAAAAAAAAAAAGGAAAGGATACTGAGAAGAGGGAAAGAGAGGGATTTAGGAGCTCTCTCTGTATAGTGCGGGTACTTAGGTACCTCTTTCCACCCACATGTTGTGTATTGCCAGAGCGTTGACTCCTGTGGAGCGCCAGACAGTTTCCTCTCAGTTTTGACTGGACCCAGACTGCCGCTTACAGGTTTAAACCGATGATGTGGTTTTTACGAGGAGTTCGATGATTCACCATTATGGGCTGAATCATTGAAGAGCATTATTTAGATCAACTAATATTTCGAATCTCTTAAGTTTCTTATTTATTATTATTAGGAATCCCGTTTGGCGTAACATGATATTGTTATAAATGTTATATTTTCACAGATCGGAGATTGACAGAGGTAGTTGATCGATTATGAGATCTAAGATCTGCAACTTGTATTAAAATAACTAATTCAGTAAATTTTATTTTATTTTTGTCTACTTTTTATATCTCTCGTTTCTAAAAAAAAATGGGTAGAGGGGATTATAATTTATTTATGTTCAATGAACACTAGCCACGTCGTCAAATACGTCCAACGGTTCAAGTGATAGACTTATTACAGTTATTCTTCTTCTGGTTTATCCTCGTTTTTATAACAGCCATCTATCTATCTTAGTTGACAATCAGGGTTTGTCCACTATTGGTAGAATCAGTTCAAGCGATAGTCATAAATATATAAAGTATAAGTGTATGTATAATTTTAATATAAAATCTAAATATTTTAATATACATCGGTAAAGCCTGTTGATATGTTATTTTTCACTTATAAGTACCTACATGTGTTTGTATTATTTTTTATTGCACTCGCGACTGTCTTTTATCAAAGGAATAGAAATAAAACGCAGTATTAATTACTCGTTGTGAGACATGCATCTTTTGATACGGCTGTTGAGTATTATATTATTACGGAGAGGGAAGGATCCCAGCCGACCCAATTGCACCGAGCATATGAAAACCAAGCGCCAGCGTGCGATTCCTGCGCAAATGGGCGACGATCGAGCAAAACTTTCTCCCTTTCGGGGAGGCAACACTGCAGAATGCGTACTTCTAATACCGATCTGAAAAGGCCGAAACCCGAGCACTGATCGCGATCACTGCGCCGCGCAACAGTGGCCGCGTGTCGGTGTGTGCCTAAACCTAGGGTGCACACACACCTGTCGAAGGCCCGACCGGTTTTTAACTTTCGCCGTCCGTCGGCCGCTGGCTCAGTCCGGCTAGGCGCGGCGCGGGGCGCGGGGCGCGGTGAGGTAACGGCGGACCGCGGATCCGCCGGCCCACGCCGGAGCTATTATTGCATCATGTGATATTGAAGTTATTATTTGAGTGCTCGTTAAGTGGGTCAGAGGAGGAAACGCAACGGTTGAACCTCGCCGCCGCCTAGGCAAGGTCGTAGGTGCACACTGACTGTATTCGCGTGCAGAATCCCCCGTGAATCACTAATTCATTCGTCCGTTTATATTTTTGATAAATATCTGAAAAGTTATATTATTTATTTACCGCCCGCGGGCCGGAGGGGTCTACGAGACATTTAAATCATTCCACATCCGAGCGGTCGCACACGTAAATGATTCGTTCTCGAATGTTCGAAACGTTAACCCGCAATAGATCGGAATAGAATGCACCGTGACGCGAGTTCCTCGATAATTTGGTACGAAAGACCGAAGATCTATCACATCTACATTCTGTCAATGTTTCGGCGATTGCAAATTATCTGTCGATAGAGGATTGTTAACGAGGCGGGTCGTTCTCTACGCAATGCAGTAGATTGATTAAATCCTCGGGGATAACTGCCCACAAATGACTGCAAAATTCAGTAACTGATCTAACCTATGATAAAGTACTTACGGATAATATAATTAAACAGTCAGAAAATGTAGGTGCTCGGTTAACGTTAAATAAATTACAGAATTGTAATCTAAGTAAAAGCACAAGTTCTTTCGCATCGTACCATAAATATTTAAATATTATATTTTTCCAACAAACTTGCATCTTCATGCTGTTCTCCATTACTGAGAGCTTATTTTATAAGTCCGGTTCGTGCTGCACGGTTGGGCCGTACAGCATTTTTACAAAGAGCCAATATTGTGATACTTGCACAAAAATGCATACCCTTTAATGTTTCGTTTCGTTTCGTTTCAGCCGTCCTGGCGCGCCGTCCGCGTCGTGCACCTGGGGGTGGGGGGCTGGTGCACATGACGCTTCCGTACTTACATTTTTTCCTGTTACAAACATTTTTTTATTGTTACTGGTTTAATCTACACATTTATTTTTAAAAAAATTACGCGAAAATGAAAACATGTCGCATTCAAAGCACTCGCTGACTTCCGGCTCGACGATCGACCCCTGACCTCCGTGTCCCGCAGATGACTGTTTTATTGATAACAGTGGGCGTGTCTATTATGATGATAATAAAGCGATAACTTAAAACCATTCTATGATCTGTGATGAGATAAACCGTGATTGTGATTGGTATTCGATTATAATGATGTTTGATAACCGTGACGGTTGAACAAAATCACAAAATGTGACCGGTCAGAACTTACTGAATCGTGGACTCGAGAGAACGGGAGCGCATGAGGATAGACACTCTGGAAAAAACCCACGGCCCGCGTGTCGTCGACAGCCCGCAGAACGAATGTCGCGATTATAAAGGAATTAAGAATCGAGCAGCGTCTGTCCTTCTCTGTACGTCTCCGAATCCTCAGGTATTTTGGCCATGTCACCAGATATGAGGACACCGTGGTAATCAGATTTCCTCAGGAAAGTCAGGAACTCGATGGAACGACTCGGTTAGAAGTTTGATGCAGAACCCACTGCACAAAAAATGCCACTGCCATTATCCACGCAGTCATCCGCAATTAACCGCCGTTTGATGATGATCAAGACTACTCTCATTGAGAGTAAGATACTGTGATTTAAATGCATCAGTTTCTAGTGTACCGGTGATTGATTATCAGAATTACCAATCGTTTTATTTTATTAATCATCGTCATCTTCAACCATTTATCCTACTAGTTAACCAGACAAGGCCCGATATTTTTCTACTGTTTATCCCAGTTAACCCGCTGGCCGCCTTCCCTCCGGTTTATTAGTTTTAATATATTAATTAGGCGATCTTTCATTGGTATATTATTTTATCACTTTTTACATTATTTAATTTCTATAATGCACCCGCGTGTGTTTTATACATGTTCCTATATTCTGAGTACGCGTGTATTATTAATATTTATTTCAATTTTTATTAATATATGCAAATAATTAAAAATTAAAGAACCATCGAGGTCGGTCGGTGAGTGTCGGGCAGTGTCGAGCATACTGTAAAAGGGCTGCGTTCGCCGCGAGACGTTCGTCGGAAATAGGGCGATAAGCTTCAAAGTTTTGCATCGGAGCGTACACAGCTCACGTTACTGAGGGTTATTTGTAAATTATGTGAACCTATTTCGCGATATTTATGACGCTGTTTCTGCTTTGCTACATTTTTTGCAAAGTTTGTATGATTAAATTTGTTCTTTTTCTACTTCTACTACTACCTTCAAATTCAAAATATTACTTTGCTTTAAATTCGAAAGATATAAATCACATGACCTTTGGTAAGAAATGTACTCTGATAATTATCGTTTCTGAATGATTGCTATGCACAGCTGAAATTATTAAACCCTGGCTATTTTCTTTTTTCAGATTGCATTTTTTTTTACATCACGTATTTTTTTTTACCGAATATGTATTTTACGATTACGCCATTAATATATTCTTATTATTGTATAATAATTCATGTCTTTCAATCTTACAGGCCCTTGCTTGGGGCTTGAGATGTGATTTCTTATATATTACATATTTATTTTAAGCCTTATTGATAGTTATCAATAAATATATTTAATTTTTAATGTGCATATCTGCCATTCAGGTCATTTTACAAATTTAAAATTTAATTGTTTAATCGATTTAAGGAAAAAATTTATAAATATATAATTTTCAGGTTCACACAGATACCTAGTACCGCTTTTAATTACTATTCCTTAATTTATTTGTATTATTTATCGTTAAAAAAATATTTAATTAGAATTCCAAAGAACCTTTTGAGTATATCTGGCCAATTTGTTTATCTCGGAGTTTTCCTTTCCAACGCCGAACTGGCGCCATCTCTTCGTTTATTATAGAACTTCTTCTCTCATGTCCATTATGGCGCTTATCTCGTCTAGGTTAATTAGTGTCGTCTAAGGAACACGGTCCCTTAAGGAAATTGACCAACATTTAACCCTGGATTGATTGGACCACCCCGGGCGAATCCCTCTTCGTTCCCTTATCTATATTAGTCCCTTTTTTGTACATGTCGAAGTACAGCGGGTGAATCACAATATTTCTAGTAGTACCTAGTCATTTTAAGATCAATTACTTGTATTTTATCTAATTATTATATTTATGTAGGTTTAATTGTTGTTTTTCTTTGCCATTCCCGTAATCATATGCCTGTGGAAATTTCGACATTATCTTATAGTTCTCTGTAAGAAGATATACGAGTAATGTACCATACATAAATATAAAAGATAATAATGTAAGACACATTATAAAGGAATGGAAGATATCTGCCGAAGGGATTCTGAGTATGCGGTATGCAAATATTTAGGGACGTCGAGTTGACATCTGGTTTCAGCAAATTGAAGAATTTTTGGAAGATGTAATATTATGAGCCTTAGAATCCGTCGTTTATTAGTACGATGGCGTGCGATGGCGATGCGTGAACCCACCCCCACCGTGACACCGAGATTGAAGCTTCGGGTAGTTTTGCGGTCGCACGTTGTCCAGGGGCGAGGCCCGAGCTAAATAATGATCTCTTTGTTTTATTAATGCCATTATTTATTAATTTTTTTTGTTGCCTATTGTGTTTTTAGCACACCAAACATAACATAAAAAAATAGATAAACAATATTATTTATTTCCTCTTTGTTCGATAGTTCACACAAATAATATTTGGTAAAAAAAATCTGCAATGTATCAATTTAGCGACCTTCAAGCATCGCTTCACGTTGGGAAATTCTTAGTTTCTCCTTCACTAGTTTTGGACTTGACAAATAAATATTTTACATCACTTATGATACTTAACCTCCAGCCGTTAAAATTTGAACAAACGTTTTTTTTTCACACGTTCTATATCTTTCTCAGTATTTATCGTAGGTACATACATACATATATATATATATAGACATTATTCTCTGTCCATTTCATTCAAATGTTAAAAATCTACCATTACGTAAGTATTTAAAGTTTGATATTTTATGTAATGTATGGATAAAGACTTCAATCGGATTCCATTTAGCAGCGACTTGCACTCCATTTATTAAAATAAGCTATAATATAATTTCTGTAAAAAAAATGACAATATTGCAACCGTAACTACGCGTATTATTTACAAGCTCCTTAAGATAAAATTTGATTTCAATTTATTTCCCAAAAATTGTACAGCTTATTTGCACGTTACTGCACGTTTAGTAGGTAAAATTAAAGTTAATTTTATATTGGTTACCAATGATAATAATTATTGTCGTCGCACAGTTATTTAGTAATTAACAATCGTTATTGTTTTAACCTTTAGCTTGGTGTACTTGCATTTTTATTTTAGCATAAATAATTTCTAATTAATAATAAGAAAACACTTATTACACTGTTTATATTGATAAATCGACATGTTTCAAGACCACAATGGTCCCTTCTTCAGGATACAATATATATTGTACTATAATTAAAAATACAAGCATAGACAAAACAAAACTATTTGTATAAGTTGCAATTATTGAAGAAGTAAATATTTTTTGTCATATTAATTAACTAAAATATTTGTGGTACTCTCGTGTAAAACTTAGGTGGTGGGGTGTATTCGTAAAAGGAATAAAATGTTCGCTTTTCTTATTATTTTTAAATATAGTTAAATTTACTCTCTCACATGTCTTTGGTTCTTGCAGACTATATCGATTTTATATTACTTTTGAACTACGGTATGTACTGGTTTAGGTCGACACCATCGACCTAATCCAGTCGGGAAAATACTGTTTGTCCCTCCATACGAATTCTATCCATGGAGATGTGTTGTGCCACATTGAGACGATTTATTATTCTTGTTCCGCGAGATAAATTGTTGTATCAATTGCATTACGTTCTCTTGATGCCATCTCACGAAAGATATATTAGACGTCAAAAATGGTTCTGCATATACGTAAATTAAATTAAATTAGTATAATTTCTCTAATATGTATATATGTAGGTGATTATTGCACATGTATTTTGTTTATCATGTTTCATTTATATTTTATCATCGATCGTTGTTTTCCTTGCAAAACAATGCAGACAATCATTTTTCCAAATCAAGATGTTGCTCGCCATCACGCAATGTTCTCCATTAGTCTGACATTAGATTCAAGTGAGATGTTGCACAAGGGTTTTAAATATTCAGTTTCACTAATATGTTTACGAAAACATTGTTATAATTTTCTATCGAAGAATTTTTTCGCGTGCTGATTGAATTACGACTTTAATTAATTTTGTTTTCAAAATTATTAGCCGGAAACTTTGTTTACAATGTCTACCTATTTAACGAATTCTAAGATTATCGGTGTACTCACATATACTTTTATGTGTGGGTATTATTCAGTTTTTAATTATAATGTCTTGTATAATTTAAAATATTTGTTGAATTGCATAGAGCGGCTTAAAAGGTTCCATCTGTTTAATGCGAATAGCGTATTGGGATTCCTTCGGCCGCAAACGTTCATTTTATCGCTTTCCAAGTGCATTTACTTTGGTATCCAATTGGCCGTATTTCTAGCTAAATGGATGAATAATCTATTGCATTAATTACATTTGGTTTAATATTACCATATGCTGTTCTATGCTATATCGAGTTATTCTAAACTTACTTCCGAACGAGAGACGTCCCTACCTATCTGGACCTGTAGCTATGACGGATATTAGAATGTTACATCAGTAAAAGATAATTCCCGTAATATTTCTCTGTTTAAAAAAAGTTATGTAAATAGTTCAATTCGAAATTCTCACCAGACTCAATAAGACCGAATGATTAATTCATAAGGGAAGCTACCTGTCAATTTTCATTTTCAAAGAAGCACGTACTAAATTCTGGAAAGCATCCAATTTGCGTCATTTTCCTAAATCGCTTTGTGTTGCGTAGCTCTTTTTTCTACTACGCCCACAGCGCTACTGGAAATATGTCAAAAATATTACATTCTTTACAATATTTTTGAACATACATAGGTACCAAATTTTATTTCATTCCGTTTCCTAAGACATAGTCTTCTTATAAGATAATCTACATATATTAAATCATAAATTCAGGAATAAACTTTACCATGCTGGTTGTTGAATCTGCGTAAAAATATTGATTTTTTTTTGAAGTCTGAGAATCCAGAAATGGATACACCGTAGTCAGGTGAACGTTATTGTCTTTAGTACAGTTGCGCAGTCTGGTATCCGATTCGCAACCGGAATGCTCCGTATTATCAAAGACTAAAATGTACATGATACGGTGCCGTTAGCTCTGCTCGCTGTAAAGAGCGCGCTATAACTGTTCACTTATTTTCTCTCTCTGAAACAGGCTCTTTTGATGCTTAGTTTCATTGTTTAGGCATGTCACCTGACTGTGGAGAGTTACAACATCTATACGTTAAACGTAATGGGACTTTTGTATAAACACAGCCGACACACTAAAGGAACAAAGAATTGTTATCTCCCGATTGCCACACAATGCTTTAATTCATATATGTAAATATTGTACTAGAAACGTGGTTTGTTCCGACCAATTCGTCCATACATCGACTAGCAAATTGGAATACGTTATTTGATGTTGTTTTAATGTCATTAATGGATTAAATAAATCTCATTTTAAATATTCAGTGTGTAAAAAAATTAAATAAAACTGTATGTAGTATGAACGACTCGGATACATTATTTTAAAATGAGATTATCTCTGCTTTTTAAATCCAATTTTCCACTATATTAAATCCTCGACATGTCCGATTGATTTACTTAATCAATTTATTCTTCTTAGGACTTTGTAGTTTCTCAAACGGATTAGAACGACGTCGCTAAACCTATTCCCGCAGAGGACTTTGCAGTAAAAATTGGTTGCATTACTGGTCTCGATAATCGTTAGTTCCTAACGCCCCGGGGTACTGCCGCTTACAAGCCATATCCGCGGTCTCGATCTCTCAAGAAGACACACAATAGAAAGGAATTGGGACTCTATTCCTATTTCTCGAGTATGAAATACAAAATTACTTTATTTTTTTACTCGGATAAAGCTATTTCAGACCTCGTGAGACGAGCCTATCTCGAACTTATACAAGTCCGAGCATTCTCCTCCGCGCTGGGATTATATTCATTCCTCTCTGGAGTGAAATCGCTGATACTCGGCTCTACCCCACAACACCGACTGTCCTAATCTCACTTTCTTCATTGCGTGATCGCAAAAAGGAGCTACCTATCAAATTTCCCGTTCGGAAATATTTATGGTTTCTTTATCTTTTTACTTCCAATAGGAATAAAACGATACTAAAGTTTTTGTTTATTTTTGTGGTATTAATATATTTTTCTTTTGGATGTAATATTTTTCAATTTTATCCCCCTGAAATTAACATAACTTTTCCGTCGGCACCGTTTCATAAAACTTGATTGTAATCGTTTACACTTCGTACTTGTTTCATTAATTTATTGTGTTATTGTTTTTGTTTCACTTCCTTGGGGTCGGTTTTCTTGAGTACAACTGATTCACACATTGTATGGTTCGCCATCTATCTAATCTTCCCACGCTGAACGCCTTTTCTGTTTAGAATTCTATCGGAATACTGTACCGGAGAATGGGTCTCCATTTCAGGGAGACTACTCACTTATTTGAGTACTTTTGTTCCAGATAAGATAATAAAGTCATAACAGGTGTCTCCGCCTTTGTGCACCGAGGGTCATTAACACTTCACGGACTACAGTGTACATTTACGTACAATTTTGGTTTGCTTGCAGAAGCGAACAAGTTTATTGAACTTGTAGATCGCAGAGCTATTGCAACATGACTTATATTATTGTATTCATTGTCGTATTTAATATTGAAATTGTTTAGGTTTAGGTGCTATTAATCTGAAAGTTTATTTTTTGCTGACATTAGTTAGTTTAGCATATAACATAATACGTATCTAGGAACATTCACCGCCAAGAACTTATTGTCGGCGATTCATCTTCAACAATTCACCCCGCAACGGTACAATTACGAACGAGCACAAATAATACAAATATTTTATTCAGTTTTCGGAGCCGGTTATTTGATCAGTGGTTAATTTTTACTACAGTAGTACAAGTTTCATTAGTAAATTATTTTGCGAAAGCGGGTTGTTCGATCGTCGGTTAAAAATATTTACTCATCGAAAGTACATTCGGTAGTAAATTAATTTTACCGTTAAGTTCAACCGTTAGTTAAAAATTGCGGACTCTTCACAACTGCTTCAAAAGTCATTTGTCATATTGATACATTTAGTAATAGTGAATAATGCAATAGATAAAGCATACAATTGCATGTATTTATTATTTATTGCTAATGGTGAATATCTAAAATAAATCAAATTCTCAGGTATTTGATGATTATTCGCATTGCCACACTTTGAAGCGAGATTATCTTTGACAATAGTAAACTTCACCTTTGAACAATCCGTAAACATTTTTTACCACGGGCGATGGTATAAAGTTACTACCAGTATAGTAAAAAATTACTGTGTTAAAAATTGACTACTGATACAACAAACGCTCGTAAATGTAAATTTAAACTTGAATTATAACAGATATATAATGAATCAAATTATTATTTCACATAATTTCTTTTATAATATTCTTAAATTGAATATGATTGTATTGTTTACAGTCTATTGAAATGTACGAGCTGCACGCGCCTGCCAGAGATAATAGCTAAAATAAATAAACGCTTGTTTTAATTCTTATTGATAACTTATATCAAAGCTCGCGAACTTTTAAAAGTTGTCGCCCTCTTCGAACGAGCTGGGGTGGGTAACTGAGCAATATTCGCACCCTCTTTATGTATTTCCGTTTCGGAATCCGTTCATAAATAATTGTAATGGCCGGCGATTGCAATGTTTGTTATCGGAACTAACCGTAAACAAACTATTCGCACCCTCGGCCCCCGCTGTTTGTTTTGATATTTCCAAGACTTCTTTCCCAGTCAGCCTTATCTAATTTCTGCCGACGACCGGAAATAGCGACCGACGGGACTTCCGCCGGCGGCCATTTGCGGTTTTCGCCGAAACAATATGACTTCCCCTTCCTCGCTATCTTTCTATCGCCGCAAATCGTTCCGCGATAATTTTTAAATTTTGTCATCGCTTTTTTAATAAATGTATTTTATTGTAACTCGAGCCATATTGTGCTCGAATTCATTATTGTTGATTGCTTACCATAGCGACGTGCAATGTTAAGTATCACCGTAAACACGCCTAAGTTTCCCATTAGTTGTTGACTTCACCGTCTCGCGAGAAATCTGCTCCAGGCTTGTATAAAACCGATGTGACAAGTTAAGTTCCCTTGCTTAGTGTATGCCGGCATTACCGGGTTTATTTACCTTACGAGAATTATGTCGTGTGTTTATGATAAACATAAAATTACGCGCTAGGGTCAAAATTCCCTATTTTATAAACACAGTTTCAGTCAACAACACACTATTTTGTTTTTATGATTACAGTTTTCTTATTGTGTGGTATCTTCATTTACCACAGTGGTATCGGTGACATATATATAGTTATTTCTCAAAAGGTGGAAGCGCGATGGAATTTGAATCGAAAACATTAACCCGTTGTTATTTTTAGCCTATAGTTTCTGAGATAGTAGTTCGAAAAGATGAAAACAATTCATTCATCTACAATACGATATATTAAATTTTTTTTTTCCTTTTTATAAATGAATGATACATCGAAACAAAAATACAATTGTTGTAATTTAATAAAGATTAACAGTGTCCCAGGGAAAGTTGAACACTGATTCGTTCATTGAAAAATAATAATTTTTTTCTGCGAAATTAGTTTACCATGACAAAGTTTAACTGCTTTTGTGTGCGCGGAATTACATTCTAAAAGATAGAGGCAAAATTTAATCACACATGACTTTATGAGTAATGTATTATGAGATTTATTATTTTGTTTATTTATATCTTGTATCCTTGAATTATGTACACCTATTTTATTATTTATTTTTCTTGTACTAACCGAATAATGACGGGACCTAACCGCTCAAATCACCAACGATAAATCGTGTGACGATTTTGATTATCAAAATACGATTCGATATTCTTTTCTACTTACACCGCTAATTACATTACACTGATATGTTGTACTTGGCTTTGCCCGAGTTTTCAGTACAAACTAATTCGAGTTGATATATGTACATGGTTTGTCTGCATTATATTATATTACATATTATTACTATTGATATGGTATAAATGCATTTGTGGACTTTGTAGTACCATGATAATATAGGGCTAAAACGTTCACAGTTAAATTTTCAATACAGTGAAGTTAAAACGCACAAAAATTAGTTCAGCCGTTTTCGAATTTTAATGTAACATGTGTTATGAGATTATTAATATTATTTTAATTATTTATTTATACATTCGACAATAAAAAAAATGGTGTAGAGTTATGCACCCCCAAATAAGAAAGATCTTGAATTATGGGGGTTGCTATCAACATTTATATAATACAAGATCAGTATATACTAGATGTTAGAATTTGTTTACAACAATAAAAAAAATAAAAAATATATATACATACATCTATAATAATATGAAAATTAACAGGTATTATTTTTTTTAATCATTGTAGTTGAAAACCTTTGTATGTATTCGTAGATCGTCTCTATAAAATAATTTGCATCATATTTAGCATTACCGATCAAGTATAGATCATTCCATTTCAGTTTGTTTATAGCATGAATTAACTTTTCGGAATTTATTTTAGTAAATTTAACTTTAATTTATGACAGTCAGTCATAGAGTGTCGTTTTCCGTACTCATTATGTGTTTATGATGATTAGGTTAGAGTTAGACCAATAAACCTACCTAATCATTATTTTCTGATCTGATTCTAACGCACACAGCACTGAACTTAATAGTGTAAATAGCCTTTTGCAAATTAAGCTACTTGTATGATAGGTAAAATTAAATAGCTGTTCGTTTCCAATAATAATAGATATAACATAAATACTATTTTTTGACACTTCGTTGACCTTGAAACCCGCGTACCTCTGTACTTACGCGGTAGTTCTTAAATCATATTTACTCTCCTAAATTATCAATTTGTAACATTACTTTTATCTATAAAGAAGGGTATTCTGTAACATGTTAATCCACCAATTGTAAATGACCTATTGATAATTCCATATATATTAAAAATAAATACGATTATTTGTCTATTTTGCCGGTTTGTGGATACATATTTCTCAACGGGGCGGGCGTGGCGTGGCTTTTGGGCCCACATAAGTTTCACCGAAATGTCGCCGGTCGCTGAAATCGCAACCGTTATAAATAAATCCACGGTAAAAATGCAATATTTAATTTACGCGGCTAATCGCAACTGCTCTGTTGCCGGTCGACGTAAATGTCTCCCTTTGTGCTTCGAGTAGCCAACTGCGCGGGAAGATACTCATAATATATTCGTTTAATTTTACTGTCGCCTGGAAAGAATACGTTATTTTGTGCAATGCGTAATGTAACACTTCTCGGAATTGAATACAGGAGGTTGTCGTCGTCGTCGTGGATTTAATTTTAATACCTCGCTGTTTCCAGGATACGCGAATGCGCACGCTGCTAGCATTCATTTATGAGTGTTTTTTTCAGTTCGATAATTATATTACTATTATTTTTTGACACGAGTATTATTTACGAAATATGTACTTTCTAAAAATTCCTATACTAGTTTGTATCATCATACTATTCCGCACTATCCTTATGTACAAAATGGCAATATTGCTCTTTTAAATAGAACATTATAATCTTTTACTGAATTAATAGGTACTCTATTTTGTTTCGCTCCGTCTATATCACAACAGCTTTGCCTTTCTCCAACCGTTTTCATAAATCAAAATATAAAATTTGTATACACGTTGAACTTGAACTTACAACATTTACAAATATTATGAACGCAAAATGTTGTAATCAGTTAAAAGCCTCACCCATCAGATTAATGCTGCAGCATCTGTGCATCAGTCGTTACATAATTTTGAAATGATATAAATAACACACCGGAAAATTTTACATTACAAAAGAAATTCAATCGGACGACGCCGACGTTTCGAGTACTGAAATTGCGTTAATGTACTTTCAGGACTCTTTTTACAAACTGTGACTCATTTGGTATCCAATGATTTTATTGGGCATTTAAAGTACACCACGTCCCAGAACCGAATTTATTATGTTTATGCCATTTAATTAATTTTGGCTAGTAAAAATAATGGTGTGAAATCGACGGTATTCTTTTATCGATCTCGCATTTATTTTAGGAACCTGTATAATAAATGTTTCACGAGGGATTGTTTTATCTGATGACTCGAAGATGTGGCCACTTGAAAACAAAGTATTTGTACTTGAAATAGGTACGTTGATACGATTTTTTTCAAAAATCATTGACACGTGTAGAACTCATTCGGTAAGGGAATGTGTTCAGCTGGCAAGCATATTCAGCGCGAATCTTTTTATGCACTTGCGTATATTTTTCTTTTGAAATATGTATTTTTGGTGTGAAATATTGGCACCGAAAAGTGATCGTGCCGACCGCGGTGTGTGATGTACGTTATACGTGTTATTGTGTATAGGTACATGATATCATCGTAATACTTCTCTGCTGCTTTTAAAACCTTGAACTTTGTTCATTATTCCGCGCTGGGCAGATGCCAACTCGAATCAATACGAGCACTTCACAGATATTCGGATTAAAAGATGGCCGTTATAATGTTTTAAAGAGTGAAAATTGATTCGTTAATCCATCGTCTTAAGTAGGCTTATTTATTGCCCTCTGAAATGTGATTTTCAATGGAGGAGCGTTTTTGGAGTTCTGCCTGAACAAATATATTATTCAATTGTCTACAATACTTATTTTTATTTCGTTTCCGAATTGATATATAATCTGCGCTTTCTTATACGCAACGCATAACGTTATAATTACATTTGTTTGTTTGTTCACGAATGTAACGTACATTTTCTTAACCAGAATCCACGGATGGCGTATGAGTACTGGTTATGTGCATTAGACGTGTATTTATTTACCTGATGCCAAATGTTTGCATCGGATTACCCACCCGAGCCCTCGAGCACCCGACTGTGATGATTGCTTCACATCTTGTTCCTAGTTGCGCTACGTAACATCGTTTCGGTACCGTCAAGTTATTATCTTTAGCTTGTTAAATATCATTCTGTTCTTTCCTCTATCTCCGGGTTACCTGGTTACTCTGGCGGCAGTACACCGTGAAGTTGCTTTCTTCATCGTATTATAAATTAACTGACGTAACCTTTTCTTGCTTTTTCCTATTACCGGTTGTTATATTTTGTCTTCTTTTTTTTTCAGGTAAGTTGATATCTTAAGTATGATGGCGCGGATGAAGATGCCTCTAATGACTGCGTGGATAATCGATAACCACACTGCTATGAGAAGTAAGATCTGTTAAATTAATTTAATTAAATCTTATTGGAAACTCCTCTTCCCGTCCCCCCCTCCCAACTCTGCTCGGTATCGCTAAATATGAAAGCGTTATCCGTTAAGTACTGATTTGGTAATAAATTAATATTACGTCTGTGTATTTATCGAAATTCTTTGCGCTTGTTTGATTTGTCAATACACACCTGTTTATGATGCAATTTAGTTTTTTTTATGTTATAAGTATGTATTTAATACGTAGGTCTACACTGCAATCTGCACATCACTGACATTTACGCGAGCTCAGAATTGAGTCATGTTAAGAGGATCACCCTAAACCGCTCCCGTGTGAATCATGTTCATATTTACATAATATACATCCTTTAAAATATTTGAATGTCAAAGTCGACGTTCTTAACATTTAATAACCAATTTTCTAACATTTAATATGGTCCAAATCATCGTGTCACGATAGGAAATATTAGCAGTGGCGTAACTACCGCCTGGGCGGCCCGTGCCCCATGATGACGGGATAATTAAAAAAAACACTATCATGTTGTTACAGACCAACAATAGCTAAAACATTCATCCTTTAATAAAAAAAATCAACTATTAAAGGTGTACCTAAACTATTGATATTTGAAAGTTGTTCGCTTCTTAGTAGAAAGTTTTCTTGAGGTTTGTAACATGTGCGTGTACAAAATTTACTATGGACTATTTAGTATACTTCAATTGAAACGAAATACCATACCGGCTGCGAAATGAACTGGACATCATTTTTGATGTCTTTGCCGATAAGAAAGGTTCACAACGACAACATAATATTCATTACTAATGGAGGACGATTGTAAATATTTAATAATATTATATTTTTTACAAGGTGCAACGTCGCTACGCCACTGAATATTAACTATCGTAAAATAAATATTGCGTAATAAATGTTGAATAGGAATAAATAAAGTTATACATTTTCTAATTATAAAGGATCACAAGCATCGAGGTTTCTTCGCGGATACACTTATCGCACGATGCAGTGCACACCTTTATGTAATGAAACGTATTGATTATTGATTAATTTATAAATATAGTGTGATGTGTCGTTGCGCTGGAAAAGCAATGTTTATTTAGGCTCTCCCTCGGCAATGAAAGATAACAGCGCCTCCATATTGGCAATATTAACGATCGGACGATTTCCGTATAATACGCTCTTGTCGATTAGATTAATGTATATTTATGTTTCATTCTCCCGATGAAAATATCCCGGTGGGCGGTGATTCATGCCAATTAATTTTATTTCAAAAACCATTTGCCACGTTCATTATGAAATAACAAAAAAAAAAAGAAAATAACATTAAATTTAACGTTCGTGTAATGTTTATACTAATATATATACTTAATATTTTTAAACAAACCATCACCATTCAAAAGTAAATTTTTCTGTCGTTATGACGACAATTTTGGTTCCGACACTATTAAATTTGATTGCGTCATAATTGACAAAACGTTTAATTTTTCATAGTTTTTTCAGTTAATGTGTTGTATCTTGTTTCGGTGTGTATTTTTGTTATGCTAACACTAAAACAAAATACATACAACAATTATCCGATTAATTGTAAAGCTTTCTAGTAGACTGATGAAATCACCGCCTCCTGTATTGCGCGAATATTTTTTGGACAGCATTAATTTTTATCATTTGTTATCTATCGCTCTCCCTCGATCGTACGGCCTGAGAGATATTTCTATTTGTGTGGTCACTCCTCACCTTGGCCCCTATTAGTATAACAGAAGCATCGGCTAGAAATACGCGTGATTCACGATCAGTTGTGTCAAATATTAAATGAAAGTCGATTGCGGGTTCAACAATCTTATCTATCTATATAATATTGAGATAATATTATGTGTATTTTTCTACTTTTCACGATTGTAAAATATATTTATTTCAGTTAATTTATATTTTCCGCGGTGGTCTAGTGTCGTCGCTAAATTGTTTTTTTTTTTTTTTTCATAATTTCATATTTTGAAATGATATTTTTACGTTATCATTTTTCACGACATTAAACTGTTAAAATCCTTTGTATGATGAAAATTGTTTTGTTCCGTATTATATCATTGTCCTTCAATGCGAAAACATGTCGGTAATGCAAACATTTAGTTACATCGCTGAATATTCATTTCCCAAGATGGATTGTTTAATGTGGCTAGCATTTTTTCTGCGAGATGATTTAACAGTGGTTGGGTGAGTTTCAATTTATTTTTTCAGTCGTATTCGATTGCTTTGCTTTTGTAGACACTAATTCGATCTCTCCTACGTAAAGTACCCTAACAATTTGGTCAATTTTAGTACGGGATGTAACAGACCTAGTCCACAATGTTCAATAGCGCTGTAATTATAGTGGAGCGGCGAACTCATCACATAATGTATATCAAAGAAAAGTGTTAGCGAATCAATTAATTAAGTTGTATGAATTAGTAATGACAGTCCCGTAGTTGGATAGTGAGGTTAAAAATGTAATTAACTATATAAATTTATGTAAATTATGGTTAAATCATGTCGGCAACATATCAGTTCATTTGTATGTCTGTACGAGTTACATCGCTCTCATCCTCAGTCAGATTGCAGTGATATGGGCCACTATTTATATTAATCTAAAATTCGTGATAAAAACAAAATAACACTTTCGATACCGATTTATTTAGTTTAAAATTGAGGCGCGCCATTCGTGCGTGCGCGAACAACAGAATCGACAGGTATTATTATCGTTAACATCAATTTACAAGTTTAGAGATACTCGTGTGTGCCAATAACGACCATTTTCTTTATTTATTTAAAAAATAATTCATATTTTCGCGTTTTTTACGAAAATATTATTCGTTTATATCAGAAGTTATACACTAGATTTGACTATTTTTAAATCTATTACTTAGAAAGGTCCTTTATACTAATATACAATTAATAAACTGAATGTTATTTTCCATAATTAAGAAAATACAAGCATTATAAGAAAGATCACAATCATTAAATTCATTTTCCGCATGCCACAAAATTGCCTTAATATGAAAAATTCTTGCATATACGGAATATATCCTCTTATAATCTTAAAGCCAAGATTACGGGGACAAATCTGCGTTGAGAGAAATTAACAAAATATTCAAAATTAATAGTTTTTTCAATTTCAAATTTCGCGATATGAAATGAAAAAACCCAATAAAAAATACACATCAATGGGTACGATATAAATATTATTTAGTAAGAAATTATATTGCAAATTGAACTATTATTTTTTCACTAATCACTAATTAAATTACACATTGCCTTGCCAGTTGGTTATTGAAAAAGTCCGCCGTGCGGCCGCATATTACATCGAGACTGCGATGTATCGCTCTCCCATCATCGCAAAACAATGTGTTACATCTCCTTGCGGATCCTTAATGCCATTTCTATTTAATTTATAGCTCTGTGGTCTCGCTCAACTCGTCTCTGTTGATTGATAGCGACGAAGCAATTGTCATCGTTCATCAGAGAAATTGCTCGACTTGTCGCAATATATCGTGCCCTTGGGAAATCGACATTGTCTGGTATTTACATTTGTTTACTGAGATTGAGCTACAATGTTTTAAATATTAATTTTTCGATTTCTTCGCCAGAGTTTGGTTCATTGTCCGTGAGTGAAATTTTTTCAAGAAATTATTTTTAAATTTCTAATTTGTAGTAATAAAGTAAAGTGATGCTTGATTTCGGGCACGTTATATAATTAGGAGAACACATTCTTATTGTGAACTTGTAATTATTCTGAATATAGGTTCGAAAATTTGTCGTTAAAAATGTTGTCGCTGTAGCATAGTTGGATAATGCACCTTCCTTGATTTGGAAAGATATCCAGGTTCGAATCCCGATGGCGCAACAACAATATTTTTCGATAAAATTGATTTTATATGTATATCTTTCTATTTAATACATTTTAATTCATACGTTATATAATTATTCGTATTCTAACTAGTGCTACTAAAATATTTTTTATTTCTTATTATCCTAAACTACTAAGAAATTTGATGTTAGTAATTTATTGTAAAAAATTTGATACAAAAAAGTCATTTTTTATCAAAATGTCAGATGTTACCTAGTTGTTCCAAGGTCATGATAAATTTGATGTTGAACAAGCGTGTGTTTTAACACTCGTCAAGAATTAAATTTAAAAATTGCGTTATATTATCTAGATATTTTTTTGAGTTTTTTGGGATGTAAACATTTTTTCTTCCTACTGTGTGTATTAAATAGACCTTCATACTTTTCTCATACCGGAGCTTTGCTTTGAATTGCGTTTTAACCTTTTAAATGTTAACACGCCATTATTTGCGTGTCACTCCAAGTCATAATTGTGGTTATGCGCCCTTTTCGACCTCGCAGAGACGGGATTCAACGTGATTATTAATATTTGATATCTTCTGTTGCCTGTGGACGATATGACTTTTAAAACCATACAGTCAATGCCTTTAAATCCTATGTGATGTCACCTATGTCAAATATGATTGGCAGTTGAAAAGTTTATGAAATAATATAATAGAATAAAAACTATGGTGATAGTGTACTGTTTAAGCTTAAATATGATATTTATTTTACAAATTGGTGTTAGTGACAGGACCTCCCGGGATTTCGATGCGGGTCTCTTCACGAGAACATTCTCATCCTGCGGCTCGTGGGAGAGCAGTCTCTTCCCGGTCCAGGTCGTGACTGTACCATATACAAGTGCACGCACAACCCATAAAGCAACAAAGCACGCGCTGTTCGCGGGAAATTACTGTTAATTATTAGAAAAAAACTCGCGCCTTTTTGATCCGATCACTTCACAGAATGAACATGTACGAGTATTTAATTTTAAAAAGTATGTATTTTAACATTTTTTGTGAAATTAATTAACGACAAATCACAAACGAAAATGTGTTATATAGATTGCAAACACGAATAATAGTAGACGTAATGAGCTACATGTATTGATTAAAAATGGATGGCTTAGGTGGTTTGGTCTTATGGAACGGATGATTGAGTAGAGAATAGTAAGAAAGATTTATGACGCAAATGTTGATGGCACCAGAAATAGAAAACGTCCGCGGAAGACTTGGCACGACCGGGTAAATCATACACTGGAAAATGTTCCTGTTACAAGCCTC
Source organism: Eubasilissa splendida (assembly GCA_031772225.1). Classification (NCBI taxonomy): domain Eukaryota; kingdom Metazoa; phylum Arthropoda; class Insecta; order Trichoptera; family Phryganeidae; genus Eubasilissa; species Eubasilissa splendida. The sequence continues at coordinate 20,478,294 of CM062847.1, forward strand.
AATAATCGGCGAGCTTGTATGAGAAGATGTATGGATGTGGATGAGCGGTGATCGGGGTGATGGTAAGTTTGTTATGTCACATCCATACCGATTGAATTTGCGTTTAAGATCACAGCTATATTGTGGCTGCTGCGCGGCATATTTGAATTAGAGTTTACATAATAGTATTGTGATATAATGTAATTTTGATTAAAATAAAATATATTAAATTTGAATTGAATTAAAGTATTTATGCATGTTCAGAAGATTACAGATTGTTCTATAAATATATAATTACAATTTGACTGAGGTCACATGGCCGATATTATATTTTATGGACATACAAACGAACGTTTTTATTGTATGTATGATTGAGAGTCTAATGTGGGCACTTCCGGATTTTGCTTTAATACAAGGACAGTTAACTATTTACTTGTTAAAAAATATCACGTTGTTGATACTACATTACTGCTATTGTTGTAATCAATTGTCACGTATTTTCTTTTATAAACTTACACTATTATTATTTTATTATGAATACGCCCGCGGTTGATTACCTTTCATGTTATTGGTTGTTACGCTTAAGGCTTCCCTTTTAAAAATAATTCATATTTCCGCGTTATTATATTTACTTACAAATTATTAAAAATAATATATTATATTTACTTACATGTTATATAAGTATATTATTTAAAATAATTTGTAGTCACTAACACAAAGTGTTTTAAAACGTCGAAAAATGATGTACTACAAATTGAATATTTTATAACTCTTAATTTTTAACATTTTGATTATTTGGTTGAATGCAGATTTGTCACCGTAATCTCGGATTCGTGATTATAATAATATATATTTCAAATATGCAAAAATTTTATATATTAAAACAATTTTGTGGCACGCATAAAATGAATTTGTGCTTGTATTTTCTTAATTATGGCAAATAACATTGAGTTTATTAGTTTTATATTAGTGTAAAGGTCCTATATAAGTAATAGTATAAAAAAAATCAAATCTAGTGAATAACTTCTGATATAAATGAATAATAAAAACCCACATTTTCTTACGAACTTGTTACTTTCTTGTTTACACACGCGAAAATATGAATTATTTTTGAAAGCACGTCCTTAAAAGTATATTTATATCTTTCATGAGTCATTTGGTACATTTCATGAGTTCATTTATTTGTTTTCAGTAAAACATACGTAATACATTTTTATTTTTATTTCCCCGGACTTTAATCAATCGGACACAAATAAATGTGTGTGCCCGATGTTCAGTTATTGATTAATTGGTGTATCAGACTAAGTCAATTTCTCTTGTTTACCTATTTTTTAATTATAGCGATTAATTTAATAATCCAACCTTTATTCGACGTCAAAGCTTTGGGGCGTCCCATCCTTTCAGGAAACAAACTTCGCGACGCGCGTCGTTGCGGTCAATTGTGGTACTTGTGGATTATATGCGTCGCTAACATGCTTCAATACGGCATTATGTTGTAGCGGTTACCATTGTTCTGCAATTATTATTTTTGATAATGAATTAATTATAAAGCATGTAATGTTATTAATGTTTACGTTTTTGGCACTGTTCGATATTTTAAAATACAGTCGTGTGTAGCTCGTTGCTATGCTGAAGCTGTTTAGTGTTTCAAAACCGTGTAAATCGTTTAATATATGTACATATATATATATATATAAATTATTGTAGATCCGTGACTGATAATATTATCCGAAATGTTTTACATTGTTAAATAGGTTTTATTATTCCGAGATAAGTAATGTCAACAATGTAGATATGCTATCGCGGTGAGCATTCGCATCTATAATAATAATACATATTGGATAATTTTGGTAGGGCTTTTTTCGTAAAAAAAATAAAATTCACCTGAAGGCCGCTTTACACATAAACTGTTTATAGACCAACATTATCTTTGTATTTAAAATTATAAATTGTTCTTTGATCTTCCGGAAATAATTTTTTTAAAAAGGTGCGTTTTCAAAGTTTCTGATGCACTGTTTCCTCTGGAGAGCACAGAGTTCCACTCTTTTGGGCCTGCCACCGCGAATGCCCGTTCACTAAACATAGACTTCTGGCAACGGCTGATAGATTCTACAACCTTTCCTGCGTCTGAAGGAGAGGCTGACCTGAGAGTTTGACGTCTACTATTCAAATTGTCTCGGCGCTATAACGTGTTTCGCATTGTACATCAACCAGCACAATTTAAATTCAACTCTTTCAGGTAACCGGTACCAATGTAGCTCGTGCAAAGGGATGTTATATGAGAGAATTTAGAAACTTTATATATTATCCGTGTTGGCGCGTTTAGAATGGATTGTAGTCTATCAAGCTGAAACATTGGCAAGCCAGCATAAATGCTGTTACAATAATCCACACGTGACACAACTAATGCATTTATAAGTTGACGGGCTGCTTCAAGAGGAAGATGTCTCCGAGTACTTTTAATCTGTCTCAGTTGATAAAAGCATTCAATGACAGTTTTACTGATTTGTGTATTCATTGAAAGATGTGATTCAATGTGCACGCCCAACAACTTAACTGCAGACTTAGTATTCGCAGACATTGATTCCTGCATTAAGTGTTGCTTTCTAAGTGTTGCTGTCCATAGTAGCTCTGTTTTGGATGGATTCAATGTAAGGACTATATCCATCAGCAATGTTTAAGTCACAAGATGCACATTTAAATATCGGATTATTTTATTATGAATTTGCTGACACCCGGCGTTGTACGGGTAGTAAAGTAAAACCACGAGCTTGTATTTAATAATATTTTTTGACTGATAATATTATTATGGATTAACTGATTATTATATATCATTTTTTTCCATTTCATTGAGTCTATTCGTAACTTAATCTCGATTCCATTGAGGAGAAATATATTAATCGTTTAACAGGTGTGTAATTAAATACGTGTTTATGTAATTATCTTATCTTCTAAAGATTGTTGGCGTATATGATAAACAGAAAACAATTGTAATTTTTTGGCCTTCAACTGAAATATTAACTTTATTACTACCCGGGTCCGTAAGTAGGTTATGAAAATATTCGCTGTAAAACTGAAAACCTTGTGCAGTCCAATAAATTCAGGCAACCGTATAATTTATACGCGGAATTATTATTCCATGGTTAGTTGAAAAAATTCAAAGATGAATAATCACCGGTTATTATTTATTTTATTAGTCTATCACAGGCTTCATTAAGAATTCTCCTGTAATTTATTCACACGTGTTTAGTAGTCTGAGCGGTTTCGTGAATACATTATTTTCCTTCATGTTGCCCACAATGCTTCGGACGTCCGTCGCGTCTCTCTCATCCCGTCTTACGCCCATGTCTTTACACGAAAGGACACGTTTTCTATTTCACGTCCGTCGCGTCTCTCTCGTCCCCGTCTTACGCCCATGTCTTTACACGAAAGCACACGTTTTCTATTTCACGTCCGTCGCGTCTCTCTCGTCCCCGTCTTACGCCCATGTCTTTACACGAAAGCACACGTTTTCTATTTCACGTCCGTCGCGTCTCTCTCGTCCCCGTTTTGCGCCCATGTCTTTACACGAAAGCACACGTTTTCTATTTCACGTCCGTCGCGTCTCTCTCGTCCCCGTCTTACGCCCATGTCTTTACACGAAAGCACACGTTTTCTATTTCACGTCCGTCGCGTCTCTCTCGTCCCCGTCTTACGCCCATGTCTTTACACGAAAGCACACGTTTTCTATTTCGCATCCTTCACCCCTGACTTGCTCCGCCACGCAACCGGTCACCGCAGAACACAATGAACGATTGTTTCGTGACCTCCTCGCTGTGGTGCTGTGTGCTGTTCTATTGTTTCCCGCCTACCGTATTAAATGTCGTTGGCCGTTGGCGTGTGCCGCTCCAACGCCACTCTCGTTGCGAATCGGCACTATTTCCTTGTTTTTCGAATCAACTAGCGAACACGGCAAAGCGTCATATCGTTTAGCATCGCGTAAAACTTTCAAATAATAGACGTGGGTCTGTTACGGCGGTGGCTAATTGTCGGCTTTGTCGTAAATCAAAACTCGGAACTGTTGTGTACACACATATTAAAAAAAAAATTAAAGTTTGTTTGCGTTAAAAATCTTAAAAACCATATTTCATTTCGAGAAACCTTGTTCAGATTCCAAACGTGATTCGACCTTGATTCGCAAAAATAAAACGGCATTAGTTCAACAAACCTCGGTCGTTCAGTTTCACAATATTTGACTCTCGAGTGTATAATGTTTCTACTTGTCGCAATATTTATAATTTGTAATGTAATTTTTATTATCATTTCCGAGCGGGAGGCGGCGATTTAGGCTCATTTTATTTTTGGTTTCCCTATTCATAGAGCATAGTAAACATGTTTGTATTTTAATAATTATACAAAATACTTTGTTTTTAAACCACTATTTATTAATTATTCTACGTGTTTCGATGATAGTGGGAAGCAGTGGAGAAACGTTGTGTTTTTAAAATATGCTTACATCAAATACAATTATAAAAAATATCCAAAATAACAAATTAAAGAATTATATATTAAATAACAAGGATTAGGACGATATTTACAAAAAATCGGGGGTCTACAAATTAAATTGCAATGATTGCAATCATTTTAATATAGGTAAAACTTGCATAAATTTTGATATTAGAATTAAGGAGCATTTGTGATGCCTAAATAACAATAACTATTCAGAATTTTCCAATCAACTTTTGGAAACAAACCATTCCTTTGATATTATTAATAAGGGTTTAGATATTATACATACAAATATTAGAGGTTTACATTTTAATAAATTTGAAATTTTAGAAATAAGAAAAAGTGTTAATAGAATGTTTAATATTATAAATAAGCAAATCCTCTTTGCAAATAGTCACGTTTTAAATTTGTTTTCATATTAGTTCTTACTTATTCACCATTTTATAGTTTTGTTTTTATTTATGTTTGTATTTTTAATTTCAGTATACATTGTTTCCTGAAGATGATACCATAGGTATCGAAACATCTAGAATAATGATTAAATATTGGTTTAAACAAAGTATTTTGTATAATTATTAATGAGGCCACAAAGTAATTTTGCAAATATTGAAGAAATATTTGTGTTTGATCATTTTGAAGAATTCGTTCTGAAATGATTTCAATTATTTCACTTATGTTATATGAACGTGTATTTGACCCATTTTATCTTTGGAACACAATAGTTTTTAAAGCATTTTGATTATTTTACATTTAAGACATTATGTCACTCGGGACCCCATTATTTGTGATGTAGTTATTGGCTCGCGTGTGAAAGAATCGGGCAACGACTTCTCGAATACTCGATTGTGATATAATGGAACGAAAACCACAATTACTTCTGTGAATGAGCACTCATATCTGTTTTATAAATAATACCTCAGTGCAGTGTTTCCCAATTAAATTTAGTCACGAAATCCTTTTACATAGAATCCCTTTAATATTTTTAGCGTAGTACATTTAAAAAATGCGCTGTGGGTGAAAACTTTTATTGATCAAATTATTTTTAATTGAAGTTTTCATTTTACGCGAGGGAAGTAACACGTTTTGTTCTGTTTCTATTTTTGGCAAATATTTCTTATACTTTTAGTATTTATGTATGTGCGATTGTATACAGTCGATGTAATGTGCTAGTTCTGGATTATAATTATAAAGGCAGTTAGTACCCAGGCTGTATGGCTGTAAAAGCGACCTGACCCAGATACCCGTCCCGTGTCCTACAAATATAAAATATCCTACAATATTTTAAAACATTTAATGTATAGTTTTTTTTTTCTTCACGGAACCCGATTTGGGAAACGCTGCCAAGTGCATTGTTAAAAAACCTGTCGGTTAAATAAGTTACAATTATTATTGATAGTGCCCACTCGTATCGTGACGGCACATATAATATCATTAGGGAGGAACACATTCTCATTGTGAAGTTGTAATTATTCAGGACAGACGGTCTGTGATGTTTTAAATACTAATTTAATGTATTAATTATAATATCATTTAATCAACGCATTTTATATAATTATTCTATGATAACACGAGAGCATCGTGGTTTTAATAACTTGCGCTGTGCGAGCTCCCGTATCCGTATCGAATTGTAGAGTTTTGCGTGGACTTGATGAAACTCGGATCCCTCTCAACAATCAACAACCCCTCTCTCATACTCCAACATGAACGCAGATGTTATGGATCCACCTGAACGCGGGGCGGTTCTCCTTTATAGTGATTTATTATTTAAGAAAATACCCAGGGTCTTAAATATGTACTGTTTTTCGCACAGAAACGATCTTTTCTTGCCTTTCATATTGTATGTATTTTTTTAAAATTGATTTTTAAAAAGGCGTAAATATTCTTAGGTTGTCATTAATTAAAATTAGTAATGTGAAGTTGTAGTTTTTTCAGAACACAGTTCTGCTATATTTTAATAAAAATTAAATCCGAAAGATATACATACAGATCAAAATATTTTAGCTGCCGCCGGGATTTGAATAAATTTATTTTATTTGTATGTATATCTTTCTAATTGATGCATTTAATTTGTATTAATATTATTCGTTCTTTGTGACTAATGCTCCGTCGCTTTTCTTCAAAGCTGACGGTCATATGACCGTACTTGGCAATCACGATACACAAGTGTTTATTGTCACTCTTGATATATAATATTATTTGTCGTTCCGTTCGGTACCGTCGCATATTTTATTCTGCACCGAGGAGAGATTTATTTCTTTGTTTTCACTTTGGTCCGGTGGCCTCGATAGCCAAGCCTCACACAATCGGTTGACGAACTCGCCTATCGCCGTATGCAGACTCCGTTACAGACGGCCAGTTATAAATAACAGGCTTGCAACGTACGAAAAGCTAAACAATAAACCGAGTCATATATATCTCTTATATAATTATTAATGTATTTTGTAAATATTGCCTAATACAATATGTAAGTAGCTGTTGAATCGATATGCGTAAATGATTAACATCGTTAACGTTTCTTAACATCAAAAAATAATTATTTTAAATACTAATTTAATGTATTAATTATAAATATATACATATAAAATCAATTTTGTCGAAAAATATTGTTTTTGCGCTACCGGGATTCGAACCTGGATCTCTATTTCCAATCCGGGGAAGTACACTACCAATTGTGTTATAGCGTCAGTATTTTTCATGACAAATTTTCGAACCTATATGTTACACCTTTTCAAATTAATACATCTGTCGTTCCATTACTTGAAAGCCATCTACATTATTTTTACGGAATCACAAATACCTTTGAGTAAACCGACTGCAGACGCCAAAATATTTATAATTAATACATTAAATTAGTATTTAAAACATCACAGACCTATGTTCTGAATAATTGCAACTTCACAATAAGAATGTGTTCTCCTTAATAATAATTATTTGTTTTTAAACAAATAATAGATATTTCATAGAGACAAAGCTACTTTTTATTATATTTAATGTAAATACCGATACTTCCATATATTTTCCATTATTTGTTTAATAACAGTGCCTTTGAGGTGAAAATCCAGTAATTGTGTGTTCTTGGACATATTCAAATATTGCTAATTATTTGTTCAATTATATTTCTTAAACAGGATGAAAGGCAAATTATGATATTTTCTACAGACATTTTAATCTTTATTTATTTAACACACTATGAAAAGTTCTCTAACGAATCCGTAGATATTTTTATACACAAGTACAACATTATAAATAATTAATATAAAACAAAATTGATATCAGAATGTAGAAATACATCTCAGCTAAGGGTTGAACCTTTATAGGGACCAAAACATTTTCGGGAATACGTCAATATCCAAGATACGGCTCAATTATGTAATATTTACTCTTGCAGTAGGCATAACCATAGTAGGCAGGTTGGTTCTGTATACTCGATATCTGGTGTTGACTTCCAGCCGTTCACTCTCTCAGGAACGAAAGATCAATATTATCTCTAAGTGCTGAATTTTTCAATATTAGTCCGCGTAGTAATTAAAATAATTATGAGTGTCGCGGATGTTAATTAGTAATATGACATTTTAGTCAATTATTTAATAATTTTATTTTTTTATTTAAGTATTCCAACACTAACATGTCACCACAAACCTGTTCCATCAATTTACTTCTTCATTTGTATTTTAGCTTTCAACCGCTATAGAACTTGTAGCATATAGCAGCTGGCGTTGCTTTGTTCTGTTCGCAACTTCGCGATCTTGTCGGATCGTGTCTTGTATCTTAATTACGATTCAAATGCGGTTCACTGTTTCCAGCAATGTATTTTATACAACGGATAAATACGAAATATTTTTAATTCGATATTTATACGTTTGGATATATTTTAGTCGACGTCAAATATATATGTATGACATTCTTAATCAAAAATTCCTCCATAATAGGGTAAAAAGTATTCACGTGTATGAAAAAGTGCACATCGATGGCTTGAGCCATTGTTGATAATACAAAAACTTATCTACAAATTATCCATTTTTCAAAAGAGCAGATAAACTGTTTTTTCATGATTGAAGATTGATTTTTAGCTAACGAAAAGTATTATAAGAAACAAACCAAATTTTAACAGATATATAAATACCGTTTCTCCTTTTAAATAGATTAAAAGTTAAAACACAACGATACACAAGGTACGTTTTTGACTATTTCACTATATAGTTCTTGTAAAAATATTTCTTTGTGTTTCTTCTGAATAAATATGCGCACTTAACTCAAAAACGCATTTTTGTAGATTAAACATAAATATCTTTTGTAATTAACAATTTGAATTAAATTAATATTGTTTTAAAACACGTCTAAATGACATTATTATGTGCTGTATTAAAATCAGTTCATAAATTTAAGGTACAACTAGTGTTGGTGATAAATTATCTTTTTTAAACTAATCATTATAAAATGTGCCGTAGAATGACGACACAGTAATATTTAGGATACAAAACTAATAACCGAGTTAATTTTATGCGTTCGCCAAATGCCATTCGAATGGCGACGTTTTCAGTCAAGTTGTGGCTTTTTTTGAAATTAAAAATGAAGTATTAATTAATACGATATCATGAATTATACGACTATATTATTAACTATTATTTGATTATTATTATAATAAGAATAGAAACGTGCCGTTGTATCCAAGCTCCACCCCACATTGTTCCCAAAATATAACATTACAACAGATTTCAAAAATTCAACTGTACATTTCTTGCTAAGTCGTTTCATTAATAAATTTATAAATACAATTAATTTGAGATACAGAAAATATATTGTTTAATGTTCACATAAATAGGTATTTACTGAGTTTTTTTTTTAGATAATTTACAATTTCGATAAATGTCCAGGATTGTTATTAATTTTTAGAACAGTAGCCGTTATACGATCAAAATAACCAGTAATAGCATTTATATACGCGTTAATATTATCAGCACATGATCCATCATAGAAATATTGTATGTTGAGGTCCCTTTCGAATAATGTATATATATATATGGATCAGCGCGAAGCCGAGTTTGGGCAAGGGCTTATGACGGTCTTATGTGATGAAATGTCAACAAGCTTTGATCGATCAAAATCTTTTCATTATTTCATATCTTGAAACTTTGGATTATAATGTACTTCTTTACTTTACTGACTTACAATGTGCAAAATCTTACCAGTTGACAAAAAAGTAACACGCTATAATATTCGAAGAGTTGATAAATAATGTAAATATAAATACTGATCCTCACCATAGCTATTCAACCAGATCGTCGGGTCGAACCGCGAGAGTACCGATCGCGAATAATGTGTACGGTGAGACGAGAGAATGTTTTGTGCTAAGAATAATTAACAAAATCAATATAGACCTATTCAACATTTTTAAAAACGATGAGACCCCCCAGTGACCACCTTAAAATACAAAGTAAAAGAAAATATTCTTATCTATTTTTTTATTTCCTTGTTATATTATATTATATTCAGGTATCCACCCATAAAATACTGTGGACTAGGTCTGTTACACTCAGTAAAAATTGTATATCTTTTCGAAAGATTGATTTTTTCTTTATATATATTAATTATATTTAAATATATTTTATTCTTTATATCTTTCCAAGTAATTCATCTAACGTCTCCTTATCTAATTTTTTCCCCTTGTTATATTTTATTTATAATTTTTAAAATGTTTTAACTATGTAAAAGGCAATCCTTGCCGTAAAACTGCCATGCTGTTTGGCAAAAAATAAAATTTAAATGTATATATATGTAATAAAGAAGAAATAAAAAAATAAAAAGTTAATTGTATAATTTAGACAAGTCTAGTGTCGTCAGTTCAAACTTCATTAATAATCGCAATGGACAAAATCAAAATGTATGCATATGGTAGAATATATATTTGTATTTTTCTTTGTGTATTTTTTAAATTGGTACACCTACCTTATCAGCAATCTGACCTTATTCGGTGAATTGATCAACGTTTCACCTTTAAATGTTATTCGTCCATTAACTAGCTGGGCCGGCAGGCTTATTAATCTAATTTCACGTCTTACATCCCAAGAAATACCACTAGAAGCAGTTGTAGCACGATGCATAGGAAACAAAGACACAATAACCGCAGATCATTGTCCCTGGTGCCCTGCCTACCTACCTTTTGAACCGAATATTCACGAGTCGAAATTTGGTGTTACATTTAGTATTAACGAAATTCCCAAGGCACCGACTTCACCGAGCTTAATATTGACTAACTAGTCCTCGGATTAAGGTTGGACAGATTGAGTGTTCTTGGAGAAAAGTTGCCTCGTTATAAAATAATAAGCCTGTCGTGAACTCGTGATTCGTGACGCAAGAAAGTGTATGGGTTTTCTGGAACAGTCTTGCGGCTGTGTGTGTGTGTGTGTGTGTGTGTGTTGTGGTGATTCGTGATGTCGCTGACATTAAAAATACTTTTACAGAAATTGAAATGATGTGTAACTTGTTAACATTAACATAACATTAATGGGACAACACAGGCTTGTGAAAACAAAATGAATGACGACTAATCCGTTTGACGCCGGTACTGGAGTACTGGAGTACAATACATACGCGTTTCTTGAACAACGTTTCTTTTATCGTAGTCGAGTTGAGGATGGAATGGGCTTTGTGTGTCGTCAGGAATTCATACGATAAATTTTCACAATCTTCAAAGTACATAAATATGTTTTAACAGCTTTTGGCGAGTGTGCATTAAAGTAGCGCGAACATTCGAATATTCGCAAGTATTATAAATACGAACTGAATGCACGGCAAATTAAAATGAAATAGCGAAATTTAGATAATGTTATCATTTTGTTATTTTTTTTATAATCTGGTGTGTGTGTGTTGTGATGCTAGATCTAAGAGGGCACCTCTTCACGATTATTATGATTGGATATATTTTGACAATAATAATGTTGTCTCGAGTTAATATTGATCGTATAGAGAAGCGCTTATAGACCTAATCTCTCAGAATGTACATTTCGAACGAATAAATATACTATGTAGGTACTAGGATCGCCTAGTGACCATTCGTATACATTAACTTCCATCTTTCATTGGCTGAATGCATTTTTTTTTTCAATATTTATTTGCGTAAGAGAAAATTCTTATTTTATTCAGAAAAAACCAAAATAGTGGAATTAAATGAATACAATATATAAAACGTGTGCGTGGGTTAATAATAAATACTTTGTTCTTTGAAGAGTAGTTTAATAGTTAACGCTTCTTTGTTTATTATTTATTGGAGAAAAGTACATGTATTATGCGCTACGAATAGCTAAAGTAGGCTGTTCTTTCAGGCAGTATTTATATAGCGCCGTGGTTTATGTTGCAAGCTCACGATCTCGCCATTGGCCAATATCAATCATGGCTGTCAATACCGGATATGTTGGTTTATAGTGTCAACTTGGGACTTGGCTCAATTACAACAAACATTACGAAACATGAAAATGGAAATGATTCATGAATCCAAGTCAGCAAATTAAATGTTTTATTGTGACTCGTAATCTAACGTTCTTAACTCACTTCCCGTTTGCTCACTCGCGTGCAGAATTTCTTTAAAAATTACATTTTATTCTCTCAAAAGCCTTTTTTTTAACGCGATATTTGTATACAAGTTAATCGTACAACCATAGAAACTAAAAATATTTTTTGTCATATATTTACAATGTAATATATAATTATTGTGTATAAATATTAATATTTGTTATTGAATGTTGAATTTTTTTTTATCTATACTTGTACAATGTCAGACCCACATTTGCCTTGGGATGTTTGCAGTAACTGATATATGATGCGAACCTACGCATTTCCTGTAGCGCAGTAAATTCTTGACAGAAAACATAACAATGAATTGCACACAATCTGCTGTTTTATTTGTAAAATGTAAATATATATTTTAAGCTCGTAGATGCGAATCTATTTCAGTTTCTTCGCTTAAGAAAATAACTTTTCAAGGTAGTTTAACGCGAGTCGCAACACCGCCCGGAGACGATGACGCGATATTTACACCGTGTCGCGTGCCGCGCCGGCCGCGCCGCGCCACTGGACGGCGCGGGGGCCGGCCCGCCGCGCCTCCTGTAAATATTCACATATCGCGAAATACATATATCACACATCGTACATATTACAACATTTTCATGTGCTTCGTATGCGAATTGTATCGATTATAAAAAAATCTCACATGAAGGGTACTTATTTTTGTGGGCATGACACTGGTTGAGAAATATGTTAATAGTTTAGTTATTATTATTTTCCTTCCTTATAGTAATATATAAAAACTCTAATGTCTTTTTATGTATCACACGTCAGAAAATTCATACATTTCATTAGAGTGAAGTGTCAGTTTCCTCTGAAATGTGTAGATAAAAAAACTGACTATCCGACAAATACAATGTTTTTAAACGTTGCATTTTGATGTTTATTTACATAAAATAGTATGTTAGTTATTACAGATGAGTAGCATAATATGCTGTCGCAATAAAAATCATTTTCAGCCAAAGAGGACGTCATAAAACATCGTTCACGTTAAAATTTCGTTTTTTTTAAAGTTTCACTGCGATTTACACCCTAGCAACTAATTTTTGGACCTTTTTGAGCTGAAAAGCTTAATTTTAAAAAAAAAATTAAACAATTGACAGATTGAAATTTAGAATACCGTAGTGAATAAGTAATATTTCGTAACAATCGTTCTTCAAAGTTAAAATGTCAAATTATTTTTCTTAACGTTAATTATTAATAAATGTTTGCGGTGTTAACTTTGTAAAATCTTGTTGGTTAATTAACGCGGAAGATGATTCAGCTCAAAAAAGCTACGCTTAATTAAACAACATACTAGTTAAACATTAGTATAATGCTGCTAAGTATATTTTTTTGTTATTTTTTTTTTTCAAATCAAAAATAATACTATTTACGAGTTCTACTTCTTCTTTTACACAGGCAAGCCACACTTTAAGAGTGATCTGTGCCATTAATTCACGAGTTATTTATCTCATATTAAATTCGTGTCATATTTTATGTCAGAGTAGACAGAGAGAGTCAGCAACACTAAGCGTTCCTATTCTGACACGTACAACACGCTATATAAATAAACATTGATTTTGATGTCAGTGCGCGACAATATGATTAATAAAAAAATATAAATAACTACGTGTAAAATATTTCTCTCCCAATTTATTGATTTATGTGTTATTTTTAAACAGTGAGAGAATTTCTAATGCGGGATAGATACAGATTTATTTTGCTCATGTGGATGTTACAAGATTTTCCGGTAGTGATGTCATTATTCTGATAATGAGATTAAAGTTATTAATCAAAAGTAGTGCCATTTGATTAATTAATATTTATTCTCTTCCGGCGAATTTATTAACCATTTCGTCACCCGTCCTTGATACTTACCCCCTTTTAATAATATTGATAATATTATTAGTTTGTCCGACCCTGCACGTGCGCTATTTACTCCAAAGCTTCTACAGTAATTATTTATATTAAGTGCGAGGAATATTATTTCGGTACTGACTGTTAACTTATTCTTGGAGTGCTCACTTCGTCCCGCAGCACGTTTGCCAAATATTTATAATATAAAGATTTAATACCACATATATATATTATGTATATGTTTACCATACTCGTGCGTCTGTTGGTCAGTAGATAAGTTACATCATTTTTATCAGTTATAGTAAATATGAGGTGCGTTTTTTGAGTAAATACCGTTGCCGGATATTCCCGGTGTAGCGCTGCGGTTGCGATATTGCGCTTGGGCAATGGTTTCCTTCATCTGTTGACCCACCGCATGCAACGTTAGAGACATTCAAATAGTGTGGCCATCTTATAGTGAGGGGTTGAAATGTTCAAGGCAATAGATCAGTCCGCCGACTGTGAGATATAGTCCGTGATTAGTTTATTGAATGCACGAAACATGAAACCAGCTGACATTCATCACCAAGTGTGCCCTGATTTGGCACCAGGTGATTTCCATATTTTCCTTTAACTGAAGCGGTTTTGATAACGATGACAAATTCAAAGACGTAGTACAGACACGGTTTTCATCCTAGGCGGCGTCGTTCTATGACGAAGGTATACAATAGTTGGTGGCCCGTTATGACAAGTGCCCTAATAATGATAAAGACTATGTTGCGAAGTTGTTTAAGGTGTGTAGCGTCCGAAGAAAGTAAGGTGTTGTAAAAATGTTTCTTTAAAAAATATCCGGTACTTAAAAAACGCGCCTCGTATTATGTATAAATTAAAATGATGTTAAGAATAAATCATAGTATACTATACTGTCTATATTTGTAATAACATAATTTAAATTATTTTCTTATTTACCAATGTACATCATGGTAACATTAATTAAATAATGTTAAAAAATTTAAAGCCTGATGTAAAAAAAATACTACTAGTCGGTTATTATATACTCTTAAGAAAATTGTTGAAATTTACACTCCAAAACATTTTATTAGTGATTTGTCTTTTACAGGCGCAGATAGTGTTAACAACAGAATCTACTACAATTGGTTTTTCAATTATGTTTTTATATAATATTATTAAATTGTTTCTTTTTATTCTAACTCGCTGCTTTATTTAGGTCATGCTAATAATAACCTTTTTTTCTATTAAAAAAATCGTTTTACGTTATTTTTCTGCATATGAATGGGGACGCTTTGGTCTTCTTGTACCTATATTTTTTCTCTTATAAAATATTAAAAGTTAATGGATTTAAAAAAATTAACGACAGAAGTGTTTGAAAAAGAATTCTTTTTACACTCGGTTATTCGTTTCATTGATAAAAATTAAATTAATTGAGATACAGAAAATGATTTTTTTTAATGTTGAAATATTTATTAAATTTTCTTAGTTTTTTATTTATTAATAATGAGACACCACCTACATACATAGTATAACAGAAATAATAATTAGAAGAAGACTATAGAGACGGAAAAATGTTGACCGAATAATGGCAAATGCAAACTAAATGTTCAAAAGAAAGCTATTTCTTCAATATTTGCAAAATTACTTTGTGGCCTCATTTTATATTAATAATTATACAAAATACTTTGTTTAAACCACTATTTATTAATTATTCTACATGTTTCGATACCTATGGTATCTTATTCAGGAAACAATGTATACTGAAATTAAAAATACAAGCATAGATAAAAACAAAACTATAAAATGGTGAATAAGTAAGAACTAATATGAAAACAAATTTAAAAAGGGACTATATTACAAAAAGAATTTGGTTAGTTTTAATATTAATTTTGTATAATTATTAATAGAAAAATATTTGTTCATATCCTTCGTTCATTCAAAACGAAGGCAAAATACTACTTTTTATGGATTGAAGGTAGGGTAAATACTGAAGAGTATGCAAGTATTGTGGGAATGTTATTAGTGGAAGTATTTAATTGATATTATACCGTGGTGGATGCGAGACACAAAATCGAAATGCGATGTTGTCGAGTATCTTACTAAAAACATTCATTTTGAAAAAATCACCCTTGAGAAAAATATTTAGAGGTCAGAGATACTCAAATGGAGGCCGACTCCGTGCAAGTTGCCATTGAGAATAAAATAAAATAATGTGCCTGCTGAACATTATAATATCAAATGATTTAAAGATGTTATAAAACAAAAAGATCTGGAAAAACGAAAGTAGAGATCTTATTTATACCTATGTATAATTTTTGTTAAATTTCTTAGTGTCATTAGGTAATGACAGTACGGAAAGTGTTAAAGATTGAACAGTTGTCAATTTTACACTTCACCCGAATAAAAATGAAAAGCAAAAACTACTAATATCTACAGGATTTGAAAACAACTTTACCTTCTGATTATCACGATTTTACAATACCAATAATATTTTACATTTTTGCATGGCAAACCAGCTAATTTCCAATTTCATTTTACAATTTTGATATTACAAATCAGCTAACTCCAAATATTTCTAATAAATGCGAAATAAATTAAGATATCAATGAAATTTTACAACCATTCTATTTCTACATAAAAAATCCACGAAAGTGTCTTTCATAATCCATTTAATTATAAAATTAAACAGTTATTTGTTGCTCTCCAACATAAGACACAAATGAAGTTGGCTAGTTTGCAGATTAAGGTATCGATATAATATATATGATATATCGCGCGGCACTAGAACAGAGAACGGCCGATATTTCATTGCATTTACATTTTTCCGCATTTCGCGATTGCTTGTTTGCGCAGAGACCACGTGGGCCGTCGTACGATCTGCTGCCACGGCGTGACGTCACCGCCCGTGACGATCGGCCGCAGTGTTTCGCGCGCAATCTCTTGTTATTTTCCTGTCCTTTTTTTACGGGCTCAATAATTCTAATCGGTCAATTTGTTTCGCCTATTGTGACGCGCTGTTTACGAAATATCATTTTTCGCTGCGTCACTCGAGCTGTTTCTATTCTAAACTCGCTCGCAATCGAACGCAACAATTCATTTCATCTGCTAACAACGTGAGTTTTCCCGTTTATTATTAGACACGATACACTTTTATTGAAAAGTGAGATAAGCTGAAAATGCGTATAATTTATAGTATTGGAGATCTATCAAACATAAGGAAGCAAAAACGGAAATTAAAGCGTGATTTTATCGGGTGTTTGAAAAAAAACGGACCATAATATATTTATTTAATTATAAAATCTTGTGATATCACACTCCCACTAAGAATAAAAATCTTTTCAATACCTTTTCGATTTTGCGTGTTTCTTTTTAAAAAAAAAAATAATAAGTCCTCTTTATTACCCATATTATAAAAACAGTTTTTTTTTTCAGTTTTAAAAAGAAACAAACATTGATTAATTAAACTTTGACTAGTTTCGACATAATTGTATCTTCATTAGAACAGACGTACAGTTAGTGTAACATGTGTATAATCAGCCAGTGGTGTATATAAAGTTAGATTTTTTTCTTAAATTAATAATTATTAATGCTATAAACATTTTTTTTTTTAAATAATAATCACAATTTTTTGCTGTTCAATGTTTAAACGATTTGTTGGTATTACATTATTTTATTTATTTGAGTAAATCGTATGTGTATAATACATTAAAATTGGGATCATTCTCACGCTTGTTTTTTTTTTTTTTTTGCTTCTCAAGGTTATTTTTCATACATTTGTAATATTTAATGCGGTCGGGTAGGCTGCCTCTATGTACTCTGTGTACCTATGTACCTCCATTACAAGGTTTGAAGGGCATGTCACGTTTCAATCTAAATTCGGTTTCGTGTTTTTTTTCTTTAAAGATTCGCTTTTGTACAGAATTTAGAATGCTGATCGTCGCACTTAGTAAAATATCTCAAGTTTGAAAGTGTCGTTGGTTGTGCCACATTTCAATCAACTTATACGATATTCAATATGGAGAACGATGGTGACATTTATGCCAAAAGATGTTATGAATACACCTTTATTTGTTCATTTTTAAATATTCTTTCGATCACACAAGTTTCATATCCAAATGAAAAAAACTTTTTTTGCCAGTACGAAAGTTACAAGTCCTTTCTAATAATGTTTATAGAGCCATCGGTGACACGTCTGGAGATGTCGAACAAAAAAATATGTAAAAAAGATATATAAGTAATCTGTCTGTATTTAAAATTTTCATTTTTATATACAGTTTTGTATAGTTGTAAATTATACGATAAGTACTGCAATTCTTATTTTGGACATAATATTACCATGTAGATTGAGTTGAAACACTTAAACGTTAGAACATCAATATTATAATGAATCTGAACCCTTAATTACTGTCTGAAATGGTTTTTAATTTTAATTTTAGTTGAATTATATTATTGGTAATGGGAAGATGTTCCCGAAAACGTTCTAACGTTTAATATAATAAAATATAATGGAATAAAACAAAGTGTTTCAACTCAATTTACAATATAATCATGGAATTCCACAAAGCTTCACCAAAAACCTTGGAACAGTTATACATATATAATATTACCATTGTTTTACACATCTAGTTGTTGTCATCTGTCAACTGACTTCATAGTTAATAGTATATATTTTTTTAATAATTTGACGTATATACACACGACAAGTAGATTTCATATTTTACTTTGTTTACTTTAAATGTAACTTAAAATGTTAATAAAAGTATAGTACCACACCATGTCATGCACGATGGCTTTCTTTATATTCGTTGTTTTTTTTAGTATGTAGATATTCATTCTCTCTGTAGATTTAATTTAATTTAAGATCAGATCCTGTATTTTACCGTGAGACGGTTCTGTGTATAATAATATATATTAATTTGATATTTGCATTACCCCGGAAGAAAAAAGCATGACGTCCATTTCCATTCACTGGAGAATCGTGATGGAGTGAGATATCGAATACAGGTAAACGTATTCCGAAACCGGTTTGAGATGTCAGGGCGTCCGTCCCGTCTGCAGGCGTTTCTCAAGTTTTCGAGGGGCAGTGTTTCTTAAGGTTTATCATTTTCTTTTTCTTCGTTCCCCGAAAAAAATGTATCTCGTTTTCTTTGGTTTTGGTGTCATATTATTAAGTACACGGTAAAAATAGTTATAACTAGCTTATATACCTGGCGTTGCATAAGTAGAAAATTATTGCTTAAAGAACTCTTGACAACCATCACCACCCATTTCCCATGGAACATATATATATATATATATATATATTTAATGGGACTAATGTTCAGATGAAGGCTATAAAAACTTTCGCTAGTGGTCAAAACCTGTACGATCCTCTATATATTAATTATATGTAAAGACTTTTCCGCTATAAAAATGTATCCCTAGTAATCCCTTTACTGTGCCCTTAGAACTTTTCATCACACCAATCATTGCGTTCACAGACACATATATATTTGTATGGTATCGTCTTCTGCACTTGTAACTTTATTAGTACAGACGTTCGTTAAGGAAAATATAACTTGAGATAATTTAATCTAGGATAATATATTCCGTAACCTTCTCTTAATGATCTGCAGATAATATTGTGTTGTGAATGTACGTAAGTATAATTGTATGGATACGTAAACGTCAACAGTGCAGAGTTAAAATATCATATAGGTATGGTATTTTGTTCTATCTAAAGCATTAATCGTGTAGATGGTAGAGGTTTATTTCCTATTCCTCCCCATTCTGTCCCAGACCGTGTGTTCTCACAGTGTATCGTCAACACACCAGGTGTGTGCATTAAATTCTGCAAAATAAGATACATCATGTTTATAATGTAATCACGTTATTGATTATCGTATATAATACTCACACATATACAAGTTATCGAAGACATGTTCCGCGATCGTAATGATGTTCCCGTTCAGATTTGAATTTATAATATTAAACCGTGTGTTTTTGTCCAAACGATATCTTTTTATCATAACATAATGGTCATAAGTCAAACATATTTATGTCAATAGGTTTAATATTTAAGTGAATCTTGTGATTATGACGTTGGTTAATATCGTGCCACAATTTTTGACCAATCGGAAAGTGGATATGTTTCAATGTCACAAATTATTTATATAATCGGGGGCTTCGTCCCTGGCAACTCCGCAGCGCACGCACAGGACGCGGGCGGCTCTGACAATATTTGAAATCTCGTGTTTAACTCCGAATTGTACTCATTACAGCACTTTGCTTACATGGAAGTTAAATATGGCTTTGAACTTTATTTTTCTTCTTCTGATGTTTACCTGTTTAACGTTTAACAGAAATAATTGGACTGCGGATTTACCACGCTTTAAATTATCAAAAGTCTCAAATAGTTCAAGTGTTTAGTAAGATAAACCGTACTTTTAAATTTATCTTCTATATATTTTATGTGTATTTTATATGGTATATTATACATAGGTACTTCTACATATTACGATTAAATAGATATTATTCCTAATTCCAAATTATAGGCACTCGTAATATTCCCAAAATTCATGTATCATCATCATCATCTTTTGTTTAACTTAATTTTTAATGAGAGTCAAAATCTTTTTTGACGTATAGTAAAGTTTTATTATGCATATGAAAAATGCACAAAAATAAGTCCACTAAATGACGTACATGTTTAAGTAGATTAATAAAAACCATGCATCATGATCATATTGCATATTCGCTTTGTTTGATCGTAGCTGTTATTTTCTAAGAGATAAATAAAGTCAATTTCTGATTTGTAGATCGATTGTGTTGCACTTTTTACTTTTTGACTCTTCGTTATGTTAGTTTATTTAGAGGGTTTAAAAGATATTCAATATGAAATACGAGGTACGATATTTTATATCCTAAAATCAATGGTTCACTGGTACAACTCATGGAAAAGTAATCCGAATTGGGAATTTTATGATTTAGAAAAAACGTCTATTAACTGGCTTTGTACAGAACAGTAAAAGAAGGAAGGCGTGATAATTATTCATTTTTAATAGTTCGCAAAATCGACATTTGTGTAATTGTGATGTCGTTACGTGAGTTCTAAATTTACGATATTTCAGTGGCGCGTGAATTTACCCTTTTTTTATTTTTTAATGTTTGATACGGTGCATAGCATTATTTTTATAATGCCAAACTTTTTATATTATACGATTAACTTAAAATAATAAATTGATTTATAGTATAATGAGTAACGAGTTTTTTTAAATATGAAAAAAAAAACGAGAAAATATAACCAATTACATATCTGATAACTACGAGCCCCGAATTTTCGTATCTATAATACGCAATAGGACAACAATATTTACTGTCTCGGTTTTTTTTTTTTGCATATATAATATATTTTATTGGTAACTTTATTCTCGTTATCGATGTAATGTTCGTACTTATTGTAATAAAATATATATGTAAGTGAGATATTGATGCTATTGTAAAAATTGTAAAATATCTCCTCGTGTCCCGTGAACTATTTTTTAATAGTTATGTTTCTGGAACCGTTTGAGTTGAGGCAGTTTCCACAGGAATCGTGTGAATCATTTAATAGGTATTATCTATATTTTAATTAATTACGTTATCGTTTACATTAACGATGTAATTTAATTTAATTTGTTTCTGTATATTCTTTGTGGTCATTACTTCGTAAACAGAAAAACATGCGCGCCATGTAGCAATATTGTAAATTCCCGATATAATGAACACATCATTTACCGTGTATTATTTCTGAATGTTCAATTAGTCTATGATGAACGCTTTACAAAAATAAGAAATGTCGATAGTAATAATCGCATAATGCAGAAGAAATTTTACTGTCATCTGTCGGTCGTGAAAATCTAAATGTCGGTAATGGTTGGTTATTTAAATTTGCTCGACGGTCGTAACGTCAATTCTTCCATCAAAATATTCCTATTGTCATAGATTTAGCTGTTTTGACAATGTTTGAAAGTTGACAAAATAATGTAATGCTTAAAACATGTCGCGTACAAATTTTCATTTATAAACCATTGTGGTTAAAGACTTTTTTACATCGTACTCCTGCTAATTCTCGGAGAATGAATACATTCAATTATTATTACGTCAGCGGTAATTGTTTTGTTTTTCGAGATTTTACGCCAGGTTTTCATTAATGTAAGATGTATTCGGTTATTGTCTAACCATTTATAAAGCTTTTCGGGCGTACGCGCCCATGATCGTGATTAGATTTAATGATCGTTTATTGAACACGTCTTATATTATTATTATATTTATATATTTGCATCTTGTTTTAGTCTTTAAATATATATATTTTTTAATACGTTGAATATTGCAATTACTTTAAGTTTTACATTGCTATCTACTCGCATCTTCTTTTACTCTTTATTTTTTACACATTGAGCATTACACTTTGCCGTCTGCGATAATACAGTCAAATACTAGTGTAGCAGGCAGGGCACCGAAATTCATGTCTTACCTTGCTGCAATGTTTTATCCTATCATAACAACAACCCATTATACTATGACTAAAAAAAAATATTATAATTTAGCTTGGAAATGTAGTGATCACTCTAACAGTGAACGCGAAAGAAACAGATAAATAATTTACGAATAATGTACTATATTTGTACGAATTAAGTTTCGAATATACTGACACAATTTTTTCACGCGTGTACTATATTTAGGTACTTTTTATTCCGCATCGCAAACTGTCATTAAGGAAAACACTATAAAGAGATTGCTCCAGATTTAAATGGGATTACGTATAATATTAATAAAAATGTTATGTAATCTGGTACAAATTACTTGCATGTTAATTATACTTCACGTCAAATCTTGATTAACAAAATAATTATCGCCGACGTAATGATAATCATTAAATTAAATCTTAAATCTATAAAACTGAATACTGTATTGTTTATGCTTGTGTGTGGTTGCACCTTCTTAAAAATCTCACCGTGATAATTTCTCGTTATTTTGATGAACCGCTATGCCGGCTAGTAGGTATGTGGGTAGTGTGTACCTAGTGCCTACTTATTATGGCCTGATTAAGAAGCTTCGCCTCACTCTGTATTCTCGCCCGAGCGCGGGTCGTAACGGTGTTACTGGATGTTCTAGAATAAACAATTACTAATTCATACAAATCGTGCACTTTTGTGGGTAAATGGGGTATGTACGCTTGAATCCGAACACGGTTGTAAATAGTTCTCGGTTTACCGAGATTACGAGAAGTCAGTGGTGTATAACTTTAGAGCTTGGTGTTGTGGTTGTTTGCAAACCCGAAGCACTCTTTTCCGCGCACCATTTCATGTAGGGTTTCCATTTAACCGGGGAAAAAATACTAACCGGTTTCGATTTTTTTCGGCAGAAAACCAGTTAACCGGTTAATATTTTTTAGGTTTTTTTAAAAAAAATTTAAATAACATATGCAAATTACTTTATTTCTTAAAAACGTATATATTATATAAATATAATGAAAAAAAGTATACAATGAATAATAAAATTTGAATATGTTTAGCAATTTTTTAATACAACAAAAAAATATATAAAATATAAAACATGTACAAAATATGAAACCACAATAACATACAATACATTGTATATAAAAAATAAACACTACATTGAAAATCAAAACATCTCAAAATTATACATATATATATATATATATATATTGTATCGTACGTAGGTACTTTATTGAACTTCGAATTTTCCTCCTTAAAATTTTTGATTTTTGATTTACATTAAATTTTTTTATAGTTTTTCTATGATTGGAATATATTTCCCAGTAGATTATAATAATTTAAAATCTTTGTGCAACCCCGATAATTCAATAGCAACATTTTCCTCTTCTGGGACAAGCATAATGGAAGATATTCACGCCACCCACACCGTTGCACACATTGTTTCTAGCGCATGATATAGCCGAGACTCTTTTTTAATTGGAAAATTCATTTTTCTTGAATTTATCCATTTAGTTTATTGCGTAATATATATTACGCAATACATATGTATAATTATAAAAAAACATTAAAATGTGTGTTTAATGATCGGTTAATCGAGTAAAATAAACCGGTTCTTGATTTTTTTTTGACGCGCACGGTTAACCGATTTCGGTTTTAAGAGTTTTGGAGCCCTGATTTCATCTACGAATAATAATTATGATACTTATATATACTTATTAGAAAACAGTACTTACGTACATGAAATCTTTACTCGTTTTGAATCAACCATGTTTTAAGGCCTCTTTCCAATCCCGTCGTCATTTATGAATTTACCTGACTAAGAGGTACCTACTTACTTATACATTAATTTATTCTATATTTTGTTCATCTATTATAATTTTGATATTTAAATTAGTATTGATTTCGTTTCGAAAATTAATTTTTTTCATTATTGATGGGTTTTCACTCGGTGTATAATATAATCTTTGAGTGTGTATACTTTTTTTGAATAAATACTGACTTGTCCCGTATTTGAATAAATTTAAATAAATCCCAATTGCTGAACCAAAGTATCCGTCAGTCATATTCATATTTCTTTGTCCCTTTTCTACTCTGTACACTTCTTCGAACTTTTAGTCCCCGGGGATAACGATGTTTTACTGAACCGTTCCTTTTCGTATTTCAAATATTTTAAATATAATTTATTTAACATTATGTGTAATGGTTTTTTTGAGGCACTTTCTCACGCTCATCAATACACCCAATATTTTAATGTAACCGGATAGCGATTGCGGAAATACGTTTCTTCTGCTTCCTCTCACAATTTTGGCGCCACATGTTTTAACAAAATTGTGTCACCTCGGCATCGCTCAAATTCTGGATAACTTTATCTATTCGCTTCCTTTTCTCGCGGTAGAGTGGGAGAGATAGAACTCTGGTCAGTTCTCAGTGTGAAAAATAATACTAATTACTGAAATATTCTACGCTTTATACCAGTGTCGTGCACTAGGTGTGGACCTAGGTTATGCTGCTAATATCTATGATGTAGAAGTACTGAATTATATCGCTACTGGAGATAGTATTCTTCTGAACTGGAGGCGCGCTCGAGCGCCTGGAAAAAAATACAATCCTTCAACTTTGTTGTACAAAGCGGCTTTAACCAGTGGGAGCTATTTTTATTTAAAAATATAAAAAATATTATTACAATATTATTCTGAAAAAATTTCAAGTTATTATATGGAGAGTTAAAAATATTATATCACAGTAATACAACATTAGCTATTAAGGAGAACACATTCTTATTGTGACGTTGTAATTATTCAGAACAGACGGTTTGTGATGTTTTAAATACTAAATAAAGATATACATATAAAATTGATTTTATATGTATATCTTTACTATTAATACATTTAATTAGTATTTACAACGTTAGTTATTTATCCAAGCCTGTTCCAAATACAGATTTGCGCTGTGTAATTGAAAATATTTAGCAACACATCACAGTTCATGCGGAGACGCGTGTCAGGGATCACCGCGCGGTGCGAGCGAGAAAGTATTGATTCCGTTTAGGATAAGTTAAGCGAAACACATTTACTGCTTTATTTGTTATTTCTAAATTCTTCAGCTAGGTCGTTCTAACTAGTTAACACATTAACATGCTAACATTGTTTGCGCGTGACTTAATATAGTACATACATATCAGTGGCGTGCAGTAGGTATACATTTAGGTTATGCAGTTATCAATAATATTATACAATCATATATAATATATTTGATACAATATATATGTTGTATATAGGATTATGAACTTTCGTTCAACCGACGTCTTTAGACAAAATAATTCATCGTGTCGTTTAATTTATTTGTAATTTTAGAGTACTATTAATAGTGTTTTTAAAGTTTATGTTTGAACGTAAAATAATACCTTCTTATCCATATAAAAAATGTATGAACGTTTTTAAGAACACTTTATACGACTGAATATGATTAATTTATTGTTTGAAAATCCTTCACGTGATAACTAATTATTTTTATTAAAGGTTAACGTAGGAAATAGTTCTGCCAATTGCTTTTTGCTTTTCCCAAATCAAAATCAAATCCTTGCACCAAATACACCTCGAACGCAAAGAACGATCATGAAATCAACACAAAAAATTGTAAGATAGATAGTAAAATTCGCAAATTAGTAAAAGACAAAGTAGACACTTCAATGGTTTGCACGCAGTTGTAAGCCTTTCAAATGTTATTCTGTTAAAAAAACAGCATAAGTAACGAACTCCATGCAAAACGAATCAACCGTTAGGAATTTTCAATTCAGTAAATAACCAATTGTATGACTTGAGTTAAATAGCTTAAAATAGAAAAGAGTAATGTGAATAGGTAAAATGCGTCGATTGTAGTTTCGTCGACAATAGCACTACGCCTACAGCGGTGGGTTGTCGTGGTAGTTTTTAGAACTAAGCCATTCGAATTTATACTGGTACACAGATGGCGCTAGTTGTAATAATTCTGTAAATATACGTTCACATATATATAGGTTATTTGATTTATATTTGTTTCCCAGAATTTTTAGTAATGCACAGTTTTTTTGCTTGCATGCACTGCACGCCCCTGATACATATGCATTATATTATAGTTATGCACAGCTTTCTGATTTAATAGTGTACTCCCCTGCCATATGTTTCGAGTACTGATCGACGAAAAAATATCTTAAACTTATTTTATGTGATTTCCTTCCTTTATCGAATGTGTAAAATGTGTGAACGCACGTTGTGCCAATTTTAGAAATCAGAAAATCAGAGTAGAAAACTCGTAAGTCCGCGAACGTGGTATCGTACTTTTGCTGATTTTTGGGAAAGGGGTGGGGGGTTTACGATTAAAGGCAGCGGCGGGTGCACGTATCAATAACGAACTATTTTCTTAATATTTGTAATCGGTTATCGATTCGATTGCGGCCAATCCTCAAGTTCTTCGAAAGCGGATCTTGCGTAACTTCACTAATTATAAAGACGAGTTTCTAACGTTCCCACAGTGGTGTCGCGTTCACAATATTTTACGAGGACGAAGACGAGGAAAGACAAGAAAGGGGACGAGATTAAGAGTGAATAAATTATTTCTAAAAAATTTCCGTAAAACTTCAAATTTTTTGTTTATCTAACGAAACGTGATTGTTTTTGAAAAACAGTTTTTTGTTGATTTTATAACAATTGAATGGAAAATACATTCCAATTTAAAGTACTACGCAATTTCCAATCTGTGGAATTTTTACAATGGTCAATTCGTTATTTATTGATTATTGTTATTTATTTAAAAAAAAAAACATTTCTTTTGTTGCTTTGCATTACGAATATAAAATTAGAGCTGTACTTCAATTTTAAATTTATTTTTTTAAGACTTTAATGTTTTTCGGTATTTTTTTACGTGTTTTTGGAATACATATTGTATGCTTTATTTTTAGTGTAACAGCAAGTTTGTCATAACGTAAAGTTCATTTTTACGTATATCGAACATCTTTCACATCGTAAGCTACACTTCTACATAAACGAGTCTTGAAATATACGGGTAAAATATTAAAACAAAGCCATGAATATATGACATTTAAAAAATATACACTTGTTATCGTAACTTTCAAAATATGTAAAGTTATTTTATTACCATTTCACAACAAAACTTTTCTTTCGCAATATCACTAATAATGTCTATTACGATGTTTTGCCAATTATTGTGTAAATCTGCGCGCGGAAAATGAGAACACTACTTACAGTAAGTTCGAATCATATTTCCATATCTTTTATTGTGACTTTACCAAGTTATATTAATGAACGTAACAAAGTGTACTCCAAAACGATGGGGCGGGTTGTTCCGTACTCAATGGGTACATAAAGCATAAGTATACTATTTTATATCATTCACATCAGAAAGTCGGTGTACAAAATGAACTCTTGTAACATTATAAATGTCAATTTTAAAGATGAATATTATTAATTTGTCTAGTTTATGTATGACATTTTAAGACGTTATTGTATAATTTTCTAAACGACGATGTTAATGAAAGTACACGAGGCTATTCCTGGCTATTAAAATAGCTCGTCGGACAATGAATTCCCTCCCTCCCGCTGCGGCAGGGGTCGGAAATCCCTGACACGGGGTCACCCCGCATCCCGCTCCGCCGCCGCTCCGCCCGCTCGCGGCCCGGTGGCCTCGACCTTCGCCCCGACCTACCCCGCCCCTTGAATTGCGTTGCCACTTTCCACCCTCAATGAATTTGTGTGTCACGCAATGGAACTGTAAAAAATGAAAGTAATATTAAATATTAAAATGGAATTAGCAAACGGTATTATGTTTTGGGTCACCTTTCTGACATACTTTATAAATCTTTTTTTTCTTTTTTAATGTCTACTTTGCATTATTTATTTAATTGTTGTTTTTAAACAGTTTATACCTATTTCATAGTCATAGTGAATTGAAACCTGTTCTGTTTTCAACACTTGGTTCGTTCGTCTTCGACTTAGTATTGCTCAATGTACAACAGTTCGTGGCAGAAAAACTTTACTTTGACGAGTACACTATTGAGAATTGACGCGTACGTACAGACGTAGCGGGATTTAAGCGGACCGATTGGATATTGTAAAACAGTGATTATCCGTTATGATTGGTTAATAATAGCTGTAGTGGTGATCCCAGACGTTTATACTTAACCGGGTCACATTTTGTCCAAGTCTTCAATCTATAAATAAACTTAAAACACGGCCTGCTTTCTTTTTTGGCCTTCGTATATTTCAATACGTAAAGTTTTGTGATTGAAGCGTATCAGTGATCTATCAGATTTCCCCGCTGTGGTATGGCAGTATATTTTATATTATTTTTTATTGTTATATTTCAAGATTACATTTACATACTTACAACCCGTTCAGCTCTTAGTATTAGAATTCAATTAATATATCGCCGAATGATTTATAATTAGATTATTAATTTATTTTTTAGTATACATTTTATGGTTATTTGCTCTTACACATAATTTGAAAAATGATCTAGGGAGTATTCATCTTTTAAATTTAGCCGGATATCCGGGATACAAACTTTGAAAAAACATCCATCGAACTCCTAACATGTATTTAATTTAATGTAAGCGAACCACCATACGCTTATAAGACGTAGCAAAACGACGGGCTCTTCGCAAATCGCAAAATTAATCATACATTATTATACATTTAAATTATAGACGAATTTTTTTTCTTCGTCTATATTTAAGTATTTTCTTTATATTTTGAATGGAATAATTTCATTTTTTATTTATTTTCTTTTATTCAAATTTAGAGAGGTTAATAAAAATTCATACAAATATGTTATAAATTAATTAAATTGATTTGATTACATATTCGACCCCGGCGTAGAAATACTTGATTGATTTAAAACATGTGTAGATGGCGTTTGTACATAAAAATCCCTTCAAACTCTGTTCATCAATTCATAAATAAATAATACAACGGGTTTTCATTATAAATGATGAACTTCTTTAACCTTCAAAAATGTGTCGGTATAATAGAACATACTTAAAAAATAAAAATTATTCAATGTCATTGGACAAACGCGTTAACAAATGACGCGGCGTTTTCGTTTCTAGAAATTTAATACTATCAATTATCAAAACTATAAACGTTATTTCCAACTTTTGAGTAAACTAAATCAAATAAGAAATTTCATATTCGCGGTGTTTAGGCAAACCGTATTGACAGAAATTTAGTCATTTTATGACGAGAGTCAATTTAAAGATACATTTTCATTTGGTCATGACCCAATCTTTATTTTGTACGCAGTAACTCCCGAAACGCGATGATGGGTTAGTTTGGTTTTAAATTGCCTCCTTTAACTTTACTATTACAGCTAATCACATCGATATGTTTTGAACGATATTTATCTTAAATACAACTACCCTGTTTATTGTTCGCGATCCATTCTGCCCAATGACGCGATGTGTTCTTTATTCGTCGAGCACACATGTGTGTGCACAATCAATGTAACAAGGCGCATGCGGTCACAGCGCAGATGACAATTAGTCGCTTAGTCATCGTCACCATCGGCCTCACACGGAGTCACACGTGCGGTGTGGTGCGGCTGCGCAACGTTTATTGTTTGCAAGTTGTCACTAATTGAATTAATGCACCTCGTTCGGAATTCATTGCCGTGTTTTGTGTTCCTATGCCCATTTGATCGGACGACGTTCACAATGTTTGTATGGACGCACTCGTAACAGAATGCAATTGTTCTCGCTGGTTCTTAGTTCCCCACTGCGTTCTGTTCAGTTTCATTCGGCCGGTGGTAATTTGAACATTTACTATTATTGGTACAATAGATTTGTGCACTCCCAAATGGCTATCGACATTTATATAAAAACAAGATCAAACTCTATAATAATACACTGTGAAATGATAACTAAATAATATATTTTTTAAATGTTATGAAATTTTTAAAACAAATTAAATGTATTCATTAGAAAGATATACATATAAAATCAATTTTATCGAAAAATATTGTTGTTGCTACCGGGATTCGAACCTGGATCTCTTCCAATCCGGGGAACGTGCATTATCCGATTATGCTATACCAACACAGTGAATTGACGACAAATTTTCCAACCTATATGTTACACTTTTCAAATTAATACATCTATCGTTCAATTATTTGAAAGCCATCTACTTTGTTTTTACGGAATCTCACATATCTTTGAGTAAGCCGATGGGAGACGCCAGAATTAATTTTATTAAATTTTGGACACATTGATACTACTTATATAAAGAGAGCACATTCTTATTGTGAAGTTGTAATTATTCAGAACATAGGTCTGTGATATTTTAAATACTAATTAAAATTTGTCGTCAATTCAGTGTTGGTATAGCATAATCGGATAATGCACGTTCCCCGGATTGGAAGAGATCCAGGTTCGAATCCCGGTAGCAACAACAATATTTTTCGATAATATTGATTTTATTTGTATATCTTTCTAATTAATACATTTAATTAACATTGATCAGATTAGAACTTCGGATTAAGAAATATGTCGTAAAACATTATTATTTAATTATTTTGAAGGTCTCTTTAAACCATTTTAGAACTTCTTTTTTGTACACATTTATATTTGCTGCTAATTTAATCGATTTTGGCAGTTGTATGTAATTATTCTTGTATGTTTTCTTAACTACATATTTCTTTTCCCGTATCTTTCACAACAAAGATGTGATGCTCAACATTCATCTATTCGCGTCTCTGAACCTCTCATCTATTGACACGTGAACACTAAAAGTGTGCGTCGCTTGAACACTCTCCGTTTGAAATACAATACAATGAAAAATCACTTTTGAAAATCGTGTCGAGGTGTCTGAATGTCTTCTGACACAATTTTATTCTGCGAAAAATTTCATTTCGACGTAATTCCACGGTACAATAAACAGTTTTTTTTTTCACTTAAAGTCTGTCATCATTTTACAGATGTGCCGTTTTAATAATTTCGAAAGTGATTAAAATATCATTTTTAAAGTCTTGTAAAACGCATTCGCGGGAGAAATTTCCTTTGCCGTTCATACGACTCTGGTGTGTGTTTTTTTGTTTCAATTTAAACCGTTTTGTATCGGCATTAATTATTGGTGGTTTCGCTTTTGCGTGACCCGTCTGTCCGCATTAGGTTTGAAGCGCCGCTCGAGTCGCCGGCTAGATCACTCGAGTATTATGGAAGCCGTCGCACGGCAGATCGCGAGTCGGAGTCACCGCTCACCGCTCACCGCTCCAGGCCGATCATGATTGTAATTATTCACAGTTTAATGGAGCGCCTAATTCACTCGCATAAATTGCCCGCTTTATAAGCACGTGCATTTTATGAATCGAAATATTGGGATAGTGTTTCGATTGTACATCATCTTGTATACCCTCAGTCCTTAATTATGTTACGCTACAAATGCCGGCGGCGGTGTACACTCTGTATTGGCAATCTGCCCGTTCTTTGGATATCATTGAACATGTGTCACCGCCGGAACGGTACATAATATATAACTGATTGGGTATTTATTTGTGTTAATTTATTAAGTTGTACTGTGGTAGACCACTCTTTTTTTTTATATAAAAATATTTTTTCAACACTGAAAAATAGGTTTTACGGACGACAGCTATTTGTATTCCGCCAGTATATTTTAAATTGTCCTTACACCTGTCTATATATTACGCTTCCCCGTCTATATCTATGACTTTCTGGATGTGCGGCAGTGGCGACTTCGTTAGTGTCATTTGCTTCAGTATACTGTAAAGTATTTTCTTAAACGGCCAGGTCTGTGAGACTTCCGTCATAGATAAAAAATGCATCCTGTCATCTCATATATATCTCATGGTCATATTGCGTCGCACTCTATCGTAGTGATGGTACACCGTTATGTGACTGTGTCGATGATTGGTAACTAAGATATAGCTGTCGAAGGCTTATTTTCTAGTATACTAGTCATTGCTCGAAGAATTACGTTAATCAGTTATCAATCATCGTTACAATCGAACACGATCACAGTCACAATAACAGTCACAATAACAGTCAAAATAACGGTTTAAATACCGAGTTTACCGTCACTACTCTATGGTATTTTTCCTTACCCATGTCGTTGTCAAATTAGACATGCTTTAGATTGCTTTTTGCTGCTAAGGACCTGCAGACGGCTATTGTGTCCGCGAATTATATATAGTATCTAATCGGAGCCTACGATTAGGAAACATCATTAACAATCTATTAACCGTCAAATAGGGTTATCAGAAATTCAACGGCATAGAAGTTGTCAGAGAAATTCGCAACCTCTTTACAAAAAAATGAGCCGCAATTATTCAACTTTCATGATGTTATATTGTCTATTTTTTTTAATGTATTTTAAATGTACTGGCGTCAGGTACCGCGACACTCCGCGGGATGAATAGCGCATTGCAGTATTGAAAGCGGTTTACAGAATAGGTCAACCGTGTCGTGCAGTTGAGCACACAAGATATTATGTAAATGTAAAATTAGAATACCTACTGAACATAGTCCGTATGTTGTTGCACGTTTTTTTCAAGTGCTGAGGCTTTGTTTGCTTAATTGTAATATATTTATGACAACTTTATTTTTATTTCTAGTTGTTGATTACGTGAAAAATTCTCACAAAAAGGGGGCTACATTATTTCAAAATCACAAATTTGCAGAATAAATATATTCGAGAAAAATACTAAATGTTTTTATGTCTGTTTTATAATGGATATAATATATTTTAAAAATATTACATTAATGCGCGACTTTTAATAATAATTCAAATTTTCGCGTTTTTTACGAAAATGTGGGTTTTTATTATTCATTTATATCAGAAGTTATACACTAGATTTGACTTTTTTTAAACTATTACTTAGATAGGACCTTTACATTAATTTAAAACTAATAAACTTAATGTTATTTGTCATAATTAAGGCAATACAAGCATTATAATAAGGAAGACCTCGACCTTTAAATACAATTTCCGCGTGTCACAAAATTGTCTTAATATGGAAAATTCTTATACAAACGAAATATATTTTCTTATAATCTTAGAGCCAAGATTATGGAAGCAAATCTCGATTGAGACAAATTAACATAATGTTAAAAATTAATAAAGTTATAAGCATTCAATTTGCAGGACATATTACCAATTTTCGTCGTTTTTAAAATACTTTGTTTTAGTGAAAACACACGTTTTTAAATAATATATGTTTTGTATTTACTCACCTGCTTTGAGGCTTCAGCTACTATTTAAAATCAAGTTTCATGTCAAAAACACAATAATTTATTACTAAATAATATTTATATCGATCCTAATAATGTGTATTCTTTGTTAGCGTCACATCGTAGATCGTCAGCGGCCGTAGTAGACGTTAAATCCGCACTCTCGTAATTTTCGTTAAAAAATGCCGAGAATATATGTTTTCACGCATACGTTACCCACAATATGAATTAATATTGAACTTATTCACAACATTAGTAGAAAATTTCATAAAATAGATGGGTTTTTTTTTACTGATTTTAAGGGATATCAATGTTTTCTTGAACAAAGTAAACATTTATATGTGTGTTATTTTTATGTAAGTCGCATTTAAATATTTCGTTATATATAATACTGTTGTCTTTTAAACACTAGCTGTTGTTTCATAAATACCATTCATGGACGATATTAACTCGCAAAATGGCACCATGGTGTTTTAAATCGATAATATTAAACAAAACCAGAAAATGCATCAGACATAATAATTTTAAATTTAGAACATTGATTTAAGCGACCATCTAAATTTATGTATGTAGGTACTTTGTCTGATTTTAAAACATATTCATGTACATGAGTTAGGTACTCCAAAAATAATTTTATTTTCGATGTATTAATTCAAATAACAACACACATTTTTATTTCATTCCATATATGTATTAATATGAAAAAAAGCTTCAGATAAGAGTTATTTTTGACACTTGTATCGAATGCGAGAAAATCAACAATTTTATTGTCGTCTCTTTCTATTCAAACCTTCCTCTCTCGCATGATTTACGTAACAAATAACGTCATTAATTATTTATCTGATACTTATGAGAATTTAATTATTAGCCTCATTCTGAAAGCATATGCAATTCGCATAGAATTTCTTGAATTTCAAACTGGAAAAATGTTTCAATAATGACACCACGAGTTCCAAAATGATTCATTGGCTTTGCTTTTTGTTTAATCATTTGTATTTATTTTATTTTGAAAATGGTTATAACGAACAAATGTTGTTGGTCCTCGTTATATCCGGGTTCATTGTATTTTATATGCTTTTATTTTATTTTGTCATTATATTTCTGATTTGTCATATTACACTATTATTATTATGTAATAATTATTTTATTTTCTTTATCTTGACTACGATTAGGTTCCTTTATTTAATCGATATTTAAATCATACTAATTCATTAAATTTATTTTATATAATATCTTATCACTACTGTGTATATGTTTATTATAGTTTTATAATGTTATCAATTTGAGTACAAGCTTAAAATAATGTATTTTTCCATTTGACCGTCTAAACCGGTTCTAAAGTGGTATAACCTTAATATCACTCCCTCTAATATTTATGTGATTTTTAAAAGTGGGACGTTCTACCAATGCCTATCGTATTATCGGTCTCATTGTCCAATTTTATACGTAAGATGCTTTATGCTCGTATTATTATACCGACAGGAACACCGTCACGCCGAACTTCATGCATTCTATGCGGGGTGACGCGCTATTCAGTGTCCTGGTACGCATCTTTTGCTTTTTCTACATCCGCCCAACTTACGACTGTCGAGACTAAGCTTCCGACATCGTTATCCTGCAGATGTTAATAGCATTTAAATATTCATTGAAATTGATGTAGCCCTTGCTTATTTACTTACGATAATTACATGTTATTGGATTATTGGAGAACTTTGACTTGTTTAACAAATGGACATGGTCGACAGCTCATTCTGAGCCGCGCTCTGCCTTGATTCCGCAATAATATATTTTTTGTTCGACTTAAAGTAGTTTTAATTAAAACAATTATTTTTATATCGAAAACCGTATTCAAGCCCACGCTCTAGTGTAATATAAATGTGGCATACTGGCGCCATATCTTAGATATATATCTAATTTCTAACAAATGACTTTAATGTTAATCGAGTTATATCACAGTCGCTGAACAGACGTTTCATTTTTATTTTTCGATGTATTGGTAATAAATAGTAGTAGTAGTAGTATGTAACATTTTTTTGAGACATGTTCTCCTTAATCTTCTGTACGCAGAAAACAAAATTTGAAATCGGCGAACACTTCTATTTGAGTTGTCACGTCGATGACAGTAATGATGTAGAAATAATTGGCAGGTATGGACGGTACGTCGAATATAGAATTAATCCGCAGGTGTGTGGACGGTATGGTGAATGAATCTCTAATTGACGCACCAACACACGCGAGGCTTATTCAAAGAGCATTAAACTACTTTTCCGTGTGCTCCATTAGTCATTCGTATCCTTGAATACCTACTTTCGAATTTCTTCAGTAGGTTCGTAATGATGTCATATTTTTTGTTTGTTTCGAAATCTTCACACCGGGCACTCGCGCGGCCCGGCCGCTAGGCTCCCGAGCTGCCGCTGTCGTCCCATATTACATGTAGTTAAGGTCATCGTTGTTAAGTCTATTTTGAATGCTCCCGCCTTGCGCGTATTTTCGACCTGTATGTAACAATGGGGCATTTACAATATTGTAAAAAATATATTTTTTAAGATCGGTTGTTATAAGTTTACGTTCTTCCGATGTCGTTTGTTTAAATTAATTGTCTAAAAAATTGTCGTTGAAAAGAAGAACTTCAAGAATTGAATCTTGTCTCTTTCTACGTTTTGAAAAAGTGTCCTTATGCTTATGATAGGATTATTATTGGAATGAACATAAGACATAAGACAAGGATTGCGAATAGGAAAAAATGATTAAGTATAAAAAAATAGCATACAAGTAATGGAACAATAGATGTATTAATTTGAAAAGTGTAACATATGGGTTTGAAAATTTGTCGTCAAAAATACTGTCGCTGTAGCATAGTTGGATAATGCACCTTCCCTGGATTGGAAAGAGATCCAGGTTCGAATTCCGGTAGCGCAACAACAATATTTTTCGATAAAATTGATTTTATGTGTATATCTGCTTAATTAATATATTTAATTAGAATTTAAAATATCACAGACCGTATGTTCTGAATGATTACAACTTCACAATAAGAATGTGTTCTCCTTAATATCATACATTAATAATTCGTAGATTGATTCTTTGTCGGTCGACTGATGTGAATTGCGTTCGCGCATTTATCGTGTTTCCAAACCACACTAAATAATCCAAGAAACACTGAAATTACTTCAAATTAATGTAAAAATAGTAGCCATTTCAGGAAATGATAATTGTATGTGACCAATAATTGGTTGTTGCCAGTTGGATATACGCGGACATCACCATCGTTTTTGAACACTGTTCAATGGTTTTCTTTTCGAAATATTATCATGGACCGCGCGGACTGTCATTAAAATATATATAATCTCAACCCGATGTAGGTGTAATCGCCACACGAACTTGACACAATCCATAATAATGTATATTATTGTTTTACTTTATAATATGCCTCATACAATCCCCATTATCGAAATACACATTTATTTCTTCAAATTAAATAAAACACTTAAATCTAAATTATTCTAAGTTGTTTGTAAACGTTGAATTTCAATATTATTGGATATTAATTAATTGTATAATAATTCTACCCAATGTTTATATAGCGACGGTGGAAGGCCGATGGCGCAAGTGCCAACTATTTTTGTTTATTTTAGAAACGTCCAGTTTTTGAATATCTGTACACTTGCCCGTCATCTGGAATGAAAATGTGCCAGTGTGTGTTATGATTTACCTTTAATTTAAATCAAATAATAGCACATATACCATTAAATGTACTGTAGTATGTACCTATAGGCTCCGCTGGGCAGTCACATTATACTAAACGCATAGAGGTTCAATGACCATATTTTATTATAGCTCATTTATTCTAACTTATGTTGTATCATTAAACTGTTAATGCTATGTTTAATATAAAGTACTAATTTTGTATTTAAATATTATTAGTATACAATAATTTAACGATGAAAAAGTATTTTTTTTTTTTAATTTTAACTTTTTTTTATTGTCGATTGATTAATAATCGATCTTGTAATTACAGGACCATGAAAAAACTTTTTATTGACTTAATTTGAAAGGCTGTGCACAGACCATTAAATCACCATTATGCAACGGTAAAATTAACAGGTTCTGTTGGTGGATGCTGCGGAGTTTTAATTAATTTTAAATCATTACTCTTATTTTCTCGTTCTATTTCCCTTTTTTTTTTCCACTTTCCTGACATTAGAAAGTGCATCGTAATCTGAAATCTTCCGGCAGGCGGTGTTGACAAGACGGCGACCCCGACTGAAGTGCGAAGGTCCGCCGTCACGCGGTGCACATAACGGACCCCCGATTTACATTCCGTTTCGGGTGTAGTTTCCCCGGAGGACGTGACCGGACTACGCGAGGAATCGAATAATGTTTGACTGTTGTTTTTTTTTTTACAAGTCCAAGGACTATATTACGTAATTATTCTTTAGTATCCATCCGTTTGGCGAAGTTCACGCTCGTACTCGGGGTCGCGCTTGAGAAATTTTGTATTACATGTATTAAGAGCTTTCGCAACAATCCACCGAGCAATGGAAACAATTTTTTCTCTCTCTTCCGATTGGCTATCTGTCGAAATATTTGCGGTACTTACCGTTTGCCGATTATTCCACACCCGACTGTACGATAATGATTATTTCGTAAATAAAATCAAGATCTGACTTGACTGACGGGTTCTTCATTGTATTCTATTCTATACTATTCTATAAAATCACTTTTATGTGTTCTCGTCAAATTATTTCATTCGGTCTATACATTTTATGTCGGATGCGACGAACTGAGAACCGTCTAAAGTTAACCATCAGATAATTTGAGAAGCAAATGTGCGAATTGATAATTTAAAAAAATCACTTGATACAGTGCAACGTTATAATATATATTTTTTTTAGCTACAAGTTCTTGGGATTAGTTTCATAGTACCTGCCACCTTAAAACCATGCATACGAACCACTTTTAGCGGTCGATGGGTCACCTAAAAATAGCTGACTAATTCTGAATTTGAGTATGGACCACAGATTGTGACCAACTCTGGTTATTTTATAATTATAATTAAAAAAGTGTACAGTGACTGAAAACTATATTTCGTAAGATTTTATTGGGATCTTAATTTGCATTATTCGGAATTTGCATAATGCATGCTTAATTCATTTTTATAAAGCGGTTCTATATACTAGGTGTAATACACCTAGTGCGCAATATTTTAGGGATAAATACATATTAAGAATATGAGTCGAAAATGTTCAAGCTGCATGTGCCTAATCTCAACCATGTCGGAGATATATGAATTAAAAAAAGTCTTAGTTATGCGATTATTTCGATTGATTGAAATATTTTATTGATTCCAAATTACAATTTGAATACAAATAATAAAAACTTTTTTTGTTAGATAATTTAGGGTCTGAAGCAAAGATGAAGAATACTAATGGTCAATTTCGCAAATATTTATTTCCAAGTACGTATATTTACTTAACAATCTTAACAATTACGTAACAATCTCGTTTGTACATACTCCTTGAACATTTTCGACTTGTAATTTAGTCATGTATATTGTGGACTAGGTCTGTTACACCCTGTAGATATACAATTTCAATTCCATAAATGTAATGTTTATTGGAATAGTTAATAATTTTATATAAGAATTGTTTAAAATTATGTAAGAGTTTCTAAGATCCACAAATATATTGGTTATTAGTTGGTTACTTCACACGCCGTATTACAAGTCATAAAATAAATTTATTTTCAGTTTTTTTTTGAATTTTTATTATTATGTTACATTGTCAGATTTTTTATGATGAATTGTTTTGTTTTCATAAAACGTTGCTCAGATGAATACTCACCGTAATATAAATGAACAGATCAATGTTTGATTAGTCGTTCTGCAGCCCAGCACAATACCGTTTTGCTTCCAAGTTTAGCTCCACTTTATCCGGCGCCGAAAGCATGTTACGCATGTTCAAACATCCCGGTGAATAATTAAAATGCTATTGTCGCGACGTCTCGAAACTTCTTCCGAATTCTGCAAGTATTTTGTAGGATTAATATTAATATATTACATAATTAATATTATAGTCAATTCGGATACATCTTTTGCTCATTTATTTTAATAAACATAACGAATATGTATTTATAATATTTACGTCTATTAAAATATCGAGTGAGGAAGGTTTCAATTTATTTTACATATAGGATTTATATAAACAGCGGATCAAGTCTTAATTTATTTCGTCTGGGATCTGATTAAACACGTTATTTATATGAATTATTAATTTAGTTGTGGGCTGTCCTCGTGCATAAGATATTAGAATGGCGGTACGGGCTCAAGGTTTCCGTTTCCTTTACGACAAATAACCAGACAGACCTTCGTGTGTCTTCCACGAGGACTCGCTCGTTGTTAGAATTGATGCTGGTCAGTGTGTATCATCTGTTTGAGGTTTCATCCCAAAGTTGAGACAAGTGGTCAATACTTGGGTCCGTCACATCGTCTTACGAACTGCAAAAAATAAATACATGTCAGCGTACGTTATTTACCTGCGGTAAACATTTTAAAATTTAAATATATATATTAGTATATTTTCATCTTTGCTATTTGTTTGAAAAGTTATTCAAACAGTGTAAATCACGCTTTATTGCTTGCTTTAATTACAATTATCGATTTCTTTTTCAAACTTTCTGGAACATTTTAAATATAAAGATGTGTTAATTTTCATGAAGTCGGTCCACTTAATGAAAATGTATGCAGGTTAACCATTAACCAGGAAAAGGATGCTCTGTCTCATGATGAAAATGTCGGCGTGCAATATTTTCCATTGTTTAAAGTGATTAGTCATCGAATATCGGCCAAACGGGCGAATTGTACGCGCGGAACACGGATACAGTTTCCCTTTGGCAAGGCTCTAAATGCCATTCTTTATTCATTTATGTATCACAGCCAAGTCCCGATACACAGCAGACATCTCTATACATATTTTCGCATTACTATAAAAACTGTACGTACGTATTAAAGAGGTTAAAAGGTAAAACAGTAATCGCGTATTCATTCTAACCTAACTTGACGATGTATTAGTTATGTAATCTCTTCATTAAGTATTTAACTATTCTTCAGTTGCCGAAAGTATTTGTTAATCACTGTCGACAAATGGCGTGCGTTCGGTATTAAAAAACTTTATTACACCTCAACATTATTTTTCACATGAGTAATTACCAGTGGCGTGCAGTAGGTGTAGATTTAGGTTATGCTGTTACCAATGATATTATACAATCATATATAATATATGTACCATTCGTTTAATCAACGTCTTTCGACAAAATAAATCCGCGGTTTATACGACCCTACCGTGTATTTATTTGTAATTTTAGAGTACTATTAATAGTGTTTTTAAAGTTTAGGTTTTAACGTAAAATAATACCTTCTTACCCATATAAAAATGTGCGGACGTTTTTAAGAACACTTTCTACGACTGAATATGATTAATTTATTTTTTGAAAATTCCTCGCGTAATAACTAAAGGATTTTTTTTTTTAAAGGTTAACGTAGAAAATAGTTCTGCCAATTGGTTTTCGTTTTTCCCAAATCAAAAACCAATCCATGCACCAAATTTAAAGAACAATCATGAAATCAACACGTTAAAAACAGTAAGATAGTAAAATTCGTGAATTAGTAAAAGAGGAAGTAGACACTTTAATGATTTGCACGCAGTTGTAAGCCTTTCTAATGTTATTCTGTTAAAAAACAGCATAGGTAACGACTCTATACAAAACGGAGCAACCGAAAGGAATTTTCAATTCAATAAATAGCTAATTATATGACTTGAGTAATTCACTAGCTTAAAGACAGAACAGAGTAATGTGAATAGCCTGATGCGGCGAATACACAAGAGCGCCATGTGTACTGCGGTGAGTTGTCGTGGTAGTTTTTAGAACTAAGCAATTAAAATCTACTGGTACACAGATGGCGCTAATTGTAAAATAATGTTTCCGTTTATGCTAATCCAATTATTTAATTTATATTTGTTTCCTAGAATTTTTAGTAATGCACAGCTTTTTTGCTTGTATGCACTGCACGCCCCTGGTAATTACATATTTTTAATCCACCATCGAGTCGATGGTTACCTAAGGTTAGTAGATAAATGCAAAACGAAATCCTAATGATCATTATTAGATATATTGAAATGATTAGAGTTACATATGTGTATTCGAACGAAATTTTACCAATAATTTGCCAATCGCAAACACGTACAATCTCTAGTTACGACATCAACATATCAAAAGGTGAATGTCATTTTTGTTTTTTTTTTTTATTTACATTAACATAAACGAAATAATTGACTACATTTGTGGTAGCTACGTTTCACGGTATACAATGTTTGTTTTTGATGACGATATAGAGTTATATATTTACATGTCAAATGTGTATACTGCATTTTGTCTTGTTATATATTATAAATTTGGATTATCAGCTGAATACGTTTCGTGGACACAGCTGTTTTTTTTTTAAGGTGTTGTTTGTTTTCTATGAATTACTCCAACAGCTCACTCGAGTTCTGTCCTATTAATTCACTTCGTATGGGTACATGTACGTTTGTATAGACATTAGTCTCAAAACGCGTCCATAGATAATATAGTTACATACATTCTGTATGCATAAAACTCGCCTATTATATACGGGCGCCGCCATACGACTTTTTAGATATTGAAAGTGAAATCGGCAACATTATATGATGACGCCATCGGCGTGTGGCGTTAACAACACACTGCGGTTTTATTTACTTGGCTACGATTCGAATTGAAGCATCACCACAAAGAAATGGCGAAGTTTTTAAACAAAACCCGTTTACGTCTAATTGGCGTTTCTCAACAATGTAATTGAATATTATGTCCAGCCTTTGTATCTGAGCGGCCGAAAAGCGAGGTCGACCCCCCTCTGAGTACCGGAGTCGTATGGAACACGACCGGCACCAGTCGCTCCAACTTCTACCGGTAGTCAGCAGTCAGTAGTACCTGGTCCTTCGCGCCAGGGGCACCGTCATTGATTCCCGCGCATCATGCCTGTCAGGCCTATATTAGGCGCGATCGTACCTGTTCCGGATGTTGGTGTAACCGGTTGCGAGTGAGTGTATCAAAAAGTGGTCAGTGTATGTATCAACCGAGTGTTAATTACGTAAATCACGTTTCCTACGATAATCCCCTCGGTGATATTTGCAATGGTTGATGTTAAAAATAGAAATGTTTCCGACGGGTCAGCTCATTAAAAGCGCCTTTCATTCGCTGAATAAAATGTGAAATTTATTTATTACGTAGCTTTTAACTTCATTAAAAATACAGGACTTTCACGTATCCATCCATAATCACCGTTAATATTGTATCCATCTTACCGATAATCCGTTTTGTCATTCAATCTTCAGTCCCGTACCTCGCACGCATAGATATAACACGAATATTAGGAACATATTTTTTTACTTATCGACGAGCATACATCTATATAAGAAAGTGCGGGACCGTATATTATAATTGCTCCAACCTTATAAGATACTGGGTGATGTAAGAAACGTAACAGAATAAAGACTTAAGGACTTGTGTTCTCCGCAGATTAATTAAATTAAATTTGCAAATCCATCTAAACTTTTCTTATAAGCTTGTCAATATTCGATATGTTGTATGCTTACCAGCGTTCCTCGATTATTAAGAGAGACCTTCGTATTTAATAGACTTGGCCAATGTTAATGATAGAGTTTTTTTTACACGCGCTAAAAATTGCTGATTGTAAAAGTCAAATAACAAATTATTACTCTCCGTTATGAATATTATTTTACCATGGATATAGTTGTATATAAATACACCGGCATTCGCACAATTATAGCGAGAACACGATGACCAACCTCCAAGGTTCAACGTGTGCAATCATTTTCGGTCTCGCTTGTTCTTCGCCACGATATATAGCATTTACATCTCTAAGAGTATTTAATTATATATCTTGCAGCATTTCTTAAATTTAGTTAATTAACTATAACGCAAAGTTCTGTTTACAGATTCAACATTCAAAATCATAAGTTTTTTTGTTTACATCGGTTTACAGTTAAAAGTTTCACGTTTTAGCTAAGTTTATACAGTACATACATAAATACAACAATATATAAAGGTAGCAAATGTCAGCAAGACAAATGTCTGTCTAAAGACAGAGTTTATTCAATGCGGTCAATAATGTTTGATCTAGTTTGCTTTTAATCGTGATTTCTTGCTGCATGCCGTACTGTATTATGAACCTTCTCATATGCGCAACGGTTTCAAATCTTTTTAGAATCGCATTACGTTTATTATTATATACATGATTAAATTGTAGAGTTATTAAAAATAGACTTTATTCAAATCAGCGGTTCCCGGTTAAATGTCACTTTCGAATTATGGTAAACCGGACTTCGCCGCAATGTGAGCTTGCGGTATAAAACTGTATATACAAACTACTCGAACTTGACATCCGCCCATAAGCAGGAAATACTATTACATCTTTAGCAATAAACAATGAACGAGTTTTCTAGAAGATTACCTGGATTTTTCATGGAAATCATAAATACATATTATGGTTCTTTACCTTGTTAACAAAATGGCGGTTTGACACGGTTGAAGAGGTTAACTTGAATCTACCAGCATCCTATTAATTATCGATATTAATCTATCAATGTTGGTTAGGTACGCGACGTTTGAATTACTCACGATAATGCTCTGCTTCGCTAAATCTGAACCAGGATTAAGTCAGCTGGAGTTTAAAAATACCACTAGGCAATTCCGGAATATGTAATAATTAGATCGATTTCGTTTGTCGACGGTATGGTACGCTTGACAGACATCGCTCGACGTGGAATGCATACCCTCGGGCTCTCTACCGCATTCCAGAATTGCCGCCCTGGAGTCCTATCTCCCGCGAAGTACCCGCCCCGCGCCCGTGCGGTGGCGGGCCGGGTAACAGCAAAACGGCGGGTTCATCACCGAAGGTTTGGAAACTTGACCTGGTTCCGTGTGCCGACCCACTAACAACGCGGACCTGAGAGAGACAATCGCTTCTGCAAATGTCGGGCGACTCGCGCCAGTAGGCGGCGGGCGGAAGGTAGAAGGCGGCAAGGCACGAAGCACGAAGGCACCGAGGCAGTGTCGGCGGAGTGCCCGCGCTCGACGGTCGTCCGATAGCTGCCCGAGTCGGTCGTCAGTCGTCAGTCGGGTCAGTAGCTGTCAGATGACAGCTGTTGGAAGTTATGTATGCGAAAGATCACCTTCCGTTTTGACCCACAATCGGAGGGACGCGACCCGCGAGACAAGCGAGTGATATACTTTTATTTGGACGCGCGCGAACTATTTACCGTTTGTCAAAG
Organism: Eubasilissa splendida; assembly: GCA_031772225.1. Lineage (NCBI taxonomy): Eukaryota > Metazoa > Arthropoda > Insecta > Trichoptera > Phryganeidae > Eubasilissa > Eubasilissa splendida. Next base: position 20,523,230 of record CM062847.1, read on the forward strand.
AGTCATGACTTTTAACGACACCAACTTGACTGCTTATTTTTAATTTATTAATATGTGTTTTGCGTTGTAGTGTAGAAACATTAAAACTGTGAATATAGTGAAGAGCCAAGCGGAATATTGCAGTATTATTAATTCATTTACTATTAAGCGTTTTTATGAATGCCACGTGATCACCTGCCGGAAAACGGTATCTCGCATTTCTTTTAAAATACTTGTTTGTGTGTGATGTTACGGATGTGATTATTAAGTACGACATGTTAATAACCGAATAAAATTTTTAAATCAGTTATTTTTGATAGACCAGTCGACAACTTCCTCGTGTGCATGTTAAGAACTCTGCAAATCATTAAATATATTGAAAGTGTCCTAGGAGTGGTTTAAGTGTTACGGTGCGCGTGTGGTCGGCCGAGTGACGCGAGGTTGCGAGCGCCTGCAGCTCCAGGGTCGGCGGGATGTGCGGTGGGGCCATGTAGGCGGGCCCCGCCCCATGTGGGCCCCCCTGACCCGCAAGGTGGGCGGCGCCGTCACCACCCTGGCGCGGGTGGCGCACCTCACTCTCTACTCCCTCTTCTGTCCGGTGTAAGCATCACACTTGTCCACTTTCTGTGTTTCATATCTCAAAATTGTCCCTTTATTCGTCTCCACGCAATTGTAATCGACCAGGAGAGATTGCCGGGCGAAGTGTCGCTCCGAATAAACTGCTAGATGGACATCTTTTCTAATTTCCTTAAATTTGATTATATTTTGCCAAACTGCTTCGCGTTAACCGTAACAGTTTATAAATAAATGTTATCTGCGTGTAATAATATACAAATTGCGTTATCACTAATGCAGAATGATAATGGGGATTCCCATGAGTTGGAAAGCATCTGATATGCAAAGTGTAATATTTCGGTACACGGTCTCTCGTCAATTTCTTAGTTTGCAATCCATAAAACAATATGTATGATGAGATGTCCCGGTAACGAAAGAATTCTCTGATAACAGTGTAATTAAATTCGTTAATGTAGTCTGCTTTGTGAATATTTCTTTTGGTTTCGGAACGTTGTGATGAATGTTTTCTCTGCTTTGAATAATTATAATTTATGCGTACATCATTCAAAATAAAATTTCGTGCTCTATTTATTACTTTTCTGTTTCAGTTAGTTCGTTCGTCTGTGCATACTGTAATTGTAATATGCATTGTAGATTTCAAACGTTGTCAGATTGTCGACGTCTCCTTTTTCCTTATTCATGCAATTGTGGACTTTTCATATAATTATTACTCATACATATTAATAGTAGAGCAAAAGGGGAGGTAGAAAATGAAGTGAGTAAGATTGATGGTCTCAATTAATAACGAAAAAATTGGTGCTATATTATATTAACATTGATTTTTTAACTTTGTTTTTAACCACTTGACTCATCTGGATATGATGACCTTTAAGCAGAAAATATATTTTACTATAATAATATTTATTTACAAAATCCTCAATAAGAAATATCAGCGGAATTTACACGAAAAATTTATGCAAATCAACATGTGTACGAGCATCGTACAAGAGGAAGGGATAGATTGAGACTGCCATTCAGGAAGAAGACCGAATCTCAGAAATCGATGATGTGTAGTGCGATGAATATTTTTAATGAAATGCCAGAAAACATAAGAAAGAAGGAGAAATTGAATAGATTTAAAATGAAACTGACCAAATATGTAAAAGATAAGTTTTAGTAAAATAACATATTTTAATCTTGTTTATATTAGAGCATATATAGGAGTGCTTGTGTATGCACTATGTTAAGAATTAAATAAATAAAAAATATTTGAATACATCAACCGGTTTTGGAAAATACATCTTCGTTCATCACGATGTCAAATTAACTAACAAATTAGTTAAATAATTAATTAATAAGTTAATAAGATGTCTCCTAATAAAAAAAATTGTATTTTCCGAAACCGATTGGTAATAATAATGAGTAGAAGTGGTTAAAAACAAAGTTAAATAATCTATATTAAATGAACATAAACCACAATGTTCAATTTGCAAATATAAAAAATATATAGGTTAGGTAATATTAGTTCAGGTTCATGAATAATTGTACTTTTAAACTAAAGTCCAGTTATTGATTCTGTAACAAAAATTGGTTACGTATTATAAGCATTACATTTAAAAACACAGTTAATAGTTTGTTATCTTTCAACAATATGTACTAATAATAGTTAATTGTTGTGTCACGTTTTAAAAGTCCAGAAAACTCTTTAAAATAACTGGTTTGCGGCAGGCTCGACTGATTTAGTATTGAATGTACACCAATATAGTGTCGGTGGTATTAAATAGCATTACGTATTTTTCTATAAATTATTGTACATTTTTAAAATATGATGTATATTTTTTAAAAATTTGAACACAAAACGTATTCAGAAATTGTTGTGCAAGTTACAAACATAATGTTGATCTAAACACTAATGTAATGTATTAATTATAAATATATACATATAAAATATGTATATATTTATAATGAATACTTAGTAATTAGTATTTAAAACATCACAGACCGTCTGTTCTGAATAATTACAAGTTCATAATAAGAATGTGTTCTCCTTAATAATAATATTGATCGTTTCAATAGCTGTTGACGCGAGGGATTTGTATGTGAAACGAGCATAGAAATGTTGACCCTCGGATTACTTTATGGACCAGTGCTTTTAACACGTATTAAGCACACCTCCATGAGTGTAGTCGTAATTTTGTATTTAGATAATATTGTTATGTCTCCATTTTATTAATTCAATCTATTTAGTAAAGTTGCAAATATTTTTTTACGAATTTCATAAAACACTTCGTAAACACTCGCCTCTTGACTAAGAGATATTGAGAGATCACCAAGGTGGGTCCTATTTCACATAGCATAAGCGCTTTAGTTAGAAAAAAGTAATAATATTGATGCAAGTCCACGTATTTCATGCTCTATTTAAATATTTTGTACTTTAGTCTTCTAGTTACAATAGTTTTTTTATCGACACCTAACTTAAGTACTCTGCTTGGGCTAAAACTATATCCCGCGGTATTATTAAATAATGTATGTATTTGTGTATTACTCGAGCGATATAAACTGTGCTGTTTGATAATAAATCAATTTAAAAATATCTTCTTCGAATAAAATCGATTATTTAAAAGCTTATTATTTTTATAACTAGGTAGGTACCTTTATTAATATTATTCGTAAAAATGACCATGTTAACATTATTATAGTGTTATAGTGCAATATTTACTCTCTAAATGAATAGTAAATTTAGCAAACAAGTATTGAATTTGAGCATAAACTGTTTGAGCATAGTCAATAATCGGTTACATTGTTTAGCAACCATTGTACTAAATTATTTGTTATAATATATCGTTCCTATTATTCTGTATCTGGTGTTATTAATTACGATGCCTGTTTCGCCTTTCTGTGCCGATAATTGTTTAATTTGTGCGTCTATTTATTATTATATTACTTATAACTCACGTTGTTAATATGTATTCTTTGATTTTTGTCGGTTGTCTGATGTGTAACATTTAAAATGGTTGTATAATTTACAATATATTCACCTTGACTTTATAATTTGTTGTCTCTCGAGCGTAGAATTTCATTTATTCAATGATGTGTTATTATTTTATGTTTAGAATGATGCGAATTATTCTAACACAAAATTAATATATACGATTTCTACTCTAAAATGTCACGTGGAAAGATCTCTCCTGTGTGTACCGCACTTTAGTACGATATTTTTTAGTGTTTATATTATAATATTACAGCGATGATAAGAAATTTAGCTCACAACTATCTGTACACCAACTAAACAAGTATTAAAGGTTTCCCTGTCTTCATTTTTCTTTCCTTAACCGCCATCAATGAAATACGCTCGTAGTTGTGTTTGCAATTATCGATAATTTTCTCATTGCTCACTGTGTGACTCGACCATTCTTCGAACATATTTTCCCCGTAGCTATAGTCTGAAGCGATTAAAACATTACCTACCCAATTATAAAAAAAATGTGGATTGCATAAATGTAATTACATTTACTGTTTACCTCTTCATTCTTGAGGAAAAGCAAGTTGATATTGAGCGAAGTGCCGTTCATAATAAGAGACAATACTCACTTTGATAATTACAATAATTACGTTAGTCATCATGCTCACGCTGGGATGAGTGTCGTCATGTCCGATTACAGGAACAATCACAGATTATCATAAACATAACCTGTTACCCCCCATTCATCATATTCCGCAATTATTAACCACGTGACTTAGTTATGTATTTATTCATAATCAGATGGGTCTAAAGTATTTTTATTTAAATTTTGCAGAAAGGCGCGTCGCAAGGAGCGCGAAGGAGATGGGTCACAGGGAGACCCCAAGCTGTACCTAGAAGAGACGCTTCTGGAGAGGAAACTTCCTGAACTGGACATCAGACAGATGGTGGAGATACCCGAGGGGATAGATTACAATGAATGGCTCGCGTCACACAGTGAGTATTTTACGCATTTTGATCACTTCCAGGTTGAACGTATCTCTTTACTATCGAATTTTAAAACCTACGAACTATTTCATTTCATATTTTATTATTTATTATTATTGTTATAATATTGGCTGATACGTAGAAAACTAATGATTACTAGGTTTATTTTTTATCTTTCTACCTATATTATAAATAATACATTTAATATAATCTTCACAATCTAGTTAATACAATTTTATGTTGTAGCTTTATTATTATTACGTATCTGTGTTGGTTTCCTCAATAAAATAAATAACAGACTAGCTCGGGTTGGATTAGACGGAAGGACCATTTGCAAAGCTCTTTTCTGAGCTTTATTACTGAGCTTTATATTATATTTAGCTCAGGAAAACAGAAAGAAACGTTCAAAGAAAAATCGTGGGCAAAATAAAAATATACATTATATAAACGTTTGTCCAATTCTTTTAATGCGTCAAATAATATTCTTAGTTTCGCCTTGGACTGAATCAATCCATTTTTAATAAAATATCAACGTAGGCAATTTAAAAAGCTATCAGTGTAACAGCGGCTTCCGACTCTGTACTGTATTCGACCACCGATCGTTTATTACCGAGTGTCCATCTTGAAAGTTTTCAAGGAAGTCTCGACTTTGTACGTGGACCGTTGTTACGCTGATACCATACCCGTAGGTCACGAACAGTATCGGCGCAATGTTGCCAAATATGCTGACTAACGATTACTACTGCTTACTGCAAGCTGAAAATGGCATTGTTGTGTCATTTTTTATAAGATTTATATCCTTGATAGCCAATTGCCGCCAGGCGCGGTTAACCCCAGCGCCTTTCACACCGTGTATTTTTAGCAAATCAATAAGACATTTTTCATTTATCAGCGAGCTGATTATGTCAACGTGCAAGCCCATAATATTTTGGAATATTTCAATTTCATTTTTACATATTCCTTCCCTAACATTCGGTTTTATTATGAAGCAAACTAAATTTTCCGGCATGTTATTTTGTTATTAAACGTACCTAAGCTAGGTAGACTAAATTATCCGACATATTCTCTCGTTATTAAACGTACCTAAGCTAGGTAGACTAAATTATCCGACATATTCTCTCGTTATTAAACGTACCTAAGCTAGGTAGACTAAATTATCCGACATATTCTCTCGTTATTAAACGTACCTAAGCTAGGTAGACTAAATTATCCGACATATTCTCTCGTTATTAAACGTACCTAAGCTAGGTAGACTAAATTATCCGACATATTCTCTCGTTATTAAACTTACCTAACCTAGGTAGACTAAATTTTCCGACTTGTTTTCTAGTTACTAAACGTACCTAACCTAAGAAGGTTAATATATTTTTGATAGAATCGTCGGTATCTTTGTAGAGTTTCATCATAATGGATCGATATAAATGAAACAATGTTTATTACTCTACTTGAGTTTATTGGCACTACTCGAGTTTCGAGAGAAACAGTAACTCGAGTAGTGCCAATAAACTCAAGTAGAGTAATAACATTGTTTCATTTATATCCATCCTAGGTAGAATAAATTTTACGATATATTCTTTCGTTACTAAACGTGCCTAGGTAATATAAATGAAAATACACGTTTGTTGAAATATGAATTACAAAACGCGTGGAATAATTGTAGTACGCGCAGAATTTTATCACACGACATAATATTGTACTATTACAATTTGACGCGTGGCACATATTTTGGATACGATTACTATGATTTGAGGGAATGAATAGTTGTTTTTTTCTCTATTTCTGCTTTAGTTTCGCGCGCGTGGCGCCAAATAGATGTTTCCCTCGTTTCTCCCTAGCTGCTCACTTTTTCATAAACGGATATTGGAATAGAAGAATTTAGCTAAATATATGAAAATAAAAATTTAAATAATTGAATGAAATAGGAATGGTATTTACTACATCATGGCATTGAATTTGATTTCAAAGTAATTATGGACAGTAAATAAGACATGAAGGGTAATGCTGTATTTAAAAACATGGTGGAAACGTGAACTTAAATTATTGATATTAAATAAATAATAGATATCTCATAGAGTCGAAGCTATTTTTTATTATATTTAATGGAAAATATATATGGAAGTATGGGTAATTATCTTCGGCTGGCTTAAGTGATCACTTTATATAAATATAACATTCACCATTCTCATCCATTAATCAATCTCCATGTCTATCAAATTTTTGAAAGTTGTATATATGTTAATATGTAGAAACACTATCGCCATCTGTGGACTAAATTTTATCATTAATCTCCTGAAACGGCATATATGGCACAATGAGACTATTTATTTTTTTAAATTATTTAAAGCAATATTCTTTATCTCAAAATGTTTTTAACACATTGTACATACACCTGAAAAATCATTATTTTTCAAATTTATATATTTTAATAAATATAATAAAAAATGGCTTCGTCTCTTATGATATATCTTATCTATTATTTGTTTAATAATAGTGCATTTGTAAGTGAAAATCCAGTAATTGTGTGTTCTTGAACATATTGTAATATTGCTAGAAAAAATATTATTTATACGGTACGAATGCAAGTACCCATGGTGTTATCGAAGATAATCGGCGAGATCTGAGATTATAATTTGTCGCTAGATGGCACGTGTATCGCAGTAATTTTTAATTACGTAAATATAGTATGTTTGATTGGATTATTAATTGGTTTAGTCAGATTATACTGTGGTAGGGGCACTTCCCTTTTTTGGTAATAAATAGCATTGAAAAATAAATTATGTATATATGGAAAAATTTGTTTTCGCTTTTGTCAATTATTTTATGCGATCTTATATAAAAAAAAATTGTATTAATTCGTCGTATGCTTACTGCACTTAACTAAACTAATGTGTTCCAGTCTGATCGCTATAAAACGGATCTTGAATTATTTTTGTTATATTCTTGCTAAAAGATGGTGAGGTTTAGTGGCGATATTGATACAGTAATATTGGACAGCAATTCTGGACGGACAAAGAGAAACAGTCGGGTCTGCTAATGTTCGCCTGGAGGAGAATCTCAACAGCTTGACGAGTGGCCGTAAGCATTCGCAATAAATATTAGCGAATGCGTGACCCAATTCGTTATTGATGTACGGCATACATACTCGTACTTCAAAAATCTGTGTTGTGCGCGTTTTAAATTATTCTAATTATTATTTTTTAAATGTAATAGTTTAGTGGTTATTTCAACGATCGTAAACTAAATAAATAGTACAGTATTCTGATATAAGTCTAGATTGTTTCTTGGAACGAAATGTAATGTCTTCAATAAAAATGATTAATATGACTGTATCCCAGTAAAATTTCTCACGAAAATTGCATTAGAAAATGTTGCAACATTTTTTAACTTGTGATTCATTTTCACCTTTACCGGTACTGGGATCAATACCAGGCGCTTCCAAAACCTTTTTGAAATCAAATATAGATTCCAGTACATATCTCTAAGATGTCTCTATCATGTGGCCCGACTGCGTGTCAAATTGACATCCACTTACGTATATTAGTGGTGATTTTTTGTGTTGATTATAATTGATTTACTTTATTATTTATAGATTATTAACATCAAATATTTACTTTTATTCAGAAAATAGTTACTCCTATTGAAAATTACAGAAAACTAGTATTAAAAAAGATCATTAGATATTTTTAAACGGCTATTTTCACATCTTATTTGTTTCTCGTTAGTTCAGTAGTATCCCCCGGGTTCGGTTCCCTACTAGGAATTTTTTTATTTAATTTATTTAACTGAATATATGTGTACTTTTTTCGAACCAAAAAATCATATTCTATACAGGGGTGGTATGATACATGTGTCTGAGTAATGTAACGCAATTTAAAATATATATATATATATATGTATTTTATACCTACGTTTAAAATTCGTCATTTTTACCTAACTCACCGTAACTAGTTTTTTTTTTTAAGATTCTTTGCTTTTATTTGTTTGTTTATATTGCAGCACCCGCCTGATACAAGTTCCATTTTAATATTATCAAAACATGTGAACATCTACGTATTATGTATCTGCCTGTATACGATAAATTATACTGTGTCTCTAAGGTATGGGCTTTGGCGAGGGCGTTCCCCGGGCGTTCAATTGCACCACTGACTATGCTATTTCTGAATTTTGTAGACAATTGACAATTTAATAGATAACACAACAATTATTCACTGGCAACTGTGTTCTTTATTCGGTCAATTTAAAGATGAAGTAATGTGGCGGTGACATTCGGACTATCGATAATTTACATTTATGAAGCTCAACGTGGTCTCCAATTGTTCCTATAAATTGGCGGGATCAAGTTCCCGGGTCAATCATATTGTTTGTTCGCTGCTGGACGGTAATTCACTTCCACCATTATCGGAGAGTTGCGATCATCAAATGGTCAAATTGGAAGCGCGATAAAAAAAATCGCAGATTTTTATAACAAGGTAAAACAACAGGTCATTGAAAAATTGTCTATCGCGAAGCACTTGTGGAATATTGATTTGCGGAAAGTTCTCGCGTAGATCTATCGTAGAAATTGAGTTTTCAGGTTATTCTCGTTGACCGGTAGACGGTAACGTGCTCATTCTAAAAGCCGTACCTAAAGTTAAAATGAGTCAAAAGGATTTGGGAAAGGCGTTGTTAACAGGCAGCATTATATTGTCCGCGGTAAAATCGGGATTTGACTTATTTTTAGCTTGTTATTTACGGTGTAAGATATCATTTATCTCGATTTCAAAAGTTCTTATTGACCTCCAAGACTCGTCTTTATTTATTATTATTATTATTATACACGCCCTATTCAGGCATTAACATAATTTGTAAAATATTAGAAAATTTCATCAGAAGTGCAATACACAAAAAAAGACATAATATCAGCATGTTTTTTCATAATCAAAATTAAAAATAAATATAAAATGTGAAGTAAAGCCATTTATCCGTCACCATTTGAGTTGAGACACAAAAAAGTAGTAGTCTTATAAAGAGTTAAATTTACAGCAAAAATGTCGACTACCTCCGCATATTAATTCGCTAAAGAGTCCATTCTGGGGACTGCGGAGTTAGCTAATGCATGTGTTCTGACATTACCACTGTAATAGAACAATGAATTGTGTCTCGATGACCTCAATGGTGTGTGAAAGTCAAACAGACCAACAATCTGGAGGCAGTCTATCATACCATTGATGATCCTGTATAGTAATGTAAGGTCGGTCATCGCAAGTCTCGCTGATAATTTTAACAATTTCAGACGGCTAAAGATATAATCATAATTGATATCTTCAGAGCGTATATTTAATTTAAAATTAATTAAACTTACAAACTTTCTCTGGATTCTTATTGAGAAATGATGACAATTTACAAAATTGACAAAACATTAATTAGAACTAAAAAAAATAATTAAAATGCTCGTCTATTCTCAACCTACGCGTATATTTATATCGGACCCTAAATTAATATTTTGATCAATTGGAAGTTTTGCGACAGTTGGGTCCAAATACGGGAGAGGTAATATTTGATTTTTATAATCTCAATCATGGACAGTGGGATCGGTTCGATTTACGATTATGTTTCGGTTTGAGACGATCAAGAGTGCAGTGGAGAATTACACACAAACCGACCGCAATGTTTTAAATGGGGCGGCGAACCATTAAGGCTGCATTCTGTGTACCGTTTCATGCACCGGTTCTTTCGGCAGACCGTTTCGTGCCGGTGCGGCGGTGCAGACTATCGCTAGGTGATGGCCGGAGATCTCTTTAACGCTTTCGAGTCTCGTAGGGTAAGTAGGCCCCTAGAATAATGCACACCACCACCACCATGTCATTTCTATTAACTTAATTGGCGGCGACATTTTGATACGCAAGAATATAAATTTTAATCATCTTGTATTTTAATATAATAATACCATAATGTACTTATTAATTATTAAGGAGAACACATTCTTATTGTGAAGTTGTAATTATTCAGAACAGACGGTCTGTGATATTTTAAATGCTAATTAAATATATTAATTAGAAAGATATAATGCTATATAACCTGGATCTCTTCCATTCCGGGGGACGTGCATTAACCGATTATGCCACAGCACACAGTAGATTGACGACAAATTTTCGAATCTATATGTTACACTTTACAAATTGATACATGTATCTTTCTATTATTTAATTATTTATCCATTAATAATGGATCAATTTGAAAAGTGTAACATATAGGTTCGAATATTTGTCGTCAATCTGCTGTGTGCTGTAGCATAATAGTTTATTATGTACTATTTATTTAATTCCGAAGAAACTTCACTGATGTTATTTTTGTATATTATGTTTTATTAGTTATTATTGTTACACTGTTTGTTTCTCTAAAAATAAAAAATAAAATAAAACAATCGGTTAATGCGCGTTCCCCGGATTAGAAGAGATCCAGCTTCAAATTCCGATAGCAACTGCAATATTTTTCGATAAAATTGATTTTATATGTATATCTTTCTAATTAATACATTTAATTTGTATTTACTTGTTAATTCTTCGTAGATAATAGAACTACAACTACCATAGGTACTTAACGGATTGCGAATGTAATCCTTTGACGTATCTAATTGTTTTCCGAACTATATTTTAGAAAACTTGCGAAATAAAAGTACATTAATGGATAACAAATTCTCGTTGAATATAAATTGTTAGAAGAACTATTTAGACACAATCAGATTTATAATTATAAAATATATAAATCTGTAGTGCTATTAACTAACTAAGCTATTCCTATTATATACTACCGCATTACTGCGAAACTTTAATTAAACATTTATTTGCCTGTGAAATAATCGTCGGCTTAGGTACTGGGTACTGGGTACTGATGCTAAGAAGACTTTGGGTCGTCGAAGACGGTTTTCGGACGGATGGATCCCTGGTTTGCTTATATGACAATTTATAAGGTTTTTTTTATAGCCGGGTCCTAAAATTCCGAGTCTCGTATTTTACTTTTTCCGCGGCGGCTAGTCATTTAATATCTTGTTTAATAAAATATTTTCCATCTTTCAAATTTAAAAATCTACCCCGCGATCCGTATAACCCGCGACGCGAAGTGAACGCCGCTGGCGGAACGCGGAATAGGGGCGGGAACCCCATGTTATTATATAATAAACGTATATGTAAGGTTTGTAAGGTATTTTATAAAATACATTTTATAACAAATTGCCTATATATATTTAAAATATATAACATTATTATATAAGGTCATTCTTAGCAAATCGTGAAGCGTCGACATTTTCTTGACCTTCAAAAAGAGCGTTTTCGCAATCGATATCAGCATTTGTGGCGCGTTCTAAATAATATATAGCGATCAACAAATATATTGAAATACCTTGATTCTTTGATGTATGAATTTCTTATTCTCTGAATTATTACTTCATCTAACTAAAAGTTTAAATATTCGCGAAGGAATGGAACTAATACAAATTAAATTAATCAACTATTATAAAAAGATTTATCGAAAAAATATTTAGTCGCTACCGAGATTCGAACCTGGACCTCTTCCTATCCGGGGAAAGCGCGTAAAGATTTTTTCTGTATATCTTTCTAGTTGATTGAATTTGTATTCAAAATACCACAGAATTATGTTCTGAAAATGCAACTTCACAACAAAAATGTGTTCTTAAAATAAAAAAAAAGGAAGATATACATATTTTGATGTAGCCATCAACACCGCTCCGATTCTTTCGGCTCATTATTTAAAAGGAATTTTCAACTATCAAGTCGTTATTCACGAAAGCAAAATAGTATTCAGGAAATCAGTATGTCTTTTGTAAATTATTACATAATTCAACTTAGTGCATCGGTTCGTTTCTTTCTTGAGACATCGTTTTGCTGGTCTAGAGCACAAGTCTCGATCCCGTATAATCAAACAATGGCATCCACTGCAGACATACGATAATCTGAATTACAAGTGTAATTATTACGTATCTGTTGAACATGTATTATTTTGTACCTAATGTAGTTTATATGGCGAATCGTGTCTTGCGCACACAACCCGATCACGCTGGAATAAAATAATTACAATAATTATTGTGTTTGACTTGTTTCTCCTACGATTCGTCAGTTTGAATATAATCATTTTATTTGTATGGGATGGAAATAGTTTCAACTGGTTCAATAGATGCTGTACGTGGAATATTTATCCCGTTAAATTTTGTTATGAACATTGTGTTAGAAAATTTATCCACGTATTCTCACTTTTACCTTGTTTTATTTTCAATTTTACCACCACCGGGATCGATGTCAGTCGCCGAGTATCGATCCCGGTGCCTCTCGCATGCTAAGCAAGTGCGCTGTTATTTTACTACTCCCCTAATTGACTGTGGTATTAAATTGTCGTACAAGAATAAATGATGATTTTTTAATGCGTTAATTTATAGTTTTGATATACTTTATTATTTATACCTATAATTAATTTTAAACAACCTGTACTGTTGAACTTTGTAAGATTCTTGTATTAATAAAGAGCTTAAAATATTAGTGAGCTGTTGTTTTCACATCTTATTGATTTCTCGGTAGCGCAATGGTTAATGGTTAGTATACCCGCTTGTCACATAGAAAACCGGAGTTCAGTTCTCCACCAGGGGAAATTTTTATTTAATTTATTTAACTAAATTTATGAATATTTATTCGAACCAGAAAAAACATTTCACGCAGGCGTGGTATGATACGTGTGTCTGAGATGTGAAATTCTTTTTAAAAATTATTTAACTTCCCTTGCGTGATAGATAATAACTATTTTTTTACTGAATTTATTTGATCCATTGACTTCAATTTGGAATGTACATTTTTTATTTGTCGTCGAATATATCGTATTTCCTAGATTTTTCCTATTTTGGTGTTTCTGAATTTGAGATGCGTCTTACAATCGCTGTAAAATTCCACAGTCGTGATGAATCATCACTGAGTACCAGTAGAAAAATTAGATACTGAACCTGAAGAAATTTCAGACTCTGATGGTGAGAGTACATAAATAATATGTCTATTTTTAAATCCTTTTTATTGTGATTGTATAACTTTATTATAATAAACATTAAATAATGTTTTTATTTTTTATAATCGGTATATAAAAATAATGGCACGTCTTACAATCGATGGTGTCTTATAATTGAGGAAATACGGTATTACAATATATGTATTGTGAAAGTATGATTTTTTCAAAATCTATACTTATAACGAATTTGAATTTTCAGCGCTGGCGTTATTCGACCACGTAAACCTGATCTACGGTACAGTGAGCGAGTTCTGCACGGCGGCGGTGTGTCCCGACATGGGCGGGCCAGGGGCGCGCGTGTACCCCTGGTTCGACGAAAAAGGCAAGAAGACGCGTGTAGCTGCCCCGCAATACATAGACTACGTCATGACCTTCACGCAGAAGACTGTCAGCGACGAGAACATCTTCCCCACCAAATATGGTAATTATTTTTAGCTTATTTTTTTTTTTAAAGAATCTTCTAGAAGCTGAGAATTGTTGAAGATGTTCTCAATGTTGCACATTCTCATAGTTACCTATCGGCTCTTCTTATTACACTGATATTATGTTCTACGATCATAGTGTAAGAGCCAGTCACATTAATAGGTTGCGACAGATATGGGATGAAGGTCATGCAGATTCAAAATTGGAACAGTTTTTGAGAACAGATCAGTGTTTAAGTTGATTCTTTATTGATTTACTACCTTTCATATATTCTTTGGATTTGGAAAATAATTGTTATTTACATTTTTAATAATTATTTTGTTAGATTCAAGTAATGTTGCGTTTGAAATTATTTCTGCACATTTGCCAAATCTGTGATAGTATTTACAGCTTCTACATCTTAATTTATAATCTTTTTATTAATTTTCAGCAAATGAGTTTCCAACATCATTTGAGAGTATAGTCCGTAAGATCCTGAGGTTGCTGTTCCACGTGGTGGCTCACCTTTATGCCGCTCACTTCAGGGAGGTGGCGCTGCTGAGCCTTCATGCGCATCTCAACCTCACCTTCGCACACCTCACAGCCCTGCACAGGTGATCTGTCATAACTATTTATTGCAATTGTATATACAACTTGCAATCTTTCCTTACCGATTGATCATCAGATTTATTATTAAATTAAATTTTATTTGGCTTGATTTACTCATATCTCTAAAAATAAATAGTATATTGAATAGTTCTGTATAATATATTCATATTATAATGAATACCTATTAACATTTTTTAAAACTATTAACCTCGAGTTGAGTTGATCAACCCAATTATGTGTAAATATATAGGGTGCCAAAATTACATAAGTAAATAAAAAATATTGTATACATTGTGCGATAGAGCTCTCGGGGTTTCATCCGGAGTCTCGCAGTTTCAGTATTCTTTCTGAGCTCCTGGTCTTGTTAGACTTCTCCGGTTTATGTTAATTTTGTAATAATATCTAAAATTAATTTAACCATAAGTCATTTATATCAATGAAATTAAAATATTTCATATAGCTGCATGTCTTATGTGCGGCCTGAACGTGTCATCTATCTCTTTCTATCTGAATGCTGTGTCTGCCATTCGGCGAGTGTTTTTTTTTTTTTTGCATGAATATTCCCAGGGTTTATAAACTGAAATCTTGTCAATTTAAGTGTGTAGAATGAAATAAGAATATGGCGTATAAATTTCCTCATATATTGTTGCCATACAGAACGCCATATATCTAAAAATGGTGTAATTGGATTATTGCCTAAAATTCATCTCCTTTCAACAGGTTAATTATTCTAAAGGACAAAACTTATAAATTTCAAAAAGTACAATTGTTCAACTAAACATTTGGGATTTTAATATTTCAGTCAATCAAAATTCAAAATTTAATAATATCATGAATAGAAGTTTCACCGTATTATCCTTAATATTTGATTTTCATTGAATGTTAAATATCTTTATACCTACCTAAGTCTGAAAATATAATGTATAATTAATTAAACAGTAGAAAAGAGTACATAAAGAATTTGGTAATCAGAAATAAAAATTCTTTTCTATTTCAACGAAAATTAACAAATTTGACCACTTTTTCAGGCGGTTTGGTCTCATAGAACCCAAAGAAACGGAGGTCCTCCGTGATCTGGAGATAGCGCTTCGTTTGACGGATGAACCTGCAGGAAGGGAGGGAGAGCAACCGGCACAGCAGCAGGAGGCGGCGTGCGGCACACTGGTGGACGGTGACGCTTCTTTGCGACCCATCGTGGAGCAGCCTGGGGTGCGGCTGGCGACCGCCGCGGCTCCCGCACCCGCCTAGTGGCCGGCCGCGCTGCTGGCAGCCCTGGCCTTGGCGCCCGGACTGCTCGGCGTCTGCTGCCTGCCTTATCACGACCTGTGACCCCCGCAGCACCGCCAACCGTGAGAGGACAAACGAACTGAGTTTTTGCATTCTGTGATTGGATAGATTGCACACCCGTGAGCTCTATCTACCGTTCACCCTGTTCTGTTACGTTTGTCACGGTACTTGATCCCGTTTATCCCAAACTTGGTAATGTATCACCAGTGATGTAATATTGCACCAACAAAAACCTTTATACCTATATTTATAAAAGTGTTGTTGAAATAATGCAAATAAATAAGGCATTAATAAATTTCACTGATTGTGAAGAAATTCAGTAATTGCACTGTCCTGATGGTTGGGCATCAAAACTTTCCTGTAGAATGTGATTGATTGCCAAGTGTCCGGTTAATTGTCAGGTGAAACAATGTGAGCAAGTTTGCTAAACTTTTATCGTGAGCGACAGAATTGTTGATCTCCTCATTTTTCAATTCAAATTCTATTCACTACGTTGTAGACCTTAGAGGGAGCTATTAGACCTAGCGGCCTAAGGAGCTATTAGCCACAGAGCCTTGCCACTTGTTGTAGCCTCGTGGGTTGCTACCCTAACAATCTGTGGAGGGGTGAACTTTCTGCCCTTTTTAAACAAGTGCATCACTGACAGGAATAACTAACATCTCATTTTCTAATTGGTACACATATTATTTTTCATTAAATCAAACCACGGTTCTTTCTTCTAAATGCAGTTGTAATGTTTGGATGTGTGATAAATTTAATTTGTACTTTTTTTTTGTAGTTTGTGATTTTGGACAAGAAGGCTTAACTAAACCAGAGATGTTATGGACTTGTGACCCTGTCAGTGTATGTGTAGTGTGGGTGGTGTCATTTTTAAGTATCTGCATGTATTTTTTTTTGTTTTATTTACAGTTAAAGAGTTAAATGGGTTTAATGTGTTTTCTTAAACAAATTATTTATTAAAAAAAAAACAAATATCTAAAGGAGTGTGTTAAAAAGTGAGGTAAATATTCAGAATTGACACCACTCGCACGGTCTATTATTTACTTTAAAAAAATCTCGTTTCTGAAATGAGCTAGTGTGATATATTGATTTAATTGCTTAGAAAACCTTCCATGGTTACTTATCTAAATACTAAAGTTATATATTTTAATTAAATGTAATGTTTGCCTATGAAAAAGATTTTAAAAATTAAAAGAATGAAACGTTATGATAATGGTAAAAGTCTAAATCTATGTAAGTTGAATTTATATATAAATATATATAATTAGATGTAAATACGTAGTGTTGAAAATATATTATAATAAATGTTCACCATTTGGCCAGTGGGATGAGAGCAGAGGGCCACAGAGCTTAGTGCCTGAAACATGACCTTGGAGCTACGTGCCGCGTGGGACTGCCGCTGCTGCACTGAGCAGTCCCCGTGGTATTGTTCTCCACTGCGCCATGACATAACAAGCAACACTCAATTGTCAATATTTCATTTGTCAATGAAAACAATTCATTATAAATCAATACCTTGCATTGAATAAACTATGAATTCCACTAAATAAAGGGGAATTATCTAAAATATACATATTATTATTTTTATCTAAAAACGTATTATCAAAAGTGACCTTTAGCAGATTGGCGTGAATAACAATATATTTATTTGTCAGATTTTAAAAGTTAAGGTATTTTTTGGATTTTAGTAAAATCATATTGAGAATTAAATATATTTCAAATCATTGTTTCATATTGTTAAAATGTAGTGTGGCGTTCAGAATAATAGATGGAAACCACAAGAAAACATTTGTCGGTTCAATATAGAGGTGGACCTAGTCCTTGTACTTAAGTATTATAGTGGCTCCTTGTAGTTTAGCAATGCATCGGTATTTAGGAAAGAATTTGCTTTTTACTTTCAATATTAGAATAGAGTAATACACAACACAGTAGTGAGAGCGTGTGTCACTCGAGCATGCTGAATGCAAAACTTGCTGAAAGTATTTATTTTGTGTACTAAACACTTTATTTTTGTAATTGAATGGAAATTAGGTCATTTTCTATTGTATTGCAAATCTCGCACCACCACGCTATTATACCTCGATGAGTATTTAATTAACCTATTCCTCATTATAAATGGTTATCGCTAGCCTGTGTAGGATTAGCCGCAATACGAGCCACGGTGACCCTGATGATGAGTGATCCTGATGAAGAATGTGTATGTTTTTGTCAATGCAAATATTTCAATTAAACTGTTCAGATCCTCCGGTAGGAATTTGGTTTATCTGATTATAAATGTACTTTAAAGTGTATTTTGTCACCTACGCTTATGATCTCCTTACTAACGTGATAATTCTGGTGGGAATATTACAATCTGTCAATTATTGTACAATGTAAATTTATTTTGTAAATGTTATGCCATGAAATAATTTCATGCTTCAAAATAATTTTATTTTGGTATTTAAAATTATTTTGGTTTTTCAACATATGAAGAAGATTATATTCACATCTCATAAATTTTAAATAATGTTCCAATGTGAATTTATAAACTTTGTAGCATTAACATTTTTGGTTGTTCCTTATAGCTTTGAATTTGTTTAGTTGTTTAAATTGTAAAGATTGTATTAGTTGCATTGTGATCTGTCTTATAGATGATTATGTGGTAAGCGCAGATTTTGTAAATAATGTGTTGAATAAGTTATTTTATAAATTTATATTCGACAATGTGGCAATTCTTTTATCAGTGCTGTGGCAACATTAGGTAGATGTTCAAAGTAGTAGATCTAAACTGTGGAGAGAAAGGAAAAGAAGAAGTTTTTCAGTGATAATATTTATTTTGTACACTGCTACGTGTGTGGGCATTCTTGTTGTGAGGTATGACAGGCATTGGCAATATTGAATATCGACACTTAGTCGTTTTAGTGTTTCATGTGTGTTTCGCTCCAAATTTAACTTCAGATACAAGACGCTTTATATTGAAGTGGTATTACAAGATACACTCTGTGTGTCTTCACTTATTTGATAATATGTCTGTTTTGATGTTGTAGGATTTCCATCTTTTAATTGCATCAAATAACTGAACAAGATAATTAATATACATAAAAGAAATGTTTCTCTTTAACATACATGCATTAATGTGTGCCTTCAATCAATAACATACTTTATTTGAGAAATTGTGCATTTTATTATGCACTTTTTATTGTTAATTTCAACTTTAGGTCTCCTAAATATATTTAAATAGTTAAAATAACATGCACCTGGCTTTTTAGCTAAATTCTAAACATTTTACATGAATTTTTGAAATTATAAAATTATGAAGAGAATTTATAAAAACTAACACCACATGCGGTAAAACCTGGTTAATTCAACAACGAAAAAATTCTTATCAATAAATCAGTTTGTGAATGGTTCAAAATCATTTTTAAAATGTTGCAAAATCTTTCTTACCTATGTAATATTAGATATTTCATACATTTTTAGCTAAATTCTGTCAATGAAATATTTTATTTCAAATAATAAAAAGATTATTTATTTTAAAATATTAACCATTTAATTAAAAGAAAAAATATCAATGTAGCTGCTTCAAATGAAATGACATTGTTAAGCCAAAAAATAAATGTGATTAACTTTGCTACTTTTAATCAGGTTTAATCCAAAATAAAAAATATCAATTTGGTTCCTTGAACATTGAACTAACCAGGTTCCACCGTAGACTCCACAAAACAATTTTGCCATATGTTATAGTATAGCCTCCAAAACTATATTTTTATGTTTTTTTTGTTCTTTTATTTCTGTATTTGCAATGGTGGGGCTTATTTAACTAAGAACACTTTTATTTACTGTTCCGTTTTTTTGGAATATTGTATATAATATTATGATCATCCATTCTCTGTTGTCAATAATCTCTGTAAGTATTTTAACAAATGTAAATTATTGTTGTTGAAAATGAGAACTTGTATAAAATGTATTTTTAATAGTTTTGTACTTGAATGCTGTAAAGGGGTTAATCTATTTCCTAGAAAGTATCCTAGCCCTTTATTGGTGCCAGAAAAAGTGTAGATTAGGATTTTTCAGTATATTTTTCTTCATTTAAATAATCAGACATCAGTGAAATGTAAATTTTCATTTGTAATAAATAAATATATTTTTGTAATGCAATATTTTGTTCAACCATGATCATATAAAAATTATCCATTCAAATACTCTGTACAAAAAAAAAACATTTATTTTAAAGTGTGCCGTACATGATACAAATCATTAAACCCTCCTTACTTTAATTATAAAAATACAATCTTGCCATTTTTTCTTGTGAATTTTACATAAATAACTGATTCTTGCATGAAGAAATCAGGATGTATTTTTTTTTTCTAGTTTTACAGAGATTACTGATCAACTTTGAGTATAATAGTTAATGTGAGTGATCTACACCAGAAGCTTTATTCTTAACCC
The DNA here is from genome assembly GCA_031772225.1 of Eubasilissa splendida. NCBI lineage: Eukaryota > Metazoa > Arthropoda > Insecta > Trichoptera > Phryganeidae > Eubasilissa > Eubasilissa splendida. Next base: position 20,543,481 of record CM062847.1, read on the forward strand.
TTCATTAACTAGGGCATTACGTAATGCACTCATCCCAAAGGGTGTTAACCTGTGCCTCCGTACAGATGGCAGGTGGACTGCACGCACTAGACTTGTCAGCACAGTCTAGCATGCACACCAATAGCTAAAGTAATACACCAGAATGGTTTAATTCAATATGATGACAGGAGGGTTGGGAATAAGCGAGTGAGTGTACGTAAACTGAATCCTGCAGTATTGTTGCCACCAGTGAGCAGTGGGCATTCAACTTATATTGTTATTAAAAGTTTAAGCTAACTGCTCAAGCTATGCAAGAAAATTTGTAGCCAATCTGTTCTGTAAAAATAAATCTAAAATAAGATGTTAAAATGTAGTATTCATTTATGTATAACCCTACCTACCTAACCTAATCTACCCACGCGTATAAAAGCCACTATATATATATCATCACATGTTTTCCACATATTCCTACTTATTATTTATGCTGTTGCCATATTTAAAAAAGGTTGATAATATATACATGTTATATATATGTAAGAAAACTATGTAAATTATAGAAAAGTCTTTCTCCTGGCATTGTGGAATTTGGATCTATTATTCTTTCCCTGACTGAACTTCCTCTGGCTTCGTGTACAGTTTTTATTTTCTTCCAACTCCTTTCCAATAATTTATCTTTAAAAATGAATATAAATGTTGATGTTTTGTCATAAATGAAATAGGTCTGATAATTCTTCTTATGGCGATAACACCGTTAATAGAGAGCTAATTCAATTAAGAAAATATATTTGCGAAAGAATCTGTGGATGGCGTAATTTTTTTTGACTCTCGAAAATTTGGTATTTTTGATATACATATACCACGACAATATATCAAATACAGTAGAACCTCGATATAACAGACTTTGGATATAATGGACACAATTTTCGGTCAAATATGAAGATAAGAAAGAAGAAGAAATAACAAAATCAAAAGCAAAGTTATCAGTGATAAGATCGCATCTCAATGATATACATAATAACATTTATATGATAATGAAATTCAGCTTTATTACACCCATTTTTGTATTTTAGATAGTTAATTATATAAAAACAGTAGACTTCAAAAATTCTAACAAATCTTGATGGTTTTTTCAAAGTAGGATTGCCAACAGTTAGTGCATCGAAGTGGAACATTGATGTCACTCCACAGCAGATGTGTTTGGATAAATCATCCAAAGACGGATAAATAGGATTTTGTTTTTTCGAAATATTTTTTTAAACTTTATATGTACAGTTAATTAATTAAAATGTATTTAGATGGCAGAAAACTTTTTTTTGTAAAATTAAATTTTTATACATTCCTCATCAGTTTTTTTTAAATCACATCGGCTTTGTGATATACATACATCTATTTGCTGCTTATTTTCTCAATAAAAATGCATTCGGAAATCCACCTTATTATATAACAGATATTCAGCTTTAATAAACACCTTCTCGCCCGCATCCGCTATATCGAACTTCTACTGTACTGTTCTACTGTACGGTTCTACTGTACCTAACCTAACATTAAAAAAAACATATGTACATAATTTTTTTGAAAATGTAAATATGGGATGTAAATCCTTGGGCCGTCTGGAGTTATAATTTTCTATCACAGGATAATCCTGCGTTGTCCTGTATTATTGAGTGAAAATGTCAAACATTTTTAACTGCATATTGCGAGTCCTACATATATTGCACATGAAGATGCAAAATTCAATATTTTCCATCCATTACATTATTCCAAGCAGTTTTCAGAAAGGGCTGAGGAAAAATATTTTTTTCAAAATGAGGAAAAGAAAATGGAAATTAATCATTGTTGTGTATGGTAAATTGTTGGCATTAAAATACAGTAAATGTTAGTAAATTATGCAGGGTACAAATAATTTTGTATTGATTGAAATATAAATTAAATTCAATCATGTTATTTTTACAAGTAAATTCAGGAAGTACTAACTACTAAGGTTCAATTATCTGTGAGTTGGATAGCCCGCGGTCTCTGTTTCACATTTTTTTTGTAATCCTGAAGAATGTTTTTTTTTTTTAATCTTTATGAACATGTTTTGAAAATTACAAAACAAGGACCTAAACTGTAATAAAATAGATGGTTTACAGTATACCAATTGACTAACTGATAGATATTTAAACCAAAATGAACACAGATTTGAAAAAAATTCCTATCATGAATTAATCAAAAGTGTGCAAGAACCAATGTCAACGGCAGGATCCATTCCTTGTAAAGAGGACGATGGTGTCAAAGTGCACACTTGCAAAGTAAGTTTCATTTCATGAATTCTATGAAAACCTAGATGATGCTGATTGCAATAAAGTGTTGCAAATTTGCAGGCGTACAAGAAAAATCAAACAAAAAATAATTCTATAAAAAAACAAACAAAAATCATAGGCTTTCCATGTAAGTAATTGATAATATGATTAGTTTTATAGTCAAATGCCACCAGATTATTAGTCTTATGTTTTTATACATATTTTTGTAAAATCTGCATTTGCATTAATTGAATTTTTCAGTTAACTGGACTCGAATGTCACCTGATTACTATGGATAATCATCGTTCTTCTGTATTTCTAAACATGTGGCATACTGCATCTCCATGTGTAGTGGGTTTTATGAAGAAGTTATTAAAGACAGATTGCACTAATTAATTTCAAGAACATTTTGGAGATATTGCTATTTTTCTATGGAATTCCATAGGAAAAATCTTAAAATAAAGTTTTTTTTCCTTCACCAGGCACAAATACACGAATAACATAATTAGGTCATTGATTTCTGTTGTTCACCAATATGTTGATTATGATCTTGTATCATTTGATTACATTATATGCACATTAGTAATTCACATTAGTACTCCTCACTTAAGGACCGAGTTTCATTCCTACGACTAGGTCGTTAAGCAAATTAGTCGATAAGCATAATAATAAAAAATAATGTACCATAAAAATTAAAGTTTATTCATAAAAATGACATGTTTATTAACATTTTAGTCATTGAATCCTTTAAAGTCATCAGTGTCATCATCGGAGTTATCAGCAGGGTTATCAAGAGTTGTAGAGGGCCTGGGTAAGGGAGATGACAGCGAAGAAATGAAAGTACTTTTAGTGGTAGGTGTCCTAGGTGTAGCGTTCGAGAAGAACCTTATTGTTGCACACATAGACTATTATTATCATTTAAATTTGTTTCTTGCTTTGTTTGTTTTGTTTATGTTATCTGTTTAAACATTATAAAATTGTTGTTTACTTTGCACGGCGTTCCACGGGATTGGGAACACAATACCTTTGCCCACCCGTCGGTACTTCGCCTATTTTGTTTGATTTTTATTTTTATTCGGTGCCGTGGACACAGTAGAAATAAACAAGTATCATAGTCCACGGCACCCATACAAATTATCCCGCCAGTGTTCCTATTTTTGGTTCAACAAGCCTTTATCAGGGCCACAGAAAATGACCTGTCTGCTCAACTGACATTTACACAAAAATTAAAAATAACACACAAAGGAGCACTGGCCGGATAATTCTTATTGCGGGATATAACCTACGAAATTCCCTACTCGTGATATCCCTCCTTTGTTAAATTAGATATATTTTTAATAAAATGTCTCCGCAAACCTATTTCTGCCGCCTGCCAGCCCGCAACCGAAAAATGAAGCAAAGTTGCGCTGTTCGCATCTGTTCGGCCGGCAGACGGCGACGGCCGCTGCGTCGCTCGGGGCGCGGTTAGGCTTGTAAAGGCTCCCTGACTGGCTCAGCGGCAAATTTGGGGGTGGCGGGCGCTGCTAGCGGAGCACGTCCGCCGAACATGAATAAATACCAGGCTACTGCAGTACGGGGCTCGCTTTTGTCTCACGTCTCGTCTCGTCTGCAGTGCGCTGAATACACCTTTAGCGAGTGTTTTCATTCCGCACCTCATCCTTCGGAACCTCGCCGTCCAGCTGCCTTCCTGCCTGATCCCTCAGTCCGGTGGTGACTTTCGGATCTGCGACCACCGACGGCTTGGAGCGAGTGTGAAGAGCTCGACTTCGGTCGGGTGAATCCGCTCGTACCCTAGCGAAGCGATTTGAGGCGACCACTTTTTGTTTGGTTGGCAACACTTATGAAACTATTGTATGATTTCCAAAAATCACATAGGGTTACTTATGGGTTACTTCAGTCCATTGGCTGTAGGACAGCAGTTGTGTTTTTAGGCAGACACTACCTTTACATCTGGGTGTAGATCGTCAAGATGCTGTGAGGTGGCCTGGAATTATCAGGCTGGAGGATAATTTTAAAGAGAACACCCTTTTTCGGACAATAATGCTTGATCGAGGGTATAAAGCAGTTAATTAACTTAATAAATATGGCTTTAAATCTTGTTGATGCGTTCACTGTCTCTTTCACTCTAAATTTATCTTTTGAGATCGTCAAAACGGTCCAATGCATCAGGTCAAAGTCATTGTTCCTTCGCAAAAACGATTTAAAAAGTGCAAAAACTTATGACCCACCAAATTTTTTACATAAATCTACAAATACTAGCTGTAATTTAATCAAATTATTATAAAAATATGTACTGTATTTCATATACTGTATATATTATTGATTATGTTTTTGAGTACACATCGTTTAAGAATACCTTGTTTGCTAAGGGTGTCTACAATTGAGATTTTCTATATAGAATCAAATGGCTTTTTATAGTCAATAAATTTTATACATAATAGCATTCTGTATTCTTGGCAGCTCTCTATGATTTCTTGAACAACCTGTATGCGGTCCATAATGCTGAAACCTCTTCTGAATCCTTATTCTATAACATTAGGTACTCAATGTTTAGACAAAATTTGAGTGTTTTTTTTCCACTTAATTGTCTGATTTTACATATTTCTCATTCTTATATATCTTCTCGTGCATGAAACAATTTTATTGTTATTATATTTTTAATATTTATTGCAAACTTTACATTGTGATTTGTATTAATTTTACTATACTTAAATTATTTATTATCCTAAAAAAATTTAATTAAAATCATTAAGTCGATTTCCACAACTTTCATCATCGTAACAATTTAAGTTAGGAATTAGATTTATTTTTTAAAATTTACATAAAAATTTAATTTAAAACATTAGAACCATGATTTTAGTTTGTTTATTTGACATCTGATGAAGGAAATGGTATTTTCCGAAATCGGTTGGTGCATTAATTAACTTATAAAAATGGTTAAAAACAAAGTTATAAATAATTTATATTGAAATCTTATTATTACTTCTCTTTTATATATAAATAAATAAAATATAGATATATGTATACTAATAATAATAAAAATAATAATAGACAAGTACTGTCTTATCTATGGATAGGAAATATTTTGACTGTGATATAAGTTTTTCTATGGTTTACGAGTGACATAAGACAGACCAAACAGACATAGATAAAGGATATACCGCATAGAATATACCGTGACCATCTCTTATCTATGACCGTGACCAACTGTGACAGGTGACAGCGAGGACGGCGCGAGGTTATGTTATTGTTTTAATTTTGTAACTTTTTATCTTTACTTAATATTAAGTGAATGTAAATCAAATAAATAATTTCCAGTCTAAATAATGTTTTCAAAGAGAATACCTGGTACAAAGCCTTCACTTCAAAACTCACAACTGCTCGTTTCTTCTGGAATACCATCACTAGATCATGTAGTTGGTAAGTTCTTATGACGTATTCCATATTAGTGATATTAATATCCAATAATTTATTTCGCTCGATGTTTGTAAGGAATTTCACTAAAATATTATTTGTATTTCTAGTTGTTATTTTCTGTTATATATTTTCAAAAAAGTGAGTTGTCGAAACATTTATGCTCAAATACCTCTGCTCGATTGTCTGTTCATGAACCTGCGTGGCTCGTTGGATGGAACTTTGAAGTTTGAAAAGTTGTGAATAATTTTAATTTAATTTATTAGCAACATATACATAATATGTTACTGTTGTGTATGAAAATAATTAAAAAAAAAAAATTGAGATTAAATTGGAACCAGATAGAGATGGGGATAAATTAAGAAATGTTAATGAATGAGGACGAAATAAAAGAGATGAATTAAATATTTAAAGGTATGAGAGTATAGAGAATGCAAATGAGGAATCTCCCGTAAGGCTCTTTGAGGTAAGTATAAATGACGAAAACGATATGAATGCAATAAGTATGTAAGAAATAAAGTGTGCAATAAAGCATATGAAGAATGATATGGCTGTGGAGGTATGATAACGTTGCTGCTGAGTGTATACCATTAGTTGCTTTCTGACTTTATATGTCTTTAATCAATGTTTGTAGGAGAGCCACACCCCATTAAATTGGAAGAGGGCTGTTATTATGTCAAAGGGTCGCGAATGGAATGTGGTAACTATAGGCCAAATAGTCTTCTGAGCTCAGTTGGTAAACTATATGGAAGAATTTTAATAGAAAGAGCAAGAACGGTGACAAAAGAAAAAGTATGGAATGTGTAAGGACCTTTGTGGGTTGAAGAGGATGCATGGATCAGATCTTTTCTCTACAAGTGATGACGGAAAAGTTTTTAGCGAAAAACCAAAAGCTCTTTGTGTTTTTGTAGATCTGCAAAAAGCGTATGATAGTTATAAAATAAAGGTTATGGAAGGTACTCTCTGATTAAAGGGTGAATAGTAAACTTATACACGCAATCACATTTCTATACGAAGGAAGTTCTGCATGTGTAAGAATCAATGGATCATTCACACCATGGTTTGACATTACAAAGGGTGTTAAGCAGGGTTATGTAATGTCTCCATGGCTGTTCAACTTGTATATGGATAATTGTGTGAAAGAACTGGAATGTATGAATGTAGGAGCGAAAATGGGCTCTTTGATTGTTTGCTGTTTATTGTACGCCGATGATGCAGTATAAATGGCAAATAATGAACAAGAATTACGAGTCTAGTGAGTAGAATCTATGATGTATGCGAGGAAAGCGACCTTATTATGAATGTCAACAAGTCGAAAGTGATGGTATTCGAGAGGAGGATAGCAAGACACCATGCAAAATACTTGTAGGCAATGAATGTTTGGAACAAGTAGATGAGTTTGTGTATTTAGGAAGTATGTTTGATAGAAACGGAAAGGCTGAGAAAGATATTGAAAGGAGGGTAACTGCAGGGAACAAAGGGAACGGCGCTTTGAATGGAATTATATCTAACAGAAATTTGGCAACCGAGGAAAGACTAACGGTACACAATGAAGTCCTGGTACCGACACTGATGTATGGAAATCAGACCTGGAGCTGGTAGAAGAGGAACGAAAGTAGACTGAATACAGTGGAAATGAGATCACTTAGGCGTATATGTGGCAGATCCATTTATGACAGTAAAGAATGAAGAAATAAGGAAAGAATGCTAAGATATCTTAGTATAGTAAGATTAAGAAAGGATCACTTAGGTTGTTTGGTTATATGGAACGGATGAATGAGGAGTGAATGGTAAGAAAGATATATGACGAAAGTGTTGATGGCACCAGAAATAGAGGATGTCCGCGGAAAACTTGGCACGACCAGATAAACCAGATACCGGAAGCCTCAATAATTGACAAGCTTGATGAGAAGATATATGAATGTGGATGAGGCGAGAATTGTGTGTCAGGACAGAAGAGTGTGGCACTCTATCCTCTCTGCCTACCCCTGCGGAGAAACAGCGTGATGATTAGTTAGTTAGATAGAGATGTCATAAAATCAACATTCAATTGAACTTTGTCATAAATTTCTGGTCAGCATTTTCAATTGATACATATTGTAAGCGTTTCCAATATTTTTAATCCATAATTTAGTATAGTTTAATCCTTTTAGTGCTTGCACTGCATCTAAGCCTGCTCAAAAATTTAGGTTGATGAAAAGTTTGCAATTTTGCTAGTTTTATTTTCAAAATCTTAATTAAAAAATGTTGAATTTTTTACATTCCCTGTTAATACGCAGCCCGGTTAAGGCCTATCCCGGATAATTGAGAGTCTACTGTATAGTTAAATTATTAAGAAATGGAGGTTGACAATAAATATAATTAAGTCTTTAGATATTCATAATCTAACGGGCTCTGTATTTTAGAAGCACACAGCTGCAGTGAGTTACTTGTAAAATTGTGATGTATATGCTAGAAAGCCAGAGAGTGACATACTAGAAAGCTAGAGAGTGATATATGCTAGAAAGTCAGAGAGGGATTTATACCAGAAAGCCAGAGAATAATATACGTATATAGCTTGTCTAATAAACATAGACAATAAATGAGGGTGCAGCAATCGTTTAAATGGCAACACCAAAATGGTTCGAAAGTAAAATAATGTATGCACGTTTTCCAGAAATCAGTGGTACATACTCCCTGAAAGAGAATAATTCTACATCATATTCTAAGACAATTGTATATTACAAATTTTTATTATTTAACAATTTGTAAGCGAGATAATTGCATGAAAAGGTGATTTTTTGTATTTCTTAAATTTGTATATTAAAATTGTGATTTATTCAATGTTATTCAAAATAAAACTATGCAAAAGAGACAAATTTAAAGCAAACACTAGTATTTTACTGTACTGCAGACGGTGCTTTTCCGGTACAGTACTAAACAAGGTTTAATAATGACATAGTGTACATAAAAGTGTTATGTTCAATATATAATGATAAAAAATAATAAAGTAAGACAGTAAATTTATTGATATTTCATTTAATGAAAGGGTTGTTTGATATTTCGGTGAAACATAAAGAAATAAGCTAAAATAAAATGCAAAATTTTCCTTAAATATTCATGGCTACTGTCAAATCCTGTCTTCTTTGAGAATAGTCAATAAATTTCTTAACGTTGGTATTTCCTTTCATACTATATTGAAAAAAAGGATTTTTTTATCGAATGGCAGTCCAACTTTCTTAAGCGCCCCTTTTTCCTTTTGCCTGGTGTTTCAAATTTGCCATCTTCCTTTTCACCTTCCTTGATATGCCTGACAGTTGATTCAGATTTCTCTGAGTGTAAGGTACATGAATAAAATTCTGATTAATTAAGAAAAAAGTTACTTTTTATAAGTTCAGAGAAGTAGCAAAAATTAAAATTATAAATAAAAAATATCAAAAATTGAGTTATGACGTTTTTCTTTTCGACATTGATATTTGTAAATAACAAACTGTCAAATCCGGAAACAAAACATAACCTTACACCTGAATGTACAAGGTTCATAACCTTACACCTGAATGTGCAATTGTTCCAAAATCGGCATAAATATACTAAAATATTGTTTACATACATACAAAATTAATGAAATTTGTTAAGAAACTGTAGTACGTACCAGTCTTTTCAGCAGTTCATTTGTAAACATTATCTATTGGACAGGAGCTTCCCTGCTCGAAATTCTACTGAACAGCTTTGAAATACGCAGTAAATTACTTCCCTCATTCCACTGCATATTGGTTTATTCATTTTAAGTATTCTTAATCACATTAAAATGACACGTAACACGTAAACAATTTTTAAATAAAGGATAAATAGAACTGACAAAGAGCAAACTTCAAAAATAAAGCAAGTAATTCGGTGTTGCCGTAGAATGAAATTTTTTTAGTTTCACTTTAATAAATTTCTACACTTATTTGACAAGCTATACTAGACAGCCAGAGAGTGATGTGTGCTAGAAAGTCAGAGAGGGATGTATACCAGAAATTTTTATGTTTTCTGTTTTCTAACATTTGCTTCTTGAAAGATGATCCCAATCATTCAAATTCTCCAATATATTGATATGTCCATGTCCATATAATGTTAAATACCTGTTAAGCTCCATAGTTGTTTGTTGCTTCTATACTCAGTGTTTTTAAGGCCTCGTCTATGATGGTATCGTGTATTGAATTAAATTTTATATTTAGAACATTACTGTCCTGCCTTATGTCATTGTATGCCAGATGGTGAAAGTTATTTTTTTCCTATCGTATCAACTTCATCATTTTCAACAGATAAATTTTCTAGATAATTTTATACATATGTGTATTCTTTAATTATTCACGTTGATAATGACATTATATTTATTTTACATTATGTTATTTGAGTTGTAGAGCAATTTTACAAATATTAAAATTTGGTATTATTTTTTTTTATTTATAATTACATATTTGAAAATGTTTTCAGGTGGTGGATTTTCTATTGGGAGCGTCTTCATGTTAGGTATATTTATTTGACTATTCTTATTCTGCTTTATCATCAGATTTTTTAAAATAGTTTTGATTAAAGTTAATTAGAAATATGTAATAAGATATATCTCTAAATGTGTGTCCAAATACTCGCCATTTGATTTTTATTAAATGAAATAATGTTGAAAGTACACAACGTTAATTATCGTGAATTATCTCCAAATTTTAACTAACTTTAAATATTTTCGATTCAATTTTACAGAAGAAGATGAGTATGCTAATTATTCTAAGGTTATGCTGAAATATTTCTTGGCTGAAGGAATAGTCAGCGAGCAACCCATATTATTGGCTTCATTAGATACGGATCCCGAGAAAGTAGTTGAGTATAATGTTTTTAAATTTTTTATTCAGGCAGAATTGTAAAGTCAAAAAATATGAGACTGCATAACGTTTTTGGTAAAATTGTTAAAGAGAGTATTCTTATAATTTAAGTTGTTATAAAAATTTAGATTTCAGAATTGCCTCCACCAACCATCATAGAATCTGATAAACCCGAACAAGTTCAAAACAATAGCAGTGAAGATATTAAAATAGCATGGAGATACAAAAATCTTTCTACTGTGGATTCTACTCTAGGAGCCAAATTACAATTTGGCCACTACTATGACTTGAGCAAGAAAATGGATAGCGATTTATTAGATAACTGTTCCAAAAAATTATGGAAATTTCCTAAAATATTGACAGACTCTACTTGTGAGTATAATTAATAATTAACATACAATTATTTTTTTGATGTTATGAAATACACCTTTCACATAATTTTAATAAATCTTAATAATATTAAAGGTGACGAGAACGCAGCATACCGTGATCTTCTGGTGTTCATTAAAGATGAGATACAGAAAGGTGGTTTTCACAAATCAAACCCCGAAGGAAATAATAATGTTTTGAGAATTGGAATAGAATCTTTGGGTTCACCTATCTGGCAAGCATATGAAAAACATGAAATAGGAAATGATTTTGGAAAAGAAGGAAAACACCTTATAAATTTTTTGTTTTGTCTAAGATCTATTTTGAGATCAGCTTGTGCTGTTGCATTTTTTACAATACCAACACGTCTATTTGAGGTTTGTGATGATTTATTTGTTTATTTATCAGGTTATAATTTGTATTCATTCGACTTATTTATGATTATGCTGTTTCAGAATTCCGATACTGTTCTTCACATGAGACACTTGGCAGACACTGCAGTTAGATTAGATTCTTTTGTTGGAACCGATAATGAGACTAGTCCAGTCCTCCGAGATTATCATGGATTATTTTATATTCCTAAATTGTCTTCAATCAATACATTGGTTCCGTACATACCATCGACTCTGGATCTTGCTTTTAAATTGAGAAGGAAAAAGTTTTTAATTGAAAAACTACATCTACCTCCAGGTTCGATTGATATTTACATGATTATGGTTTACTTTTAATATATCGGTGGTTCTATTATCAGAGAGATCTATTAAAAAAATAATGTTTTTTTTAAATTTTGTTTAAAACATTGTATTTCATCACGATTCATAGCATGGCAAAAGAGTACTTCGCTGCTGTAAAGATAAAGCTGATTTTTATGCATGTCAAAAAGAAGTATTTTAAAAAAATAATGTAATAATATGGCAATAGTGTAAAGTACTAAAATTTTAATAAATCCCTTTCCCATGACACTACTGGCTTATTCCATTGTGTTGTGACATAAATCTTTTGTTTGGACAATAGTAATCTAGATGTACATCACAAGTCCAGGGTCTCATTATAATACATTTTATCGTTAGGCATCTCATAACACACATTTTGCGATTAAGTTAGAGTGTGTATTATTTTTAAGTAATATTGATTAAAATGAATATAGTTTATTTTTATTTGATGATGTTTTGGATTGCGGTATTTCCGTTAGTAAAATTACAACAGTAAAATTTTTGATCTGATTTTTCAGAATTACAAGACTCGAGTGAGAGGGAGCAAGATGATGATGGAACTGTGGGTTGCGGTGGATCCGGCAACAGTAAAATAGATTTCTAACATAGGTACCTACATGTATCATAATATTGAACACCTAAACTTATACCAGCCTTGTTACTATGTATATCCTTTATGTTGGCAGTTGTGGAAATTGAAAATATTTGTATAAGATAAAAGTGATAAAACAAACTAAAAAGAAATACCTTACATCTGCATTATTTATAATAATCTTTGCACTTATATAATAAAAAATAGTAATTTACATGTCTTATTAATTATTATTTCCCATATTTGAATAAGTGAATAGATTTTTAAAATTATTTTTACCTTTCTAATAAAACAGTGTAGTTCAACTGGCGGGGTTCTTTAATTATATTAATGAGCCATGAGAAATTTTTACATGAAATAAACAAGTCTATGTATAAAAAGGATTTTTGAAACATTGAGTCATTGCAAATGAAAAAATTTACTTTCTTGACCTGCAAATGCATCATATGATTAAAAATTGAACTGGTGGCTTTATAGTTCGACAATGCTGGGGTAAATTATAGCTTGGACGACATATTCAATCAATAAAACAAATTATGATTTACTAGCCTGATTATCTTATAAACTCAATTTCTTTGGATGATAATTTGAGAAACACTTTAAGGAATGGGAAATTGGACAATAAGTACATCATTTCTTAATTTTATTTTCCTAAATAATCATACGAATTATGGATGTCTTTTATATACATATATACTAAGATATGTTCTAAAACAAATACATACATATATTTCTCCTGTATGATACTGGAGGATGGTCCTATTAGAAGCCTCAATAATTGGCAAGCTTGCATGAGAAGATGTATGAATGTGGATGAGGTGAAAATTGATTCTTTAACTGGTTTCCATCATTGTTCAGAGTTTTACTCAATGATCCTTTCTCTTACTAATCTAGGCTTTGTCAATATACTAAATGGTTTTTTTTATCAAGGTTTTTATGTTCAAACCTTTTTTACATTCAACCCCAACAATCTGAAATGTTATTTGAATTATATTCACTAATTTTTCAGTTAGATAACTATAGATTTAATTTGTTTCTGTTTATACAAAATATTGTCTGTTCAGATCTTTTTACGATTAGAAAGAATGTACTGCTAAATTAACTTTTCAGGTAGCGCATAAATCAATTTATTTTTGAGTAACCACACCACATACAAGATTATAACATAACTTATTCAACTTAAACTTTATCTGCCAATTAAAGAATAGTATATGGGAGAATTATAAAGAAAGGATTACATAATTCATTTTTGTCTTAAAGTTAATTAATATTAAAACCTGAAGGAATCACTCGTCGAAAGGGTAGAATGATATGGAATGTAATATGATTACCTTATGAAAGGTGATACCTAATAAGGACACAATGTCAAACATTTATTAATTAGTATTCAGACACGCTTATGTAGTAATGAACGCTCACACAGCAGGACCATTCTAATGTCATAGAATTAAGGTATGAAATTTGGAACAAAGTATAAAATTGATTTGAGGAGAAATGTGGCACTGATCGATGATCTGGCTATGCTTTTGTAAACCAGGGATAACTTTTTGGTTCCATCTCATGATTTTATTAGAGATCACTATAAGATCACACACATCACATCACAGATGTGTTATCACATCTGTGAATGTATTAACACATACTCTGCGGTGGTGGGTCAGATCTGACCCGGGTGTTTGTAAAAATTTGAATTATGCCAAAAATATTTGTTTAGTGCTGGTTTCTTTCTAGTTAATCTTTAATCTCAAATAATTTGAGGCATAAATGAATATTATTGGACTAGATTCAAATGAGTTATTGATAAAAACGCACAAAAACTGACCTAAGGTGGTCGCTTTTATGGGATTTCCTCTTACCGCTCATGCTAAATCATATATTGTCAGCATTTAGAGCATTTTTTAAAATGCCTTTATTACTCTTTTTTTTAACGTTCCATGGAGAAGGTATACAAAGGATTCCAGGTATCTGTATTTTGTGATTCAGTCCAATTATTGAATCCTATTTATTTTGTTTTGACTTATTTTCGTCTGACGGAAATATACGTATTTCCCCAGAAAGTGTCATCATTAAAATATGAAGTTTTATTACCCTTCCTCGACCTATGTCGGCTTTACAATATTGTTGTTGCTGTTGAATTATAATTATAAATGTTATTTAAAAATACATTATGGATGATAAATATTTACTATTTTATTTATAATATTTTTATTTCACTTCTATAAATATTTTGTTAAAATTATTTTCATTCTGTTTGTGTAAAAAATACTAGTATTTAAAAAATCAATTATAATTCAAGAAAGTAAAATATTTATAACCACTGACACACCGGCAGGTAGTCGAGCCATCAAGAAGACCACGTACTCAGTGGATGCTTGTTTGGTCCGAACAGGCCGTTGATTAATGCACAAGAATACGTAGATTATTTGTTATATTTTTTATGAAAACTTTGATTTTTTAGTAGAAAGATTACGGAACATCATACTATTTCATCAAATCATATTTAAAATAATATATCTATAAAAAATCTTCCAAAAAACGGTTAAAATACCGAATACTTGGGGTGGGTCTAAAATGACCCACCACCGCCGGACGTGCTTTGTTTTGACCCACCGGGCTGTAAGTGATAAAATAGTTTTAACGGATTTGTCTAGAATAATAAAATACATACATGGTGTGTCATTATTTGGTAAAACTATTTTAAACAAAAATAATTTTAAAATGATAATTCGGGTTTGCTAAACTCATCAATGTTGAATTCAAACTTTCCTTCTTTCAAAAGCTATTCAATTTTGTTGGGCGAGTCATTTGGTCATCGATAGAGTATATTTATCATCGCCGTGTTCCACAAATGGTCCATTATACTATTACATACCAAAAAACAACAAGTTGTACAATTTAATACAATTACGATTCAACATACTGTGTTTATAGATTGTTCACGACATATCTTATTCAAGTTGACATTGAGACTAAGACATAGTATAATCTGCACAGAGCTCCATAATACTAATTAAATTACATTCAATGTTCCTGCTAATTTCTGATCACTGTGGCGGGCATAAAAAATCTTTTGTGTAATTTAAATGTGAATTGTGTGAAGGGGGAGAAATTAAGAAAAACTTCACCCAGAATAAGGCCTAGCTCGTACTACGGTTAAGCATGTGTGGATTTTATCCACAAGATATTACAGCTCATTGGTTTGTGTGCAAAGCGCACACACTTGCGATTTATTCCCGCGACCAATCTTAAAAACGCAACTGGCCGTGGTTTAAAATCATGCTCGGATTTGTGATCTATGCAAATGTATGGCGGCACTCACAGCGGTTAAACGTGTGCGATTTTTTTCAATCAGTACTGGTCAGTACGAGTCATAAAAAAGATATATGTTGTATGCCTTGAACCGACGGAGAAATAAAACGTATTGTCACTATGTTATCAAATGATTCCGAGTCAACGTTTGCAGCGACATATGAGAATTTTTCAGAAAATATTATATGCGAAGTCCAAAAACCTTATCTTAAAATAACAGAAACGTTCTTCTGGTGATATTGATTTGCGAAATGTTGTATCCTGGAGCGGAATATATATAAGAGTCCACTTCTATTAAAGCTTGTCAAAACTATTTATTAACACTCTTTAGTAATCAAAAATCACGTATTATGGTACGGTTTGTAAAAGTAATACTTTAGGTATTTTTGATTGAATAAACCCAGTGGTGATTAATATTTTTTCTATTTTTGATAACTAGAGGAACAACATAAGCTATCGTCCAGAAGTCCATTTTTATACTGAACTGAAAATACCCTATTTAAAACCATTGTGCATGTTGAGCGCGCGGTTTCGTGGAACATGGTTGCAAACCGCAGTGTGCGCTAAGCCTAAGGCAATATTTAAGTTTGCGTATGTACAAAGTAAAGTATCAATAAGAAGTTAGTATCTTGTGGCTATATGGTAAAAATCTCCTGAATTGACCACATTATCAATGAAGAGGTGCTTAGATGTATAAATAAATCTGCAAACTTCAGACACATTTTCTGCAATGAGAAATGTGATCTCTTACAACCCATTTTTTTATCCCAACCTTATTTCATACATATTACATTACAATTTTTATTTTTTGCCAAACTGCATAGCAGTTTTACGGCAAGGATTGCCCTTCAATTGAAGTAATTAACATACGAGGGGCAAGTAAAAAATAAGGTTCCTACATTTTTTTCAGGTATAAGGTATTTTTTATTGTAAACCATCTGAAAGCTTGTACTTTATTCTATTTTTCTACATAGTCTCCTGATTTTTCTATGCATTTTTCCTGACGAGTTATCCACTTCTGAAAACCCGCTTCGAAGAATTCCGCCGCTAGGCCGCCGATGAACTTGGTGACCGCTTCTTTCACCTCTTCATCTGTATTGAAGCGTTGTCCACCCAAGTGTTGCTTCAATTTCGGAAACAAGTGGAAGTCGCTGGGAGCAAGATCAGGGCTGTAGGGGGCACGGTCAAGCAATTTCCAGCCGAATTTGTCCAGTAGGGCGGTGGTCTGTCGAGAGACATGCGGGCGAGCGTTGTCGTGGTGCAGCCTAACGCCCTTGGTCAGCCTTCCTCTCCGGCGATTTTGGATGGCTCTTTTGAGTTTTGTCAATGTCTCGCAGTACCTGTCCGAATTGATGGTGGTCCCTTTAGGCATAAACTCGGTCAGCAAGACGCCTTTTCGGTCCCAAAACACCGTAGCCATCACTTTCCCTGCGGAAAGCGTCTGCTTAAACTTTTTCGGGCTAGGCGATTCAGGATGGCGCCATTGTTTGGACTGTTCTTTTGTTTCTGGAGTGACGTAGTGACACCACGTTTCATCTCCCGTAATAATGGAGTCCAAGAATTCTTCGGTATTCTCGGCGCATTCTCGAAGAAACCCCTCGGCACACTTGACACGATTGTCTTTGTGGGTTTCTGAAAGCATGTGTGGGACCCACCGCGCGCACACCTTGCGATAACCAAGTTTATCGGTCAAAATGTTGTCGATGGTTTTTTCACAAACCTCAGGAACCTGGACAGCAAGCTCCCGAAGCGTTACTCTCCGATCTTCGAGGAGAATGCGCTCAATCTTCGCCACGACTTCGTCCGACACCGATGGCCTCCCACTCCTTTGCTCGTCGTGGACGTCTGTGCGTCCTTCGGAGAACTCCCTGCACCATTTGCGGACGTGTTGGACGCTGATGCAAGCTGTGCCATAAACTTCTTCCAACTGTCGATGAATTTCAACAGGTTTAAGCTTCTTCGCGTTTAAAAATCGAATCACCGAACGGATTTCACACCTGGCGGTAACGGCGATGGCGGGTTCCATGGCGGATGGCTGTCAGGCCTTTACTGAGCGTCGCAGCGTTTGCTCCCGGTAGTGGGGATGTAGTTAAGGGACCAACAATCAAGGCGGTGTTGCCGGATTTCGCCTAGCATCTCGCGTGGCGAGTGTACAGCGTAAGGAACCTTATTTTTTACTTGGCCCTCGTATTAAACTAAAGTTAAAGTACATACAAAAAAAACAAGTAAGAAACATAGTAATAGTAAACTATTTTTAAATGTAATACAATAGAGAAATCAAATAAGTAGATAAGAATGTGCAGGGTATGATAGATAAAAAGGGGTAATTTTTGCTGTGTAACCTCAAGATGCCAATGATCTTATACAGGATAAATCAGCATTCTGCAACATGGTCGCCAACCTTCGAAGATTGAAGACGGCACATGAATGAAAGTGTCTTATTAAAAATGGTGTGAACGCTGTTATTCCAAATTGTGTGGCGCATATACATTTGCAATATGTCATCTAATAAGTAGACTATTGACGGTTGAAGAAGTTATGTGTTGAGGGGGCTTTATTTTTGTTTTATAATGATACAAACAATTTGCATTTGCTGTAGATCTAGTAATGCAACTTTGAATTTAATAAATATATAACGGAGGATTATTTTTAAATTGCTTCATTACCAATATTTAAAAATCAAATAAACAATATTCTATAATACAGTATGTAGATGATTTTTCCTTGTTAGTATTTATAATTTTTTTTTCTAAAACCTTTAGCTCCATTTATTATTATGTATTATTTTTTCAGCATAATAAGTTATGTTTTTTTTTCTTCATTATTCTCTATATTATAATAATGTTTATTTGTGTCAATTTCTTTATCTATGTAAAATATGTTAGGATATACGTTATTATTATTATTTGTTATCATTTTTTCTTCTATGTTGAATACCTTTCTCTTTGTAACTTGAATCTGTTTTTATTTCCAATAATAAAATAAAACATATAAAAGTAAACATTCAATTTGCGTCATTAATCTTTTTCCGTATCTTTTCTCTATTTTCAAGTCTTCATTTACACCATACTGTATCCATATTTTTTTAAATATTCAATTAGTACATACTTTTATTAGGTATGTATACATATTCTGAAATATAATATTGAAATTCTACTACAAATTGAGTAAATTAATTTACGTTATATACTTTTTTTTTTTTTTTAATATTTTAAAATATACTTTTTTTAAAAATATTTTTATGAAATTTGTATATATTATCTACATTTCATAAGTAAGTTCACATATACATATTTTAAATTCTCCAAAATGTATCTGTTGTGTAGTTTGATGTGTGTAATATATTCAGCAGCTCCCGACTGTAATTAGTCACCCTTCATGTTCAGTAGAGCATGTCTCCCCTGGCCATTGGTCTTACTGGCCAAAAACATCATTCTACCTGTACCGGTACACCGGGCCAGTTATATATTCAAAACTCTGCTATTACTATTTGTAAAAAACAAAATAGACTGATCATTCAATGTTTATTAAGCTTGAATAATAATATTGTGTTGTATGTCTAACAATACAAGTACTTGTACACTTAACAATTAATGTTCATTCCTGGTCCCCACTCTGGGCATTTACGTTCGCGTATACTTCCTTCCTATTGTATTTTAAAATTCACTTCCATGTTTACAACAATGCAGAGAGCTCGTGACCTGGTGCTGTATGGAATTTCTTTGTTGAAAATAATATATTGATTTTATAACTTCAAAAGTGATTATTTGGAAATCATTCTGTGTTGAGTGTTCAAACAGTTTTTTTTTTTTTAAATAACAGTGATTTAATTAAATATTAGTAATTCTATTGAATATTGGTGACTCAATCAAAAATTTGTAGTGTTCGTGTAAAATAAAATATGCGGTGCCGTAAAGTCTTCAGTTCAAAAGTTTTACTAGGATGTTTCAATTTTATATTTCTGGTCAGTACAATAACACATTTATAATTAAATAGTTTGTGCAGCAAGGAACATTTTTTATTGTTATATTCCTGTGAAATTTATACATATATGATTAATTTTATTAAATGGTATAAGTGCATAGTTATCTTCTTTCAAAATTATGTGAAAATTTTGATTTAAATTAATAATATATTTTATACGCTTCCACCATTAATTACACTGGAAAATGTGATATGTATATACATTATTATAAATAATTTTTCCCAGGTCAAAAACCGTCACCTTGTTTAATGCAAAATATAATTATTTGAAAAATCTTAATTTGTGACTTATAAAAATTAATACAATACAATATTTTAGGCTTGTGGTTTAGTTTTGCTGGTCTTGGGATTTCTTCTCCTTTGTGATTCATCGAGAATATTACTTTCGAGATTATTAACATACCCGGACAATGAGGCTCCTCAACCACCATTTTACTACGCAGCTCTTGCCATCATTGGGGCAGGATTATTCATGACAGCTGCGGGGGCTATGGGATGCTGGGCAACATATTCGAGAGGATATTGTGTTTTAACTTTTGTAAGTTGCGTAATAATAAGTTGTATATATAACATATACACACTTTGAAATAATATTGTTATGAAATGTTTTTAAGTAATTATAAAATATTCAGGACGTATTTTAATTTGATTACTACACTTAATTATTGTGTTACATACAATTTGTTTGATGTTGGCTTAAATTTTTCCTATATTTTGTGCAAATCGATTGTTTTCATGTAACATAATTAAATAAGATATTTGACATGTCATCTTACCAATATTGTATACATCTGAAATATATTGAACATCATTTAGGATGATTTTTTTGTGTAACTG
Source organism: Eubasilissa splendida (assembly GCA_031772225.1). NCBI lineage: Eukaryota > Metazoa > Arthropoda > Insecta > Trichoptera > Phryganeidae > Eubasilissa > Eubasilissa splendida. The sequence continues at coordinate 20,563,801 of CM062847.1, forward strand.
GTCATCTCATCATAACTGTACACATTTTTCTACTGCATAATTCTGTAATTATTGACTATTATCTGTCAAAAGACCTTAAAGATAAACTAAACACAAAAGTAATTTTGTTTCTATAAGTTAGATTAATATTTATTTACTTCTTTAAAATTATTTATTTATCTTTAATTGTGTACATTATAGAAAAATATGGCATAAAATCCCTTTTATATATAGAAATTAATTTGCATGTATAAAGAGACATTGTCCTTATAATGCAGAAGCGTTAGATAAAAAAAAGAAAAATATATAAGTCTGGTGTATTTATTAAAGAAAATAAATTTTTAGTACTATATAAGTATATCATTTGTGTTCTTAGCTCTGAAACTACACAACACACTCAACACCAAGTGGAAATCGTTCACTACCAATAAGATTACACAAATTTGGACCCAATATATGATCCAATTGGGTAGAGATCAATCAGAAGCATCGCTGTCCAACATTTCAACATAATCATAATACAATACTTACACTAATAATTCACTAGTTTTAGAACACTCTTACTACATATATATATATTTTTTATTCCTGTTAAATCTTTATCTTTCTTGAATTAAATAACAGCACGAAAAAAACTGGCTACTTTAACACAGATGGCAGTCTAGAAAAGTAGCCAGGACAATGCTGTATACAGAGGTGGAGTCTACTCCATCCCACACAATAAACTATGAATATTATAGTTAATTGTATCTTATGTTAATATATATTCACCTCTGTTACAACAAAAACATGTATGTCAATAAAGTCTAATAAATAAATAAAAATTACATGATGATATCACAACTTATGATTCTGCAACCCTCCAAAATGAAGAAAATTACTCTGGCCCTTCCAGCTCAATATATTAATTTAAGTAACTGCTAACAATATTTTCAATATATACATTTTTACTTAATATTAAAAACATTCATATTTATAATATAAACATGTCTCATGATCCTCTGACTGAAGCTTACAGTTTGAGAGGTGAAATTGAAAACAATTTTATTTGTAAAAATAAACAATAAATATTTTTTTATGATTTCAGTACTTCTTAATGGTTCTGGTGTCTCTTGTGTGCCAGTGTGGAGCTTGTGTCGTAGTAGTGGCATGGCCAGGCTGTGTGGGCCTCCAGGGAGCCCGTGGTGGTGCAGTTGGGGCCTTGCAAGCTGCTTATGGAGTTCCTGGCCATGAACAATTCACTGCAGCATTGGATTTAGCACAGTCCATGGTATATATGTTATTTTTTAATATCTACCTAATTCTATTGAAAAATAAATGTACGAGGTTAGTACCTGAAAGTATTTTATTATTCCTATTGTTGATGTTTGTAGCGTTAACATTGTGGTTGGACATAGTTATTAATTTATATAAGCCACATTGAGTAATTTAACATCGACTGGTTTCGATACCACCGTATATTCGTCAGGACGGGTGTATGCTAAGTAATCCATAAAATAAAATATGTAACGAAATTAAATACCGGGTGGTGGTGTGAGTACAGTCGTGGTGGGAGGAAGAGTGATAGGGTGACATTGAAATGGAGAATATATTAAATAGCGGGTTATTTGTTAAATTTAATTGGTTATTGATTATATTAAATTTAGTATTAAGGGATTTTTTAATTTCTAAATTATCTAACCTTAGGCCTCTATTGCGAATATGTAAAATCTCTATACGGTTTTCTTTATTAAACGTATAACCTGTTTCTAAAAGATGGTATTTTTGTTGTCTAACGAAATAAAGAAGTAAAACAAATACAATATATTTGTGAAATAGTAAAGAATGAGGATTTGATCATCACCAAAGCTGATAAAGGAAATACCGTGATCATTATGACAAAATGCGACTATGCCTTTTGTTTACGCGCAGTTGGCACCACTGGGTTTCCTGGTTAATAATTATGTGCATGTGTGTGCGTGATTATTGCCACCTATTGTCGGAATCGGAGAAAACGGAATGAAGGCGTGATTCTCATTACCTCCTGTACTTCGAACAGTTGAGCAGTTCTAAAATGCGCGCGCTTCAGCCAGCCGAAATCTAACGACAGCAAAGTTAACAGGTTAGTGCAGTTCACGTATCATATGTGTACCTATTATTAATCGGAAACCTGGAAACCAACGATCGAAGACGTTTACATAAACACCTTTAAAATAAAAGATTTTTTTAAATGTAAAAATTTTTAAGTGCAATACCCATCTGGAAAATTTCAACATAATCTTAAAAGTACCTTAAATAACTATAAAAGTGAAACATTTGAAAGTGATCAAATTAAAAAACAATTGATGAACCCAAAAATCCCCAAAATATATAGTTTTTTTTAAATTCTTAAACATAGACCTGTAGTGTCTACTGTGTAATTCCTCAACATTTAAAGTAGCTTAATTTATCACAAAAATAAGAAATAATTCTAATATGTTTAAACCTTTAATTCTTTTCATCTGGTTGACAGCTTAAAATACATTACCCTTTCGACTAATGCAAAAATTGTATCTTTTGATGTTATTAATTTATTTACCAGCATACCTGTCCACCAAAGCAAAACATTAATTTTAGATATTTTAAAAACATCAGATTTCTCGGAAGATGTCGGTTAATGATTTATCTCTATTATTTAATCTTTGCCTGAACCAAAATTATTTTTAATACAATGGCATAATTTATAAGCAAATAGAAAATTTACGCAGATAATATGCAGATGTGTTTATGAATAGTCTAGAAAATAAACTTTTTAATAGTAAATCACTAATGCTAAATAATGTACTATTCTGGAAGAGATGTGTCAATGATATTTTTTGTATATGGACAGGTACTGAACGCCAACTAAAGTCCTTCATTTCATTCCATAATTCTTTTCATAGTAAAATTCAATGTACACTTGAAATGGAAAATAATTCACATTAGACTAACTTCTTAGATTTAACATTACATAATATTAATATAGAATTTTGCATTTTTCTAAAACCTACATACACGGACATGGTTATTCACAACACCTCGAATTATCCCATATCGTACAAACATTTGGCATTCTATTCGACGATTCGACTATTAAATGTACCTTAAAAAAAAAACTTCTTAAAATAGCTTATAACTGTCGTGATAAATGCTTAAATGTGGAAGGTGATTATGTGGACAAATTGATTGTTTTAAAAAAATTAAATTGAATAATAAAATATATTCTTAATTTTTTAAAGCTAAACAGTCTTTACTTACTGGACTACCCCGTAATAAATTTAGAATAAGATGTGTTCTAGAATAATTACCTCAATTTATTAACTTGTGTATTACTTATACAATTACAAACGTAATTTGACATAAATATAACTTTGCTTAACTGAGTTTATAGTTACCATAAACTATGTTTAATAATACAAGTACATATTGAATCTGAAAGCATTGCATAACGTACACAATTTGCTAAATTGTTTTCTGGCGAAATAATCACAATGGAATAAAATACTGTGACATAGTTCTCAATATTAGCTTGTTTCATTCCAAATACAACGTAACTTGGTATTCGTGGATTGTGATTGTGAACTTTTGTGTTTATTTTTTAAACATTATACTATATAAAGGTTGTCCAGTGGAAAATTTTCAAGTTTAATATTAAATAAAATAAAAAACTACAATGTTATTCTCATATGTATTTTATTTATAAAAAATGGAGTTTAATGATGCGGATTTTGCGTTTTATAAACAATATCCTTTAAATACCATCCATTTTTCTCAAGACACTCTTGCAATCGGACTATTAAATTTGCAAACACGCGAGAGCAATGCGTTGGTTCAATGGCAGCAATTTCACGACAGATATTTTCTCGTAGGGCCTGAATTATTTGAAGATTGTTGCTGTAAACTCTCGACTTAAGGTATCCCCACACAAAAAAAGTCGCACAGTGTAAGGTCTGGTGACCGAGGTGCTCAGGGTATGTCTCCACACTTGCTGATTAATTTACTGGGAAAAATTCCCCTCAGCTTCTCCATTGAAACTCTAGCTGCGTGTGGAGTGACCCTGTCTTGCTGAAATTGTGTTCTGTTGTTGAATCCGGGAAACAGCTGCAGTTGTGGTACCAAAAACTCGTCAATCATTCGGCAATACACGTCAGAAGTGACTGTCTCTCGCTGGTTAAAAAAATAAGGACCAATTATCCCTCAGGCAGAAATTGCACACCACACTGTCGTTTTTGGACAATGCAAACGTTTTTGATAACGATTCCTTGGGTTGTCGAGGCACCAATATCTCATATTCTGTTTATTAACATAGCCATCGATATGAAAATGTGCTTCATTAGTAAACAATATGTTTCCAAGCGTTCGTGCTGTTCCAAAATTTTCCAGCATCGTTCTCGCAAAGAAGTCATTTTCGTTGAGAAACTACACGATTCGCAATTTGTATGGGTGAAACTGTAGATTCTTTTTCAAAATAACGTGCACTGTTGATTTTTTTATTCCAGTACAGGTTGCAATCTTCCTTATCGATTTACACGTATATAATTTCACGTTGAACTTGAGCCACGTGTTCTGGCATCGCTGTTGATGTTGATGGTCCTGGAAGAGTTTGGTTAACCATTGTCCCTTTTTGTCTGAACATTTGAACCCAACACCAGATAAGTTGTGTGCTCGGCTCATCACTTACTCGTCGAATATTAAAGTGAGTACAAAAAGCGCGATGCGCACAAATCAATGGATTACCACACTTTAAATATTGCTCAATCGCGAACGCGCTGTGCAAATCACACGCGTCGAACAATACCCCTCCCACTTACCTCACCCTGATGGTTTACGAGCAATTACAATTTGATCTTGAAATTTTTCCGCTGGACATTTTATTTTATATTGCATTAATTTTCAACAAAATGTTTAATGGTGATATGATTATACAGTATGTCTAAGTGATAATATTTTAAAATAATAGTGTGGTTGAAAGTTTGGTTTGCTTGATTAGGTAATAATATGTGCTTGTCAGTTAGTGGTAAGACAATCGCCTAGTGATCCGAGCTTCGTCCCAGGAAACCACCGACTTAATCCCATTATGACTATCAAGTCAAGAGGTGATGAGAGAAAAGATGGAAGTATGTTTACGTAAGAATAATAAATATATTGGTTATAGTAGTGGCTGTCTACACAGAACTTTTGGATACATATTTCAGTTTCTTTTCACTCAGTATTTCTGATTTCGGTGCCTTACTGTTCAGTGTTATCGCAAACGCCTTAAACTGAATATTTGAAAAAAAAAAATTATTAAATTACAAAAATCTAATTATGTCAGCATATGGGTGCCGCATCAATTGTCAAAGTGCAATCTTCAATACCGACTACGTGTTCTCTGTTGAGTCGACAAAAACATACCCCGTTTCTGGATTGCATTGTAGCGGGTGATGAAAATGGCTAGATTAAAAAAAAGCTAATACCAATGCCAAAGAATGGACTGCACCAGATAAAAGTGTTATTGTGCATTTGGTGACGTACGAGGAGTGATTCGTTTTGAGCTGGAAGAACAAAGCCAAACTGTTACTTAAAAAGTTGTGATACAGGATGGAAGATTTAGATAGTATGCACCGGACACTATCCATATGCACCTTAAGTCTACCACTTATTTCGGTCATTTTAACACTTTTAGTAAATAAGGATATTGAAAACAACTTACAACTTTCATTCATTCATTATCCTAGAATTTTTATAAAAGTGGCATTGCAAAACTTGTAGAACATTGGAAATAAAATAATAAAAATACCACAACTTATCGAACTACCTAATATTATAACCATTTCAGGAAGGTATTATAAATGTTATCTTATTAATTATTATATAATTTGTTTTAAATATATGTCAAGATTAGTTTTCTGATTTTAGTTTGAATGTTGCGGAATGACAGATGGAAGAAATTTTGACATGTCGCTATGGCAACTGCACCGGTTGGGACCTCGAGATCTGATTGTTCCGCTTACCTGCTGTGTGCCAACTGATGAAACTTCTTCATATTTGGATCCAAAACCTGCCAATGAATCAGTATGCCAAGAGCTGCTGCCTGAACATTTTATTCCTTTCAGATATCCACAGGTGTGTAATATTCAACTACACAATATTTTTGTACAAAACCTACATAAGGTGTTTTATAGATTAAATATTATTATTATCTTTAAATATATTCTTTAAATTAAAGAAAATGTTTACTTACTCTGTAAGATATTTGCGTTAAACATTTTCATCACATCATAAATCAATATTTATTTAAATACTAATTTAATGTATTAATTATAAATATATACATATAAAATCAATTTTGTAGAATAATATTGTTTTTGTTTTATTGATTCGAACCTGGATCTTTATTTCCAATTCGGGGAAGTACACTACCAATTGTGTATATATAGCGCCAGTATTTTTCATGACAAATTTTTGAACCTATATGTTACACTTTTTCAAATTAATACATCTGTCGTTCCCTTATTTGAAAGCCATCTACATTGTTTTTACGGAATCACAAATACCTTTGAGTAAACCGACTGCAGACGCCAGAATTATCAATTCATTTTTATTAAATTTTGCACACATTGATACAACTTATATTATTAAGAACACATTCTTATTGTGAAGTTGTAATTATTCAGAACATAGGTCTGTGATGTTTTAAATACTAATTTAATGTATTAATTATACATATATACACATAAAATCAATTTTGTCGAAAAATATAGATTGGAAATAGAGATCCAGTTTCAAATCCCGGTAGCGCAAAAACAATATTTTTCGACATAATTGATTTTATATGTATAATTAATACATTAAATTAGTATTTAAAACATCACAGACCTATGTTGTGAATACATAATTACAACTTCACAATAAGAATGTGTTCTCCTTAATAATTAACAATATTTATTTATCCATAATCAAATCATTGATTTATAAATTAACACCAAACATTTAATATTATTTCAACATTTAAGTGAATATGACATTAATAAATTACGATTTTCCATTTTAGACAAATAATATACAAGATGTTTCATTATGTCACTATACATTTTAATAATATAATGTACAATTGATCATCTTATTTGATTTGATCATAATAATGATATTAAAGCAACTTACAAAGTTTCGGAGAATAATAAGCTATTGGCAATAAAATCAGTATGTAATACTGTAGAAAAAATATTGTCTATATTTTTTTGTTTCAGGGATGTCTGACAAAAGTGGAAATATGGTATCAACAGCAGTACATAGGATTTTTGATTATCATTCTCATCATTTCTTTGATTGAATTTGGGGCACTGTTTAGTACAATCTTAGCATGCGTGAAGCTAAGAAAGAGAAGGAAGGAATCAGGTTCTTTTATAATAAAACCACTAAACAATAAGAATACTGAAAATATTTATCATAACAAGATGTTTACTATAGAAAGACCCGTCACAGACATTTACATCCAACCTGATTCATTTTACAGTCCAGGGTCCAAGGTTCACCATCACTATAACACAAAGAGAGATGAAATGGCATGAAAATTAGCCGATGATGCACTTTCACTCACAAATAGATTGCAGACATTCTCAGACTACTTGTTAAAAGTTCAAGCAGAATCTATCATGTGGTAATTTCTGAAAATTTTGTTGATATTTTAATGCGTAAATATTGTATGTATGTAACCCAATTGTATTTTTAGATTAAAGAAAATGTTTATTCACTCTGTAAGATATTTGCGTTTAACAATTTATTTTATCGTCACACCATAAATCAGTATTTATTCATTAATAATCAAATAATTGACTTGTAAATTAATGTCAAACTTTTAATATGCGAAAGATATAGATCTTGATAATAAAAAAAAAACATTTCAACATTTAAGTGAATGCATCATATATAAATTATGATTTGCCATTTTAGACATTATTAAGTAAGTTTAAAAGTTTTAAATCTAATTGAAACACTTTATAATTTATTTTAAGAGATGAATTCCAAATAAATAATATTTTTAGAACTAGTCCATTGATCTTTTGTGCTAAATGTAAGTCAAAACACTTGAATAAGTATTTATTCAGTTTTGCATAAAATAATTCTATAGATCTGGCCAGATGATACACAGACAACAATAGGCACGTCAAGTACGAAAAACAATTTAACATACATACGTACGTACCTCGAGTTAATGCACACAATATTACGTTTTGGTGAAACGTAGCATGCATCATTTTTGACATGGATGGTGATCCTTTGTTCTTGTATTCAAACTCATGGTCATAATTTTGAGGCTCCAGATTACATTTCAAAATAATCTAAGCATGTAAAAACAGAGATATATTAATGATAATTTCTTTGTCCTCGTCAAATATTATTATTAATGTATTATAAATAAATATAACAATAAAACAAAAAAGATTATTCTTATTCGTAGTACAATGTACACGAGCATGTGAACTTTGATATTGAAAATTTGAGATTAGATAGAGTAAAATAGTAGAAAGTTTATCTAAGTACAGTAGACTCCCGATTATCCGGGATAGATGGTGCAAAAAAAATCCCAGATAATCGAATTTCCCAGTTGATTCGAAAGCGTTGAAAAAATATTCAAAGAAAGTCATGCACATGTATTTGTTGCAAACGCAAATGCCGACCGGGATATTGTAGGTTTGTCAAATAACTTTCACCATAAAAAAAAATATTTTTTTATACAATTATTATTTATTTCACTAAAATAAATAAAGTGAATTGTTTTTTGCCCCTTGCTGATTTTTAAAGATATATTTTGAATATTTCTCTAGACCATTTTTTTCAGCGAGAGTGCTGTCATCCTACTGCTCAAGGTAGTCAAGAAATGATTCTGTGATTTTAATTTCGCAAACAGCATTGATTTTTATGAAGTAATCAACTTATCATGCACGGTATCATCTGTTGCATGTTGTAAAATATCTTAATTATTGGGTGATCTGATTTTATGCTGTTTATTGTACGCCGATGATCCAGTACAAATAGCGAATAATGAACAGGAACTACAGGGTCTAGTGAGTAGAATGTACGATGTATGCAAGGAAAGCGACCTTATTATGAATGTCAACAGGTCGAAAGTGATGGTGTTTGAGAAAGAGGAAAGCAAGATACTGTGCAAAATACTTGTAGGTAATGAATGTTTGGAACAAGTAGATGAGTTTGTATATTTGGGTAATATATTTGATAAAAACGGAAAGGCTGAGAATGATATCAAAAGGAGGGTGACTGTAGGAAATAAAGTGAATGGCGCTTTGAATGGAGGCAAGACTAGGGGTACACAATGGAGTCCTGGTACTGGCACTGATGTATGAAAGTGAGGCCTGAAGCTGGCAGAAAAGGAACAAAAGTAGACTGAATGCAGTGGAAATGAGATCACTTAGGCATATATGTGTCAAATCTATTTATGACAGAGTAAAGAATGAAGAAATAAGATAAAAATGTAAAGCTGATGTTAGTATAATGAGTAAGACTAAGAAAGGATCACATAGGTGGTTTGGACGTATGGAACGGATGTATGAGGAAAGAATGGTAAGAAAGATATATGACACAAGTATTGATGGTACCAGAAATAGAGTACGTCTGCGGAAGACTTGGCATGACCAAGTAAACCAGATGCTGGAGGATAGTTCTGTTAGAAGCCTCAACAATCGGCGAGCTCGTATGAGAAGATGTATGAATGTGAATTATGTGTCAGGACAGAAGAGTGTAGCGTTCTGTCCTCTCTGCCTATCCCCGCGGAGAAACAGCGTAATGGTAAGTTAGTTAGTTTATTTAATACTCCATGATCGGTTCCACTTTGGTCTGAATGAATCCTGCTTCCCAACTTCCCGCACCCGTCAATTTGTCGCAAATTTCGTGAAATTGTGAATTGATTGTGCAAAAAATTGATAATATACTAAAAATAGTAATATTTTGAGAGATCACTCCTTGGACAACTGACGTGCTCAACTCTAAAATACATGTTATTAGCCATTTTGAACAATGTGGAACATTTTCCAAAAAAACAATTCAATTTTCGAAAATGATCCCGGTTGATCTGAACCCGGATAATTGGGAGTCTACTGTAAGTGAGAACCCTTCACTATTTATAATGAAATACTCATTTAGTTTTGAAGAGATGATTAAATGATATTCCTCAAGAATTATAGAAAGTACTTCTGCTTTAAAAATATAAAGAATAATGAATTAAACAGACACAGTGAAAGCCGCTCATTCAAAAATAATAACTAGATGAACAATTAGAGTAAAAACATATTGTGTACTTACAAATGTTATCACATCTCATTCCCTCATAAAACTAATGGTATTATATAGTATAAAATAGTTTACTTCAAAGTAGGTAGTAGATACCCCAAAAAATATAAAGCTGCACTAATTAATCACCATCAACATTAACACACTTATACTGAGTGGTGTTATATATATATTTTTAAATAATATCACCTTTAATATAGCAATAAAGGATCTCAATTTTTTCCTATCCATTAATTGTATAATAATACATGTTCAAGCTCAAGTAATTATTTATTTTTTGTGTTTTTCCATTCATTGATTATCATAAGCATGCTCACCAACCAATATCACGTTATATTTTTGTGACTTAAACAATTTTGTTTTTGTGAATTTTAATTAGCAGGATTTTACATAATTTTTTTTCAGTTCTTTGAAATTTAAAAAAATCTAGATTACAGCTTACCTCTCTTGATCGATTCAAATGTTTTTATAATTTGGAGCAAATTCGAGAAACATATAGTAACAAAGAACCATTACACCTTTATAGAAAAAATACCTTAAGATTTTTTATAGCTTAATTATCGTAGTCTGATCATATAAATGAATATTTTTTAGGTAGATCTTTTCCAATAATCAGATATATGTATTAAAATATTATGTAAGGATTTGAATTATTATATGTATGTACATATATTTGTTATTTGAAATGTACTACTCACATAAATTGGACATACTTTTTAAATGTCTTCATTCTTTGATAGATATTGTTGTCAAGTAATACATAAATGTGTATATGTATAATATTACATTATAGACAGTTGATTTTCAACCATAATATTACCAAGTCACTCCCAGGTATCTGATACCGTAGTAACCGGTTCCACAAAATCGATTGAGTATTATAGAATACAAAATGAATTTGTGTTATGTAATGTCAATAGTTTTTGACAACGACGATAGTTCATTTGATCGTTTATTTTTTGAACCGGTTCCAACTTTTGAAATACATGACGACATTCACCATTCAAAAAATGTTAAATTCGATCTTGGATTTCAAAAGTTGGAACCGGTTCCATAAAGAAACGGTCGAATGATCCCATATTCATCAGGAACTGGAACTGGTGATGAGCTCAACCACCCCTTATATATATATTATAACAGGTTTAGGTTTTCTTGAAAGAAGAAGTGAAAAAAACAATTGAAAAATTTGTAAATAGAATGTATTCACTAGATTGTACAAAAAATATAACAAAACATCTGTTTTAAATACTTACCTCCTATGTTAACCCTGTACGGATGATCACTAATGCATCATATGTCTATAATTTTTTGTCATTAATGCACTGACAAAAACAATTTCATTAAATAATACAATTGAATAATTATTATGTTGTACAGAAGATAATACACTAGTATGTATTACCTTTACTATGGGGAATGGCATTTATTAGTCCTATTATTAATTACCAACCTATATCGACACTGTCTTACTTTGAACTGTACAAGTATTACATATATATGAGAACTGTACAAGTATTACATATATATGAGAACTGTACAAGTATTACATATATATTGAACTGTACAAGTATTACATATATATGAGAACTGTACAAGTATTACATATATATTGAACTGTACAAATATTAGATATATAATTGATTGATGTATAATATGCAGATTTTCGAATACATTCAGTCATCTAGACTTATTTCTAATAGATACTTATTACTTATGACACTAACTAAGAGACATTTGGCAATGGCCCTATCGTTTCTATTCGTAGGAAAGAGGTATACAAGAGTCATGCAATATATTTCAATGTTGGTGAAGTAATTGTCTAAAAACTCAATATCAAAACATAATTTTGCAGTTTTTTACATGATAATGAACGTTTGTGGCATGAATTGTTTATTTAATAAAAAAGTTATTCCTTTTAATATGTTTAGGAACTAATAAGTATCTAATCTAATCTGAGCATATCTAACGCACTGCAATCCAAATATATCATTTTGTTCATTATATACACAGGATTTGAGCAATAGTTTTTATTTACTTTCTCATAGTTTTCTGCGGATAACATCAAGTGCATCATTTAATTAAGTACAATTAAGAATTTCAAAACCAAAGTGTATGAATATATACATAATATATCAAAGAAGAAGGAAATTAACTAAAATTGACGGTTAATAAATTGAAATCAAATATTTATCTCATAGTATGTATTCATAGCACAATTATTATCTTATTGTTCATATTACTACCTATCATAATATTCATCAGATGAATACTTAATTTACATTTATTTTCCAAAAAATATACATGTTATGTATAAACAACTTATTTCAATGCATATATCGCGACTGCATGCGTTTGATATGTATTGGTAATTTTAATATCTTCTGAATTAATATGTAATCCCAAGCTATTGAAATAGTTTTTATCTACAAATTTAGAAAAATATTCTTTAGTAAGTTGTGGTTCATCATTTATATTTCATAATAAGACAAAAAATATTAAAGTTATCAAGTATACACATTTAAAATTTTTAAACAGAAATAAAGACAACTGGAAAGTTTGTTGTTTGATTACAAATGTTTTTTTTTTAATGGAACCTTCTTACTTTTCAATTTATATACTGTGGCAATGATTGTACCAATAAGTGATGACAATAAAGAAACAACGAACACGTATTCCAAACCAACCAAGTCCCCTATAAAGCCTGCTACGGCTGGAGCCACAATTCCCGCTATAGACCTCACACTGTTAGAAGCGCCGATCAATGATCCCCTTTGATTATTGGGAGATTTGTGGACGATGATTTCTAGACCCACTAATCGCAATACGGCATTTCCCACGGCGAGAGGAACTAGCAACAAAGCGAATATATACCAACTTGAACAAAACATTAAAAATAAAAATGTTGTTGTTAAAAGTACAAAACTGTGCTGATTTCTCTCTGTATATTCTATATCATTTTTGTACAATGTTTCATTTATGTACTTAATAAAGAAACTACAAACAGCACCGATGACTCCTTGGAACGATATTGTGTACCCTATCCACTTTGGTGACAGATTATAAACATTTTTTAAAAAAGGTGAGTAATTGGAATAAAATATACCCATACTAAAACTAGCAAGAGCTTTTAACAGAAATATATCCCAATATTTGTGCCACTCCACTTCTTTGAGCTCTTGAATAGATTTTGTCCATCCATCGGCGATAACTTCTAAATAGTTGGGAGAATGTTTGGAATGAAAACTTTTATGACTTTTTTTACTTTTCGCAGTTGTACTGATGAAATACACCACCCCTTGAACAAAAAAAAAAGAATAAGTATCTACAAGTAAACAAAAATAATATTACAACAATAGCTTGCAATCAAAAGTCGTAATGAATTTGTAAAATGTAATTGTACAATAATTCAATCTTTATCCCTTTGCGTTCCAGACTATTTTTGGTGTAACATACCAACAACTCCAGAGCATTTTATCCAAATTCAAGCAAAAATATTTGATTGTATTTATAATATTTAAAAAAAATGTAAAAGTAGCAAATAAATGAACATTCAAATGATGCGTCCGAATAACAGCAGTAACTGTGTAGAACTAATGTAATGTGTTTTTACCTGCGTTAATAGGTACTAGGACCCTTTATTGAAAAAAAAATACATCTATTGTTTGTGGTGACATTTAATCGTCAATAGAGTTATAAAGGAATTTATTATGGCGACCCATTGTCGCCAACAGAGCTCAAAAAGTTAAGAACATTCCTTTATTTTTCCTGATTGAAGTTAAAGACATTCTATGCATATTTCATAGTCTTTCAAGACAATACTAAGGGCCGGTTGTGTGATCAGTAGTAACTTTTTACTTTAGTAAAAAAGTTACTAAAGTAAAAATTATTGTGAAAACGGGTTGTTTGATCGGTGGTAAAAAAATATTTACTTCTCAAAAGTACACCCGTAGTAAACTTATTTTACTCTCTGATATTCAATAGTAAAAATGAGAATCAATAGTCAATAGTCCAAAAGTCATCCGACACATTGATACTTTGAAAGTTGCAGTATACGACAATTAATCATTCAATATCTCACTATTTTAGTGATGAGAGTTCGTCCGATGATGATATCTTTGTTTAATATATATTAGAACATAATTCGAAAAAATGTCATCACCAAAGTGACAGATTTCGAACGCAGAGGTGAAAAAATCTATAGATATGTGCTAATGTATATATTAAATAACGAGATCATCATCGAATGAACACTCATCACTAAAATAGCATGAATGATTTATCATCGTATACTGCAACTTTCAAAGTATTAATGTGACAGATGATTTTTGAAACAGCTGTGAATGGTTCAACCAACGATTTTGGGTTTTTACCATTCAATATTCAAGAGCAAAATTAGTTAACCATTGCATTTTTTACTAACGATCAACCCGTTTTTGCAAAAATTTTTACTTTAGTAACTTTTTTTATAAAAAGTATATTAAAAGTAAATCTTGTAAAAAGTTACCACTGATCACACAACCGGCCCTAACAGTCAGTGTATTGCAATAACCTCATTGTATTGAGTATAGCCTAATACTGAAGAGCATTTTTTTTAATGTAAATGTTGCTAGAGAGAAAAGTTACAAAAGAAAGAAACTATTGATTTCCCCACATTCGAGACAAACTTTAAAATAAAAAAACTCATTTTTAGTTTTCTCATTGTGGGTTATTATTCATATTAATTAAACGAAAATTATATAATTTAATGAAATTTTCAAGATAAAGTACAGATAGTTTATGGTATTATAATTTTAATTGATACATTTTTAATCCGCTACAAGAGAAGATGTTCCAAAGAGATATCTATTTATAAAAAATATTTACGCAACTTATTTAGTTAATTAGTTATAAAAACCAGTATTGTTTTGTTACATTTTTATTTTACGTAAATCATATCAGTTTCTCCATATAAATAAATAAAAAATCCATCTATAAATATATTTAGAGGTTAGTCAATAAAAATGTCCTTGAAGATTATATTCAAAATTATTGTGACATTTTTTAAATTTTTTTAAGACATGTGTACACAGAAATGCCGCCATTTCTGCAGTAAATTGTTGGCAACCCTGAAAAAAAAAATTGACAGCTGAGAGCTTAGGGTTAGTAAAAATGGGGCGTTACACAATACAACGTGTTTTCATCATTGAACAATATCTCAAAAATAATTAAAGTTTGATTTAATCTAATCTTTTCATCTTATCACATTCTAGTGATGGATCTCTTACTGTTTTCTACTAAAATATTCATATGGTTTCTTGCCTATTAATTAAATTTTGTGATTATAAAATTTGAACTAATCTTATTATTTTCCCTGAGAATGCTGGCTAATGTGAGTGGCAGGCGATATGGTGAATTCTGTGAACCAGACTCATGCACTTCATGCAATACCCTGAGCAAGTCGGTGGACGTGCAATATACGACGTCACATATATTCTTACTATTTTCAAACTAAACTAAACGCTTGTGCTATGAAAATAGGACTAAATTAATGGCATCCTGGAATGAGGCTAGAACTTCCGACTACTATTAATTCAAATATAATACATTGCTATTTTATAAAAATTACCAATATATACCATCAATGATGTTCCGCATTCAAAATAATTTTCAGTTTATTATTTTGTTTATAGAGATTAATTTAAATATACCACATTGCTGTTTTGTGATCTGTCTGTTTCATAATTACGTAGAATTTGACTATTTTTAAAAGACAAGGATGCCAAATATACAATTGATATTAAACTGCGACAACATAACAGAATGATGAATATAAAAAGTTTTCCATTATGATGAGTGTAAAACCATCATAATTTACAAAAATTGACATTTATTTTGAGAATAAGTAGCTAATTCATATTGTAGCCATAATATATACGAAAAGTCAAGGAATTCAGATAGAGAATTTAAGTCATATCAGTCGGAAAAATCGTGGTAAAATAAATTTTGGAATTTATGGAAAATCCTATTCCGTTATAAAAAAAAAAACAAATTGCAGATTCTAGAAAATTCTTCCACCCAACACTTAACACTATGTATATGGGAAAAAATGGTAAGATTTGATGATGAAAAGGATGATTGCAAAAATGAGTAATTTATTGTTTCAATCACAGACTACGATATGAACTAACACAAATTCCTTGTTTTAATATTTGTATTTTGGTGTCACTCACAAGATCATTTTGGTACCACTTACGGAATAGCTCCGAGACTTTTTTTAAACATATGACTCGATTGGAACAAAAATTTTAACGCTGACAATATAATATGCATTAATGTAAAAAATACTTACAAAGATTTAATTTTAATTTTAATAAATGTGTCATAATTTATTGGATTTATGTTTCCACAAAGAATGTTTGTAGAATGCCCCTCATCCCGCAACTAATGTTCCAAACCCCTCTCCTATATATGTATACACTTTATTTCATGTCTATTAATATACTGGTCTGTGGATTCAATTAATTATCAATACCATAAACTATAAGTTCCTATTAAGAAAAAGTTAAGAGCTTTAATTATTTCTTTAAACATGTACATATTGCATAGATAATTATGTTTGTGGGTATTAAAAATAACACAGCACTAGATTCATTGTCAAATAAAAAATTAACTTACCAGCATTCAAAATGAACAACAAACATGCAAGCGAGCATGTTATCGTAAATCCTGATATAGGGTTGTCTTCAGAGATGTGTCCTCCAATCACGGGACCCAAAGCAATGCCTACTCCAGAAATAGCCAACATTTTACCATAAACATCGGACTGATCTTCACTTTTTACAATATCACTAACAACTGCTTTGGATAATGTTTGCGTATGCTTAACTATACCTGAAAATTTACTTAATATGAATATATATAACTTTAAAAAAATGAGATCCATAGTAAAATTGAATTAATCTTCAGAATGAAAAAACTTAAAACACAAATTTTTCATAAGTAACTAATTTACCGTCACATTATAGAGGACAGAATGCCATACTCTTCACTTCATTCACTTTCTTATATTTTCTCATGCATGCTCATAGACTTCAATCCAGTTTAACTGATCAAGACATGTCTTTTGCAGACGGTCTTTATTCCTGTTGCCTACAATATTCGCCTCGTATATTTTTTTTATCAGTCTCTCCTCAATTATACGTTCCACTTGCCTAAACCATCTCACTAACACTTTCTTAATTCTGTTGACAACATTTTATTTATAAAAAAAATCTACATTTGTTCCTAATTTGTTCATTCTTCACTCTAACACACAGATTTCTCACTCATGCGCTTGAGCGACTACATTTCCATTACATTCAGCATACTTTCTTTTTTTGCTAATTCCAAAGATTCCATTGATTTATTTAATTTTCACTTTATTTCTTTGATATTTTTCTCAACCTTACTGTCCCTAGTGAACATACTTCTTAATTACACAAACTCATTCGCTTGCTCTAAGCAATCATTATTTACATTTCATTACATATCAAATTTAATTTGAAATAACAAACCTAAAATTATTCGAAGCAGTAATAGGACATAGATTGATGTTATGATACCAAACAGTAAATAAGCTACGCTGCAGCACAATAGTGTGGCAATCAGCACGGGTTTTCTTCCTTTGACATCACTAAAGCTACCCTGAAAAGAAATACAACTAAATCAAAACCACAAAAGGAAGATATAAAAACCAATTTCATAAATCTTAGTAAAAATAATCAATTGTATTGAGAATGAGGAACATATTTGAAATTTTTCTAGGGATTTATACATAGGAACTAACAAAATATTGGTTGAAAGTAATCAAACTTCTTTACTAAATCTTCACTTTTACATTTTTAATTTTGTAAAGCATTATGCATCACTTAAAAACACACTTTACCAAATGCTATCACTTCTTCCTACAATGGCATGTTAAACACTGTTGAATTCTACAGAATGAACATGTGGTTTTCCTAGATGGCGAGTCATAAAGTGGAAATAACTAAAGTACCCATATCACCAAAATATGATTCCTACATATCTTGCAATATGACCTTGTAAAAAATGCAATTACTCTCCCACTAATTCAATAGTTTTTGATTACTAATATTTTAATAATTTTTGGCTGTTACTACAATACAAAGGCCAAGAACGATCTCTGTTTCATAAACTATGATATATTAATATAAATTAAATGTATCAGCTAGAATTTGAATGTGAATGAGGTGAGAATTGTGTGTCAGGACAGAAGAGTGTGGCGCTCTATCCTCTGTGCCTACCCCCCAGTGAAACGGCGTGATGGTAAGTTGCAACAATTTTTTTTTCGATAGATAGATTTTTTTGTATATATCTTTTTAGTTGACTAATTTAATTTGTATTAAAATACCACAGTATATAATATGTTCTGAAAATGAAAAATGCTTAACAGCAAAAATGTATTCCTAAGAAAAAACTATAATATATTTTACATTCAAATAATAGTTTATACAAATGACCATTTTTTAACATATCGTCAGATATATTGCATAATCAATTTTGCTCTCTAATTTTGGATCACGGTGTGTGCATAAATAATCTTTTGTGTAATTTTAAGGACTAAGAAAATAATAAAAAACATTACCATACCTACTGGTAGAGCCTGGGTTGACCACATTACTAATGAAGACATTTTAAGATGCATTAATAAGTCAAGAGAACTAATAACAACTATCAAGAGAAGCCGCATACTTTGGACACATTCTCCACAATGAAAAATATAATATTTTACAACTCATTATACAGGGGAAGATAGAAGGCAGCAGAGGCATGGGTAGAAAGAGATTATACTGGTTGTGTAACCTCAGAAAGTGGTTCAATCTTCAAAATATTGGTGATCTTATATAGAATAAATCAACATACTGCACCATGGTCGCCAACAATCAAAACAGGCTGCACGTGAAAAAGAAGTCTTCTAAAAAAATATGTGCGCGCTATATATTTTTGTGGTGTCAAATCGTGTACGTGCATACCTTAGAGGAAACATTGTGTATAATACATCTGACCAAAAGTGTGCAGTAGGCACGAACTTAGATTACCAACTTTCTACAAAAATTCTATCAATTTAAATATAGAAAATAATTGTGAATTCATTACTTCAAAAAAGGCAAGTTATTTTATTCTGTTTCGATATCGCTTAAAATATTAACTACAATTTCTCCTATGAACAATGGATATTTAAAATGTTAATTTAGATAGTCGTCAAAATTTTTTATTTAGATTAGCAAATTAGGATAATGAAACTCGTAAAACGGAAAGAAATATATTTCAATATTATTGCAAATAATTTACCCAAAAAATGCAAATTCGCTCGCTTGATAGATAATTTAAGTACCTACATATGTATATTGAAATACCTATGAGAACACCATACGAAATACGAAAGACTTTGGAATACACCATGAAAAAAAAAGTTTAGTCTGTAGAATTAGTAAAAGGTTCCATAATTGCGTGCAGTTTTCAAAAAATAGAGTATAGTAATTAAGTAAGTGCAATGGTGGTAAATGCGTAAGTAGAGTGGCCATAATGGAAAGAAATGATGGTCCACAATAGCGAGTTACCGTTAACCAGGTTGTTATTATTCGAGGCACGCTTGTATTTAGCGTCCTTGTAAAGAAACATATGACCCAAACATTTTTAAGCAATTTAAAATTCATTGTGTGATTGTTATAGTTGAGAATACTTACAATAATTGGTCCTGAAAATAGCTGCAATGTAGAGTAAAATGATCCCATGAGTCCCACAATGAAGTGGGACCCTCCAAGTGATGTCACATGGGCGCTTATCAATGGTACCACCAATCCAACAGCAAATAAATCCTAAAATAAATGTAATATTTGAGGTTCATACAAATGAATCACTCTAATTTAAATTCATAGGGAGATCTATATAGCATCAAAGCAGTGTGGTCGTAATTTATCTACATCCAGGTGTCACCAATTATTACAATTATCAGATATGAATTAAATTTGATTGTACAATGTACAGTGAAAACCCAGTATTATAAATTTTGATTTTACAGATTTTAATAATTTGACAAATCTATTTTCTCACTTGAATCTAAGAATAGCTTATTGCTCAAGTACACATTGCCACAAATACAACAGGTCGCAGTGAATGCAGGTGGCATACTGAT
The DNA here is from genome assembly GCA_031772225.1 of Eubasilissa splendida. Lineage (NCBI taxonomy): Eukaryota > Metazoa > Arthropoda > Insecta > Trichoptera > Phryganeidae > Eubasilissa > Eubasilissa splendida. The sequence goes on from CM062847.1 coordinate 20,584,238, forward strand.
GCAATAGACAAACAGACTTTTTTATGGATTCAAGACGTGTGGTCGCGGAATATCCCCATTAATAGACCGTTGATCTGCGAAAAAACATTAGAAATTTGAAAATTATTAAAAATCGTCAAGCTGAAAAATTTTCAAGCCAGTCTTGGATGGCTAAACAGATTTAAGAAGAGATATGGAATAACATCAAAAGTAATTTGTGTGGAGGAAAACAATGTGCCGCAGGAGAGAGTTATTGAATGGCATGCTAGTGAAATTAAAAAATTATAGCAGAATATAATATGAATGACATTTTCAATGCTGACAAAATGGGGCTGTTTTATCAGCTTCTTCCTCATCGTACACTAGCTGTTAAAGGAGATCCATTCAAAGGGTGTAAGAAATCAAAATTTTGTTTAACTGCCTTGTCCTGTTGCAATGCTTCTGGGATGAAAAAATTGAAACCTTTGGTCATCGGAAGATACGAAAATCCACGTTGCTTTAAAAATGTCCAATCACTACCATGTGATTATAGAGCGAATGAGTCGGATGACACAACTATTCAATAAATGGTTAAAAAATTTGGATACGAAAATGGGAAGGCAAACGAGGAAAATTCTTCTTTTGATTGATAATTGTTTTGCACATAATCTGACATGCGGATTACAAAATGTTGAAATGATTACAAAGAGTTGAATTTTTCCTCCAAACTGTATAGCAGTCCTGCAACCTTTAGATTTATGTATTATCCGTTTGGTGAAAATACATTACTGGATTCGGCTCATTAAAAAAATATTACTGAACTTAGCAGTATAGTTTCCAAAGATGGTAAAAAAAATCAACGTCAAAGAAGCATGCTATATGGTTTGTACTGCTTGGTGGTCGGTACAACAAACAACCATTTTCAAATGTTGGAAGAAGTCTTTGATATTAGAAATTAGATTTAGAAAATGGAGGCTGAAAATGAAATTAGGGACACAAGACTATTGTACGAAGATTACGTTGAAGCTGACAACAATTTGATAAGTGCGAGTGCGCTGACAGATAAGGATATTATTGAAAACTTGCATTTATCTACGAGTACATCAAATGAAATTTAAATTTAGAGAGTGAGGAAGATGAAAATGATGTTATGCCGCCTGACAGTAAGGTTTCTTTTTCGGATGCAATTGATGAAGTGAAAAAGATTAGGGCATATCTCTCATGCAGTTTTGATGTATCAGAAAGTGTATTTAAGAATTTGTATAATATGATTTGTATAATAATGAATGTGGGAAACAAAAATTCAGTACAAACAACAATAACAAAATACATACTTTGAAATTTTTTTTTATTAATTTCAAATATAAAAGGTTTCAAAAATAACATATAGTATTGTTTTACAAAACTTGACAAACACTGTTTTAATGCTAATTAGCACATGCATAGAAACAAATGATCATGTGATAGGTTTAGGATATGTCATGAAATTTTAGTAGAACAAAATAATTCTTTCAGTTCCCTGAGTTTCGCTATAATGGGATTTGACTGTATTGGGTTGTCTAATAATAATTGCGGTTTTGTTCAATTATTTATTATAAAATCAAATTTTTAAACAAAAATTTCAACATTTCAATAATATATTCTCAATTATTGTTCAGGACTTCATCCCATCTTTCAACCAATTTTTTTATAAAAGCGATGCCTTTTATTACAAAAATCGGCTGGTCTGGTATTGAAAGAGTTATTGCGCAATTTTCTGATATTATAGTCGTTGTTGAACATAACGCTACACATTTGATTGAAGAGTAACCGATTAAGGAACGAGATCAGCAAGGAGCTGATGGGGCAAGGTCGGGACTGTAGGGTGGATGCGGAAGAATTTTCCAGTTGAACTCCTGGATGACCATTTCTTGATTAAAGACGAAAAGAAGTATGCGTTGAAAATGTTTGTTTTTCTCAATTTGACACTCCATTATTTAAGCCCAAAAATTAAGAAAAACTATAAGATACAGGAAAATGGCGACACTGATGTTTTAGAGCAGAAAAAATGCTATCGAATAGTTCGTCACTTTTTGTAACAAAAAAACAAAATAGCGGGAAAAAAACATTTTAAAAGATTTATCACAAAATTCTTCTATAAGGTACATAGGGTCTTGACTCAGATTGGTAACTAATTAATTAATTACTTATCCCACATAAAGCTCATTCAGTGAGGCAACTAAAAAATATTGGGTCCCATAGATAAACAGTAAGACGTGTTACAAATATCGGAAAAGTTATAGTTTTCAGCACGGCAGTAACTTTTCTGTAACTTCTATCAGTATTTCAACAATAATGGGCTGAACATCAGCACGTCTAAACTGACTTACTATTCAGACGTAGAAAAATAAAAGGCCAGAAAAAAATATGAAAAATTAATGAAGATACTATACTATTTTAAGTTACTCACGGTGAACGTCACAAAGTAGAGAACAAATGTTTTTATCTGCATTTTCAAGTTTTGTCTTTACAAATTAAAGAATAAACCTTTTCCGTCAACATTTATTTTATCAAAATAGATTACTTTATTTTACTTTGATACTTTTTAAAAATTAACTCCTTGGGTTCTGATCTGTGATTACGATATTGCCGGGACAGGTTATTATCACAAGGACTCGCCACACGCCACAGTGCTGTCATTGACAGCTGTCAAACATTTTTTTCCAGAATAAGCGAGTAGTACAATTTATTGTTCATCGCTACAACTCTAATTTTGTAACGTACTTAGAGAAAGATCACTCAGGATGAAACTTAGTGTCCATTTATAAATAACTTATTTAATTTAAATGACTAGATTAATGCAGTGGAGTAACAATTATAAATAAATTGGACAAAATGCAAAATGAAAAAAAGGGCCCCTGTATACATATGTTCCAAAAATAAGAGAATTTAGAGAACGCAGTTTTATCAAATAAATAGTAAGAACATAATTAACTCTTAAAATATTCATACTTTCATGAGAGAAAAAAGTTTTTGTAATATAAATGTACGCACTAGTAACTGAGAAATCTTGCCATCTACGGCTTTAGGAACTGCGATGATGGTCTAGGCCCTGACACATAATTTTACCTGAGATCTATTATATTAAAAAATAATGCTTTCATTTATTTAAAATTTTGTAGCGACCATGATTCAAATCTACCGCCATCTCAGTCGGCATCGACGCTAGCGACAGCGCTGCCGGCTGCTGCCAAAAGTCTGGCTCAATTCACAGCCATACAGTCTATCAATTTTCAGCGTTTCACAATGTTGGTCTTGCCGGCTCTCCTTTGCAGGTCAAGAATGAAAATTCATTTCATTTCATAATTTCCTACATCTTCATTCACTGTATTCATTTCTATCTGTCTTCATTGTTTTTATCATTTGTCACAATAAACCTCAACACGCGCCAATCACACATGCATTTCATTTAACCACCGTGCTAACCCCCAAAATTTTATAATTCCGTTTCTTGCTGTGATAGATTTTAAAATTATTAGTCCACATTAACGCTGTGAAAATTTCGTAATGATATCAAAAGAATTATAGGGCGCGTACTTTTTGGTTCCCTATCAAACGCAGGTCCCAACGCACCGCATTCGCTGCATTAACGTAGTTACGTCATTGGATAAATGATAATATGTTATATCTATCAACTGTAAAAATAAATACTGTGGTAAAAGAGTAGAGGATTAATTGACATTTTTGAAGGATTAATCAATCTGCTTCGATCAAAAAGCAACACACAGTTTTAGATTAAAATATACAAATAAAAGTATATAAATAAATCACCATTTACAGCCTTTTAAATAAATAGTACAATTTGAAAAATATTACTATTAATTTATAAGGTTTTTCAAAATTCATTCTCGGGCTAAATAAAAATATATGGTTACATGTTTGTACTGTAAATATTTAATTTATAATAAAATAATTTTTTTGGTCCCAATTTGACACCTAAAAAGATTAAGGACTTAACCTAGCTAAACATTATCGGTAAAAGAAAAAAATTACATTATAATATTCCATTATTATTGTGTTGATGAAATATTTTATTTAAAAAAAATAAAGATTTCTTGATTCCTAACAAAAAGAAGATTTATAAACATTTTAATGTATTTTCTATAACAATACTAGTAAATAAAAGTAAAATGTTTTTTTCCTCTTTTCATTTCATATACCTAATTAAAAATAATTTTGAGACTATATCTAGTGGGAGGTATCTAGAAAATATGATTATAAATAAATAATTGAAAACAAAAATTTGGAGCAGTAAAGCGCATTCTTAGTTGCTAACGTGGATTTTTACATTTGTATTAAAACATTTTTGTTACCCATACAAGCCTAAATGTATTAATTATTTAAAATGTGTTTGCACTATCGCTCTCTATTTCAAGACACTCTCCCATCTTACTCTACTCTACTCTTTAGAAGCTAAAAGCGTTGGCGGTAGGAATGATATGAACATATTTTTATACTGGCAATTCTCGCGTCACTTAGGAAAATGGCTACCAGCGTCAGCTAGTACCTACTGGTACATCTCAATGGGTGGTTTGGTGTTTGTGTTGTTTATATGAAGTTCTGATGAATTAATATTATAGTTAATTGAACTGCATATAATTCAAAAATATATTTCTCTTAAAGGTGTGTGTATCGAGACTTTGTGACAAAGTTTTTCACTTATCGAAAGTTATGTTCCAGTGCTCATTGGAATAAAAACAATCCTGTGTAATAATTGTTTCCACCACGATTGTGTGAATAAGTGATTTATATCGTCTTTGGTGGATTATGCGAACACATTTTAGTTACTTTTGCAGTGATACGGTCGCTATCGGCCAAAACATCTAATCTTCAATAAGTAAACATTTTGACAGCTAATAGTTTCATAAATCACAAACGTATAAACAACCTGTTAACTCGTTGTTTTTGTTTTCTTGCAGAGTGTGCGTTCATTTGTGCTACTTAAAGTTCATAGGTATTTTTAAAAACTTTGATTTTAAAATATACACGAATAAGTAATGATTTACGAAATGTTTTGATCGCTGTTAAAGTTTAGAAAAGGTGCCAAGTCAAACAGAGTTGAAACGTGCGACCGTTGCGCGCACCCGTACAAAACGGTGACAGCAAGTCTTATCAATATACAATACTATACTCGTCAGCGCCTAACTCTTGCTTTCTCCCAGGTCGAGGGTTGTAAATAATTCGCTCAACTTATATCTACGCCCTTCTGTCAAAATGCGGACTTGAATGACAGTGACTGATAACGTGGGATGATAAGTTGAGATACGCGGGAATCTTTGAAAATTTGGAAGTCATCCAAAGTGACGGAGTGAAGAAGGTGATGATAGTGTTGTAGGGTGTATTGGACACGGTGGATCACATCGTGGGCGCCGGGGGCGGGTGTGTGGATGCTGGTGGCCTCCTCCCGCGCCCCCCTCCCCCCCTGCCGCCACAGGGGCTCCAGCCCTGCGGAGATGGCCTGCCGCCCAAGAGACAGGCCGTTGTCGACAGATTAAGGTATGTTACAATAATTATTCTTTAATAACAGTTCAAATTTCTACATACATTCAGTAGTTCGAAAGTACGGATGTAGACGGTGATGGAAGGGACCGGAAAAGTTTGAAATGTCCCCCGCTGAGTTCACTATCGCATAGATACTTTTCACAGTAAATTAGTTCCATTGCTATTGTTTTATCGTCAGTCAAGTTTTATCTCAGGTGTTTCCGCTGAGAAATCAGTCCTAAGACAATTTATTCTTACAATTATTTATGTTGATTACGTTTCAGATTTAGGGGTTCGATTCGCGACGAATGAAGAAGATTAATTTTAAGTTTGAAGTTTTTTCTTACAAAAACACCTGATAGACTGCTGTGAAAATGTTGTTAAATAAATAAACATTATAATAACATGATATTTATATGAAAGAAAGCTATTCAATTAATTACGTTAAAACATTTATTTTAAATTTGAAGTTCGGAACGTTATATTTATGTACGCACGTATAAAGTTAATCCTTTAGTTACCCTTGAAGTTTCGATCCCCGTCACTTGTCATCATGCGAAATTAAGCTTTCAGGCTTCTCCCAACGAATCTGGCGCGGTATTCTCTCGATGACAAATGTTCAGAGGGTTTTTTATCAGTAATTTTTTACCCTTTCAATTCATGTATTAATATAAAACACATATGATGTTTATAATAATAAGGTAGTTTGTAAAAGTGTCAAAGTGATTAGCGCTGATGCACTTGTAGTAGTAGATTAGGCGGTCTAGCCGCATGTAAAAATGCAAAAAAATGACAAATGTTCGGAATAGATACGAGAGTACAAAAAAAAAAATTGTATCCATTTGCGTGTTATTCGAATTCTTGACAAAATTCGATTTTCAGTAGTTTATTTATCATCTTCACATCTTACGAATCCAATCTAATATATTAATGATTAATTATTCTACGAAAATAATTGCATGGAAGGCCTGGTCTTCTCGATAAGGCAGGCATGTTAAAATATCACATTCATATTGTATATTGAATTAGTGATATCTACTTTGCAGATATTGTATTTTGCGTGTGACAAAATCCCGCGTTATAAATTATTTCAACCCGGCCAACTTTTGAATCGAAGCGTTTTTAAATACATATCTATTGATGTCTGATTCAAATAATTCGTTCGAGTACAAGCGTGTCTCGTATTTCTTACACACCTTGATAAAAAAAAAACTGTCAACGCACACTTTTTGTCAACAGATTAAATACACAGACATTTTCCGCCTGAGGTAGCATAAAATTATTTTTGATGTCACGTATGAACTACCGTAATAGTATTTATGCTGGCTCTTCGATGGTGTCCGAATGATAACATATGACGCATCAAAATTCGTACATAACATCTTTGCGTGAACTACATTGGCTCCGTTTCTTCAAAACCTCTGCATGTCAGGCGACCTGAATGGTAAACGTAAAACTTTCAGGTCAGCGTCTTCAGCAGAGTTGTAGAACCGATCGGCCATCGTCAGATGACTGAGTTAACCCTCAGTATTAAAAACTGCATTAGAAACGTTATTTGAAAAAAAAAAATTCTAACGTTCTTGAGCTGAAATTTCTTCAGAATTGGACCTATATAAATTATCAAATTTTATTATTAACCGTTCCCAAACCATGCAGTAACACAGGTCTCTACCGCTCTGATTAAATCTGTAATATTTCGGTAAATATACGCAATATACATTTCATATTTTAGTTAATTTGAAGGAAAATATTTACGCTTAGAAATGCCTAGTGAAAAATCAATTATGTAAGGCGAATCCTACGAAAATAATTATTTTTAATTCATTTCTTCATAAAATTTATACGTAGACACAAATACAATTTGTGGCTAGACAGAAAGAAATCACACATTAATTTCACAGTGAAAACAGTAGCAAACATACGAATATAATTAATTAAATGAAGATAAGCAAAACTTGACGAATGCTCCGAATTATAATATTACTTTTTTTTAAAATATTTAATGCTCAATACTAAAAGTAAATTTATGGCATTAACCATTTTTTCACATTTTAAAGGCTAATAGAACTCTAATTTCGTACGGTAACATGAGTTGACAGCATGGCTGCGTGCGAGTATTTTATATCACGGTATGGTAAAGGTTAAAAAGTAAATTAATATTGTTTAGTAAATTTAAAAAAAAAACCATCGCATTTTACAATGCGATGTACATTCATTTTCATATAAAAATGCTTTAAAAAGTTATAGTGAAGATATCGCCAATCATTTGAACTTTCCAGTTGGTGAAGCAATCGCCTGTGCGAAGTACGAAGTAAGAATTTCCATTAGAATTTTACTTTTGATAACGTTTTGGACATAAACTGAGGCGGTGGACAATATTTTTTAGTGACAGTATTTTAAATAATGTATACTAGGCCAGATAACTCAACATTCTGAAAGGCCGTGAAAACCTAAGAACATTTTTAAAAACTGTTCATTATACGTTACCATTTAGTGATCATTTTATTATCAAGGTTGGTCTACTATTGCGATCAAAATATTTTAAATTCACTGTCGCCGATTGGTTTCCTTGCGGGCGGTTATTATGGCCACCTCGCGGCCAGGGCTTCCATAGAATCTATATTTTAATGCGGATATACCTTATTATATTGTTTTAACAATAGTGCATTGTGCATCCTTATTATATTGTTTTAGATGAAATATATATTATACGGAAGCCCTGGCCGCGCAGGATTCCATCCGTGGAATTGTGCGGCGTTCTTACGTATCAACTTTGAAATATATATATTATCCACTTAAAAACATTCTCAAACAAACTGAGTTCATGTTTACATAAATAATTATTGAACATCTGTCATCTCGCGTCGCATTTGCCAGTTCGACCATAGATAAAAAAGAAAGTGCGACGCGAGATGACAGATGCTCAATATACTTGCCGGTCGTAAAAATTCGTACGATTTCGCTGATGTATGTTTTTGCTTACCCGTAATAAAGACAATGTACACTTCATTTCAAATTGAATATATATTTACGTACTGTTATTGAATATATAAATGAAAACATTTAAGTAATCTTAACCTAGAGATATTAAAAGCACGTTCGACATAATCGCTACTTTGGTGGATTTTTTCTTACTGGCAGTGACACTTGCATGTACAGATGTAAATCCAATAACATATCCAGATACAGTAATAGATAAAAGATGAGGAAACGCAATATTATTGGATATTTTGATTGAATATTATCTTGCTGAATTTGATTATTAATTTCGTTATGAATATCTGAACTAAATATGCGATTTGAGAGCAGAAGAATTTGTGTGCACAAATTTCGCATTACGACCATACACGAATGCCGGATGAAACTTTAAAAAATTTAATGCAGTATTGATTGGTTTTTATATTTTATTGATTTTCAACTCGCTGAGCAATTTACCGTAATGATTTCAGTCCGTGTATATATTGAGTAATGAAATTGTAATATTATTTAAGAAAATAAAAATTATGAAACAATATAGCGGTTCTGATTCAATAATATGTTAATTGTGTCTAATCTTGTAATTTTATTCTTCAATAAATAATGTATCTGTGTCAATTTACACGTTGCTTGTGTCATTAATAATATCGAGCAAGATGCACTTTTGAAATTTGAACACCAGTGCGTATTACGCGCCAAGAACAAATATTATTGTACTATTTTCAACTGTCGACAGCAGTCTGTAAACAACTAATATTGAAACAGAGATAAAATTAGATATTTAAGACGTGCTTGTTTGGTCCAACGTTAAAACACTAGCCTAGTGGTCGAGGGTTTAATCCCTGTCCCGAGAGACCACCAAGTTAGTTTACACCAATAAAAATAATATTTATGTTATATTAGGGCTGGAACCAGTTGTGGATTTATAGAAGTAAGTTTTATAAGTAAAATACTTAATAAAACAAGGAATAAAAACACTCTTTTAAGCTACAAAAATACTGCCAGATCTGATTGTGCTAGGCTCCCGTCGGATATATAAGCTTCAGGTCTGTTTTCATTATTGATAGTTTAATCTAGCGTAGTTTAACCTAACATTATCTCTATATATATGTGTGTTATTGTTCGTATTATGTTGCGATGTCATCATTTCGGGGGCTCCTTAGGTGTTTTAGAGCCCGCAGAAGTAAAAAAAAAAAAAGCGTCCCTAACGTAATAGAAAAAGAAAACTTGTAACTTGTAGCGATTTTATTAATTTAATATTTAAATCAGTGATTCTGAACACTAAATTGTCACTGGTTCTCGAAATAAGTAAATTCTGCACCCAAATCTGGTCTGCACTGAGGCTACTGACCCATCTCACTTACTCAATGTTCCGCCACTGTGTGACATGTATTTCTTGTTCGCAAATGAAACCCCAATGGTTTAACCACAAAGCGTTAAATATTTATAATATCTGTTCGTATAACAATAAGACTGATGTTATTTTCGAGTCAATATTTAAAAAGGCGATAAGGCGAATCTGTCTCGATAATCTATTATTTTTATTAGGAGAACACATTCTTATTGTGAAGTTGTAATTATTCAGAACATACGGTCTGTGATATTTTAAATATGAAATAAATATATTAATTAAAAAGATATACATATAAAATCAATTTTATCGAAAAATATTGTTGTTGCGCCACCGGTTTTCGAACCTGGATGTCTTTCCAAACCTGGGAAGGTGCATTATCCAACTATGCTACAGCGACGATATTTTTAGCGACAAATTTTCGAACCTATATTTATCCATCCATTATTTGAAAGAGCCATCTACCGATTAAATGTATTAATATAAAAAAAAGGGTAACATAGGTTCGAAAATTTGTCGCTAAAAATATCGTCGCTGTAGCATAGTTGGATAATGCACCTTCCCAGGTTTGGAAAGAGATCCAGGTTCGAAAACAGGTGGCAAAACAACAATATTTTTCGATAAAATTGATTTTATATGTATATCTTTCTAATTAATATATTTAATTTGTATTTAATCTATTATTTCAAACACGACATCGTTACCAATTCTCAATCTTACAGTAGACAAAAACTATTCATTAACCGGCGCCATATCTTTTTTATCACACGTAACAGTACACATAGTACCATCACATACTTCCAGAACATTTATATTTTACTCTGTAACCTAAGTTTAATGAGTCATTCAATTACAAAACCCTTTCTAATGGATATTCTTCATTTCGAGTAAATCGTTAAAACTAGTCTAAATATTGAGAATCCTACACATTTTTTAATTCGGCCCAATATTCGAATGAAATTTGTAATAATAAAGAGCGGTAATCTTATCTCATCGTCATTTACGTTGTTTAGCCCGACACTATTAAGATCATGTTAGGCGTGGTTTTGGAACTGAACGATTTAAATAATGTGTTATATTTTGAGTTTTCACGTGTCTAAAAATCTAAAATTCTTGTTTCAAAAGATGTCGCGTGCCATATAAAAAAATCATTAGTAAGCACTCACAATTTGTTGGTAATTTTAACACCATTATCTGACGCGTAATCAATAAAAAAGTAGAAATCTTCATAATAAATTCCATAAGAAAATAATTGATAAAATCAACGAGATTTTTATTGTTATACTCTTTGTGCCAGATGTCAACTTTTTTAACAAAATACATACTTCATAACATTATTAATTGATAATTGACTTCGTTTGTCTGATTTAATTAAGTTTATTATGAAAAATAATTATTAAAGGAATAAATCAAAGAAAAAATAGCATTTTAAAAAAAAATCTTGTTTTCATCTTCCTATGCTGAGGGCTGTTCTCGAAGAAGTTCTAAACCGAATTGCGCAGTTATTGAAAAACGTGTGAAGCAGCTGATATTGAAAAACAATTCGATATTCATATTTGGTTTATTTCAGTATTTTGTCACGACTTTCCATGTAAATATGTGTTATAAAGTCGCACTGACATTACCCAGGAGTGTTTTAAAACCGTTAGTGAAACCGAAGGCTCAATGACCCAGCACCGGCGTTATTACATGTACTTCCTCCCTCAATCATTATGCTAAACATATTCTTAGTTTCCGAACATTACATTCTGATCAGAGATTACTATGTATACTTATTACCATTTACTATTCGATTATTTGAATGCATTTTTTTATCGTCTGAAAATCGAATTATCACTTTGTTACTTATTAGCTGTTGCTAGGCCTTGCGGGCTATGTTGTGCCCCAGCCATGTTGTGGCATAACGACCAAGGAATTCACAAAACATTACATATACCGAATATCGAATGGACCGAACAACACATTACATATACAATGAAACCTCTATCTATCGTTTTTGAATTGAAATATTGAAATAAACTAGAAATGCAGGAATATAGAAAAAAGTTACATTTTTTCATACTTAAGTGTTTAATACATATTCTAAAAAAGATACATATTTCACATGTAAATTAATGTGTTTAAATAAAAATACAATTAGGAAGCTGCACAAAAACATTATTTTTTTAAAATTAAACTTTGTATTGTATAATGTCAAGCGGCAGTCAGCAGCAGCGTTCTCCCTTTTTTTCTTTCGAATGTTCCTCTCATTGTTTACGAGTGCCGTTAATCGAAACAAATTGTATGCTGCGTAGTTTAAACGATTAATGCGGTAAAATTATGCATAGAGGAACGATCTATGCGATCAATTTTTGGTTGTTTTGTATGAAATTAATTCGGGACTTAAAGAAATAAACGATACATGCGGGAAAACGATTATTAGAGGAACGATCGATCGAGGTTTCACTGTACATAAAACATTATATATATCAAATATCGAAAGCTGACGGTGGAAAATGCAGTGAATGCTTCTCTAAATGCAATTATCGCTAATAGGAATTTGTCACATGAAGCGATATTAGGCGTACACTAATTTAAGGAAACGAAGCCTAGAATTAACAAATGAAGAACCAAAGTAAACTGAATGCTTAAACGCATCTGTGAAAATCTATATAAAATAGAGTGAAGAAAGAATAAATTAGGAACCAATCTAGGTATGTATACATGCAATGTGTGTGAAGACAGGGTTGCCGATATACATTAGTTTGGTCACGTGAAACGTATGTGCGAGGAGAGGACGGTGTTGAAGGCAACAGAGCACAAGGTGTTCACGTAAGAAGAATGTGCCATTCTATTCTTTTCTTCGCCTAGTATTGTTTACTTATAGACAAAAAAAAATTAAAATGGCGATGCCTACGCGGAATTCGTGTCATATTAATATTCTTTCTGCTTTCATACTATGTTAGACACTCAGTATGCCGTCATCACTGGGCTATGCCTGTGCTAAGGCAAACATTTTACACTTTTTGTATACAGATGCTACTGCAAATTAAAAAATTTCATATCAGTTAAAAAGTTACTTTTACACCAGTAAATAATTAATTAACATGGTAGTTCATCTTCAGAAGATTACAGATTTTTCTATAGTTCATCTTCAGAAGGTTACAGATTTTTCTGTACAAATATCTGCTATCTATTTGAGGATGAGAGCGATATCGGTTTTAAAGACATACAAACAATCGTTTTTATTATATGTGTGTTTGGAAATCTAATATTGAGTGGTTGCTGCTGATCTTTCGCGACCTTATCGGCTATATTAGTAATGAACAGGGGCGTGCACTGCATACAAGCAACAAAGCTGCGCAATTCTGGGAAATAAAAATTAATAAAATAATCTTTATATTATGAAAAGACCCTGTAAAATTACCCGGATTTGCGCAACATTGTCTATGACGTAACTTATGACTTTTGTCTAGCCGTAGGTTATTTAAAAAAAATGCGAATCATTTGTATCAACTTCATGTGCAAGCTCGTCGACAATTTGCTAGCACTTAGGCATTGTATGAACCTAACTTGTTTTTTTCAATCCTCATAATTGTACTAAACTTAATATTTTCTTACTGAATCTATGTTGGCATCTTTACGTCTGCGAATTTCCTGCATTTTTCAAACAATTTTTACTTAATTCTGTTGTCTTCGGAAAGGAATAATCCTCACCGAAAACTGCAATAACATTTCTACATGTTTGTTTTGCTTGACAGGCTAAATGTTTTGTTTTCATAGTGTATTCCAACCTATGGTTCCAACGTCACTCCGTATTTCGGTGTTTGGGTAGTTAAAATATATAGATTATTTTAAGCAAAATCTAAAGCAGAGTACGGTACCGAGCAAAAAAAAAAAAATTCTATCATTTTTTTGATACCTAGTATGTATACTTAGTATCGTCGGTAACAGCATAACCTGAGTTTGTGCCAATTGCACGCCACTGGCAATAATAGTGTAAATAGTAAGTAAGTACGTACATACTAAAAAGAGAAAAAAAGGATATTGCGGTAGTATGTTCTGATTTTTATTCTCAAATTATTTCACATTTAGATCCTATCGGGTTATTTTCTTTATAATTTTTTATGGTGATGTCCCATTTTCAAATTATAAATAATATATAATGTTTTTTGTTTTAATACTAATTTGGTGCCTTAAAATGGAGTGTTGAATATTTCTAACATTTGCAGTAAACATACGTTTGAAATTTTTTTTATTTGACTTTTAAACAGGTCAGGTTATTACTAATTTTAGAAATCATCAATAACTACTGGCAACAAAAATAATTAATATGTAATTGTTTCATAATACTCTCGTTATTGCATATAAAATATCCGATAGATTTGCGCAAGCTTTCTGCGCCGTGCCAATAATACAGTTATTAAAAATTACATATAAAATAGGTTAATTAATTAGAATATTAAAATATAAAATAATAAAGAGAAAAGAGGGAAAGGTTTTGGCTATAAAAAAAACTCTGACCGACCGCGTGTCCATAGCATGGTCACCCCTTCAATATGAACACACACAGAGTCAAGACTTCAGACCCAACACCGATGAGTGAGCAGCCCGTGAATGCGTCTGTGTTCATTTAAATTGTACTGTACTATTAAAACTTGTTAAAATGTCCTTACAAATTTCAGGTAGGTTATAAATTTCTCAAGATCAAATATTACATCATATTTTGTTACTTACACTTTTTATTTTTTCCTTATTTTTCTTACTCTAAATTTATAGTTGATAAACTAATTATGTATAATATGATTGTTGATTAAACATGTAAATCGTTTGCCCCAACACGGGCGAAGCCCAGTGAGGTAGATATTAAAATACCAAATATGCTTACAACATATGATATGAAACAAAATAATAAACGAAATTTATACCATCAAGTATAGTTTTAAGTTTAAAAACTTAAATTTAATATGTGATTTACGTCACCACAATGAATTTGATTGCAAGGTTTGAGCACGTGATCATTGCAAATACAGTAATAAAATTGACAGTTACTCATTTCAAGCGAATTTATTTTAAATAATGTTTTGACTAGTCATGTATTATAGAAATATATATTCCAATGATTTTACATAAATTCCAGAAATGACAAAATAATCATAAATATTGTCGAAAGCGTTTATTTGTTTATCTTCATTATTTAATATGTTTTAATTCTCGTTTTTTTTTTTGTCTTTTAAGTGTGACACTATTCGAAATAATAATATGTATATGTAGGCATAACGATCAGGGTACCATAATAGAACTTTGAAGAGCGGATCATTTTCCTTTCTCTTTTTAGAGAATTGTAAAGTTTTGTTCAATGACAGTTCATTAAAAAATATTACTTAATCAGACAAAATCAGTGATTGATCGGGATCACTGGCGCATAATGCGTTCTGTAAGAATTTTGGTCATTTTAGTACAATATATTATTGAGATAAAGTGATAACATCTAATTTAAATTTCATGTGATGTTGCAAACCTTAAATGACAATAAAATTCACAATAGTAACGGTATATTGATAATATGGAAGACTTCCTTCTTTTCCAGTGTCCAAGGATGAGGTATTTATGACATTTTCGACTCGAGACAATCTTAGAGAAATGTATTGTGCTTGCGTCAGATTCTTCGGAGATAACTCAGCTTTCGCCGTGCACATATTAAGTCTCAAATATTCGTCGTCTCGCGCTTCATTTCATTCTTCGTGTACGTTAAATATCAGTCCATTGACCACTGGTGTTCCGTTTGTCACTAGGGTGAATTTAAATGTCTCCAGTAGCAAATCAAACGGAATAAATGTTGGTAATTTAATGTATTCTGTTTATTTAACTGTCAGAATAAATACTAATTAAATGTATTAATTAGAATGATATACATATAAAATCAATTTTATCGAAAAATATTGTTGTTGCGTCACCGGGATTCGCACCTGGATCTCTTTCCAAACCGGGGAAGGTGCATTATCCAACTATGCTACACTTTTTTCAAATTAATACATCTGTCGTTCCATTATTTGAAAGCCATCTACTTTATTTTTACGTAATCTCAAATACCTTTGAGTAAACAGATAGCGGACGCCAGAATTAACAATTCATTTTTATTAAATTTTTGGATACATTGATACAACTTACATATTATTATGAGAGGACATTCTTATTGTGAAGTTGTAATTATTCAGAACATAGGTCTGTGATATTTTAAATATAAGAATGTTCAGAATAAGAGTTTCGCTGTCAAATCGAATGTCATGTATACGAGTTTGAGTTTTTGTCTCTTTCTACCGATTTCAAGGTAATTTTTGAGCTTACTTCATCGTGTCTCATCCCGTGGACAGCGGGTATTAGTGAATACGCCATGCGAGACCTCCATATAATGATATGATATGAACACTGTTTAGGCGGAGGATTGAGAGCTATCGGCGGCGCCAGAGCGAGTGCGTGCCCCGCTTCGACCAGTCCTTCAGCGGGGTGTGCGAGCAGCAGAACTTGGAGACCAGCGCCCTACAGCGGCGCTTCCTGGAGGGGAAGGCCAAGCGGGCGGCCAAGAAGGGCGGGGACCGGCAGGGCGGCAGACAGCAGGACCCGCCCCCGCCGCTGCAGCCGCCCCTGCAGCACCAACTGCAGCAACTTCACCCGCACGGACACTCCCTCACCTCCAACCTGCACAGCAGCGTGCACGTGGTGAGTCACCACTCCATATTGCTTACTTATCGCCTATCCACACAGTCACACACCATTTCTGTATATCTAGTTTTGAATATGTCATTATGCAGACTCAAGTATCCGGGGTGGTAGGGAATAAAATTGACCCGGATAATCTCTGCCAAAAGAATGCTTGAAAACTAAAAATTATCATACATAGTAGGGCACACTATAAATACGACGCGATGCGCCCGCCCGCTTGCGTCTAAAATAAACACTGAATCTAAGCGTGCTCAAATAATAATTTTCGAACATTTCAGATTGGGATTTCCGATTTTTTTTTTACACATTATGCAGTCGAACGGAAAATTGGTTTTACATTTTAAATAATATTTCAAAATGTTATTTAAAAATAACTAATTTTTAAACTGCCCCAGTTAATCGAGAATAATAATTTTTTGAACGTGTATAGATATATTTTCTTTACACATTATATCTTTTTTGAGAATGATAATTTGAATGTATATTTGTTTTATATATATATATTTTTTTTTCTCTTTGGTTCACTTATATGTATACTAATAGTTATTAAATAATAAGTGACCCTCTAATCAACCTGCGCCGGAGACGAAACTGCACTTTCACAAGTGGTCGCTCGATTATTGTCACTGTTCTTGTGCAGCTGTGGAAAGATTAGATGCTATTAAATACTAGATGCTATTTTAAACTTATCTCATTCCTTTGTATAACCTAAAAATACCAAAATTCTGCTTTAAGGGGTGGGAAATGAGGATGGGGGTGGTTTTGCGAAATCTCATGTAGACAGTCATCTTCCGCTTGGTTTTAAGGTCAAGTGTGCAAAATTTCACGAAGCTCGGAGTAAAACTGTAGATTTGTATAAAAAATAAACACACCCACCCAGAGACACTCTTTTACTAAATTTAATAATCCCTTCTCTTTATAAAATCAACATAAAAATAATATCTCGCTGCTGTGATTTGATAAAAAATTAGGATCAATCAGGAAATTATAGATTTAATGCTTAACGAAATTCACAAAGTTTTATTTGTAAAGCACGTTTTTGATTGTATACATACAATACCGACTCGTGTAAACGCCTATGTGTTATATGTCTACTTAGTCCCTGTAATTGTTTTCAAGTGCTTTA
Source organism: Eubasilissa splendida (assembly GCA_031772225.1). Classification (NCBI taxonomy): domain Eukaryota; kingdom Metazoa; phylum Arthropoda; class Insecta; order Trichoptera; family Phryganeidae; genus Eubasilissa; species Eubasilissa splendida. Next base: position 20,601,871 of record CM062847.1, read on the forward strand.
GGAATACTATTGTTTTAGTCAATTCTATTGCTAATGCTTCAACTATAGTTTTTATATAAAGATTAAAAAATTTCAGAGCAAAAGATATTACACATAAATCATTTTGGATTAAATTATAAAACATTTATATTGGTTCTTGATTGGATATTTGCTCTCGCTGATTAACAAATCTGAATCTTTTCAAAAAGTTTCTACGGGTGTATTTACAAAATGTATTTTATGATTGTCATATTGGACATTTTTACTGAACCGATCTATTAGCATTGAATATTCACTTCATAAAGATTTATTGTTTTATATTTATAATGTTTCGAAGTATGTTCTTTAAAATCGTCGATTTTAAGCCGATTTGTAAGATTTTTTTTTGTAAATTCGGTTTTGAAAAAATAAATAAAAACTTGTATTTCATATAAATTTACAAAATTCCAGTAAAAGTTTGTTTTAACATGGTTGCGAATACTTGGTCTAAAGAGTATTCAGGTTCAATAATTTAATAGGAAAACAATTGAGAACAGTACAGGTAGTAGGTAGTCACATTTTAATGTGTAATATAAAAATATCAGTACATATTATTTAATTGTATTAGAAATCAAAAAAATTATTCCTAATATTATTACATATTTCTAGCCTACTTACCATCACGCCGTTTCCCCGAGGGGTAGGCAGATGGGATAGAGCACCACACTTTTTTGTCCTGACACAATTTTCACCTCATCCATACATCTTCTCATACAAGCTCGCCGGTTATTGTGGCTTCTAACAGGACCATCTGATTTACCTGGTCGTGCCAAGTCTTCCGCGGACGTCCGCTATTTCTGGTGCCATCAACACTTTCGTCATATATATTTTTCTTACCATTCTCTCCTCATTCATTCGTTCATTTCTAACTAATTAACATAAAACGAAACTACTGGTTGTGGATCGCGCTAATTCATCACAAGAAGCTTATCAAATAGCAGGATGTGAGGTAGTTTAAGAAGTAATTTATTTGGGGGTGCTGATCATAAACACTGGGCAGGAAATTCGGAGACGCATACAACTACGCATACAGTTGCTATGAACCTACTGTAAAGAGTATGGAAAGACAATGACACCAAGCAAGCAAAAATTATGTTGGTTCACACTCTTGTCTTTTTTCATGTATGCAACGGAGACTTGGACAAAACTACGATTGCGGCAATAGCGACAAGTGTAAAATAGATGTCTTCGAAACGTAGTGCTGGAGAAGAATGCTCCAGTGGCAGATTCAGTGGAAGTGATGGTATTCGAGGAAGAGGAAAGCGAGACAACGTGCAAAATACTTGTAGGTAATGAATGTTTGGAATAAGTAGATGAGTTTGTGTATTTGGAAAGTATGTTCGATAGACACGGACAGAGCAAGATATCGGAAGGAGGGTGACTGCAGGGAATAAAGTGAACGGCACTTTGAATGGAATTATAGCTAATGGGAACTTGTCAACTGAGGCAAGACTAGCGGTTCACAATGGAGTCCTGGTACCGACACTGATGTATGGAAGTGAGGCTTGGAGCTGGCAGAAGAGGAGCGAAAGTTGACTGAATGCAGTGGAAATGAGATCACTCAGGCGTATATGTGGCAGATCCATTTATGACAGAGTAAAGAATGAAGAAATAAGGAAAGAATGTAAAGCTGATCTTAGTATAGTAAGTAAAATTAAGAAAGGATCACAGAGGTGGTTTGGTCATATGGAATGGATGAATGAGGAGAGAATGGTAAAACATATATATGACGCAAGTATTGATGGCACCATAAGTAGAGGACATCCGCGGAAGACTCGGCCAGGTAAACCAGATACTGGAGGATGATCCTTTTAAAAGCTTCAATAATCGTCTAGCTTGTATGAGAAGATGTATGAATGTGGATGAGACGAGAATTGTGTATTGTAAGTAAGAATGTTCCATCTCGTGGACAGTACGACGCACGAATTCCTCAATTATGCAACAAATACAATCGCAGCCAGCCTTATCTTCAACTGTGAACAAAAGATTCTTTCAATTCTCGGGCCACATTATTCGACAAAGTGACAGCCTGAACAGGGTGGATATCCTGGGCACAACTTTGGGATGCACAGCGGTGGATAGATGGCTGGAGAGACTGGAGCTGGATCGGGACTTGCGGAGGTGCATTGCGAGTCGAGTCTCATCTGATAGAGGCCACTATATGATAATACTAACATGACGGAGGATAGACGAAAAAGAATGAACATATTTCCAATATTATAATATTTTAAATATTTATTGCAAACTCTACACTATGGTTTTTATTCATTTTAATATAAATGATTTAATTAATACAAAAAAGCACGCTTTCTCCTAATTTAGAAGAAATTAATAAAAAATGCCTTATAGAAAATAACCTGTATTACCAGTAAAAATGATATGTATTGATATGACTGATTAATTGTTGTGTTTTTGGGTTTATTAAATGTATCTGCAGACAAACGTCTATAAATACGTTTTGCGGGTCCAGTGTTAATTATAAAAAATAAATTATAACTGTGTTTTTAACACAGACCAGTAAATGAATAGACATGAAATAAAGTGTACCTACAAATCGACCCCTCGTAACGACAGATCGTAAGTAAAAATGACATTTTTAATAATTCTGGTATTTGTATGTATTTGATACAAAAAAAATATGATAAAAAAATTACAGCCATTTGAAAATGTATTAAATATGTGTAAACTACTAGAATAATTAAAAATATCATTTATTACTTACGATACTTTTCGTAAGAGGGGTCGATATTGGAGAGAGGTTTGGAACATTAGTTGTGGGACGAGGGGCATTCTACACACATTCTTGGTGGAAACATAAATCAGATGACGCATTTATGCAACAGTAAAAGTATTTACTCTTCGAAAATTAAATCTTCGTGTTAACAAGACGTATTTTTATACGTTAATGCGTATTATATTGCCAGCGTTTAAATTTTCGTTTCAGTCGAGTCATATTATTAAAAAAAGTCGCGGTGCTATTTGATTGCGTAAGTGGTACCAAAGTGATCACGTGGGTGACATCAAAATGAAAATATGGGGACAAGATATTTGGTGGTCTGTGGTTTTTAACTACTTTTATAAGTTAATCATCGTAATAATTTAAGGTAGGTACTAGATTTATTTTGTAAATATATATATTTTTAAATAGAATTTAAAAACATTAAAGCAATTCGACAATGGTTTTTGTTAGATTTTTTGACATCCTGATAAAGTAAATGGTATTTTCCAAAACCGGTTGGTGTATTAAATTTAATCCATAAAAGTGGTTGAACACAAAGTTATAAATAATTTATATTAAAATAATATTTTTCATTTATTTGTAATATAAGAGTAAATTGAAACTTTCATCATCATTACGCTACATTTCCACGGGCACGCTATATTTTTCAGAATATAATGGCGCGTATTCCTGTTCTCACACATGTTTCGTTTTTCATATTAATATATGTACTTTCTTGCATGCCTTGAATTTGCCCTGTATCATAATTAGATCACGGCAGGCCTGACTCGATCATCCCCGACACGGTGCGGTGTGCTATTCTCACCGACTTTACAATACGACAGCCTTAAAAATTTACACAATATAATAATTATTAAGTTCATATCCTTTCTTTATAATATATAATCATTTCGGAGTTCTCTTCGATCATAAAATGAATGCGGCAAAAAATCGAATTCGAAATTCACATAACGCAGCGGGCTCCGCGGAAATATATCATATTAAAAATAATGTTATTATTTTTATAATTCTCAATGAATGAAATACTGACACATCGGCGATAATTCCAGACATTAGTGATTAAATGAAAACTATGCACGCGTCAAATCACACATATGTACTGTGAAAGCGAACGGCGGTAGAAGATAGTGTTTCTAAGTAAGCGAGATGTATGTTCGTTATTCATAGTTTTCTATTGCATTTATTATCACCACTTTTCAATTGAAATGATGTCAAGGTATGCATTATTTGTTCACTTAATTACGGAAAATTGATAAATTATTGTTTCATTTACATAGTGCACTTAAATTGCACACATTTGCAACAGAATAAATCGTTCCGCACAGGGCGCGTTTCAGTTATTATGACGTGCTAAAAGTTAAAATAGATAATCAAGCATTATTAATATTCATAATTTGACTTCTGTATTTCGTTTCCCGGAATTTATTAAATTAAAGATAACACCAGCTGTCGACCAAATATGTACACAGGGTGGCGTCACGTTCAATTTCAAATCAATCCCGTGTTTTATACCATAGACTGTTTGGACACTCGGCAATGAGAACCGGTGAACTTGGAAGAATTCTAGAATTGTGATGATTTTATTATTTTGCTTTTGTTTGATGCAAACGCATAATTGTGTTTTGGTTATGAAAGCATGAAAATGTATTTTTTTTTTTAACTTTAAAATTTTTTCTTGAAACAAAAATAGTTTTATCTGAGATTTTATACCTATCGAAACACATTTAAAACAAATATTTTGCTATAAACGGTATTCATCAATCTCTTTCAAAGTCAACAATGATGACGTATTGTTTTCGTTTATTCATTATTTCAGAGATAATCAAGATAATTAAAACGTTACTAGCAAATAAGATTACTGCTAGGCCCTGCGGGCGGCTATTGTTTTCAATGTTTTGATTTACATTGTACACTTCATTTCAAATTGAATATATAAAAGAGAAAACATATAAGTAATTTTAACTCAGCGATATTAAAAACACTATTTTTTTGTGCCATAATCGCGTCTCACTCTTAAGCAAGCACGAAGCAACTATAATGATACTGACGATACCGAAGCTGGCATCCATCTAGTGTTAGATTTTGACCAATGAAGACGGGGAAGCGTAATATTATTATGGATGGATGCATAAACAAAAAAGTTCATGTCACCCTTGTCTTGAGAATTTATAAAAAAAAATCTTGTTTTTAATATTGTTCTTGTGTTTAGATTAATTGTTGTAGTCATATTTACCTATCAATAGTAAAATTATTAAGGCATATACATGTTTTTAGATTTATTTTTACGATTTTCTTTTTATAGACTAAAATAGTCGAGTGATATTTGAGGGACAAATTTGGTTTTATTATTATTTCGGTTTTTCTTTATTTACTTTTGATTCCATTTTGGCATTAATGGTTTAGGAAGAAAAATTAATACGTGGCAGATAAGTAATAATACAATACGAATCAAAAGGGATCTTCTATGTATTACATGTATACAGCGTATATCCAGTATGTATACCTGCGAGCTCTGATCGAAATACAAGCAAGTGACGTATAACCGTCTCCGAATTCAGTACAACAACTCGTACAGAATACTGTTCGGATTGGCGCGTTATTGCAGCGCATCTACAATGTTTACCGAAGGCCATATACATGGATTCGTTCCGCTTCTGAGACATCGAGTTGCGGACGTAAAGCTGCGGTTGGAGCTCAGCACCAACTCTCTGGTGCAAGCGGCGCTATAGAATAACTATATATACAACAATGGCCGTGACTGAAGTGTATATATATGTAATATTTTTATTTTGTGTGTATATATGTGTGAATTTTTAACTTTTTTAAATATTTATGAATATTTTCCTTGGTTTTCTTTTTCATAGCATTATATTTATTTCGTAACTTTAATGTATCACATAATATGATCACGCTGGAATAAACACATTACTATTATTATTATAACCAGCCTATATATGTATATGTACCACTCTATGTATATAACATATGTTTAGTAATATATTAAGGAAAATGGATCAGCAGGTCTTTAGTAACACGCGACATACATATACTTATTGCAACTCTGTTTTCTGATAATAATCATAATAATTCTTATCTTTTCTCTCTTACATTACTAGCATTACTTCAGTTGGTAAAAATGGATTGATAAGGTACTGGTTTTAACAACAATTGCCGTGGTCGTGGTGCCCAGCATAATTAGTCAAGTACGACAGTCGTCTCGTAGAATGTTATTCTTCTTGATGTTCCGGACAATATTTTTTATTCATTTCTCGTCAATTTAAACATAACAAATTAAACTACGAGTCTATATCGACATGTGGATTAACCGATGTTTTAACGTTTCATTTGTAATTACACAAATACACATTTTTATCTTTACATACTCTTTTATAATTTACTAGTTGCGCTGTTACTAATTATGCTGATACCGGCATTGCATGAATCATCTAGAAACTCCTTCTAGAACAATACATTTTCCCCTTCCGCCGCTCCGCACCAATCGTCTTAATCTCCCAAAATCTAGTTGTCGTATATCGTCCCCGACGACCAGAACCTGTATGCAATCATCATCAGGTATGCTACATGGTAATGGTCGCCTATAGATTTTGCATGCTAGCGAAGATTTTCCCGTTTTGATAGGCTAATGTTATCCGCTGTGAAGAAATATCTCTCTTGTAAGCCTTTTCTTGTGTCCTTGGATCTTTTCATTACGCATATATGCATTTATATCGACGAATATATGGACATTCTAAAATATTATATGTATAAATTTATTTGTTCCTTTTTTAAAATCTGTTTTCTTTCGCTTACTCGTTACGACACAGCGTATTTCGCTCGACCGTATTAAACAATAAAGATGTGTGTTTATACGGCTTGAAAAAATCGTGCCGATATTCTTTAGCGAGGTAGAGTTGGCTCTTGCAAAGTCTAGAAAGAGTGTAGACAGTGGCGTGCAGTAGGTATAAATTTAGGTTATGCTGTTACCAATGACATTATACAATCATATATTATATATGTACTTTCGTTTAACCAACATCTTTAGACTAAATAAATCTGTTGTTTATACGACCCTACCATGTATTTATTTGTAATTTTAGAGTAGTATTATTAGTGTTTTTAAAGTTTAAGTTTTAACGTAAAATAATACCGTCTTACCCATATAAAAAATGTATGGACGTTTTTAAGAACACTTTCTATGACTGAACATGATTCATTTATTGTTTGAAAATCCTTCACGTAACAACTAAAGGAAATTATTATTTTATATTAAAGGTTAATGCAAGAAACAGTTCTGCCAATTGCTTTTTGTTTTTCCCAAATCAAAAACCAATCCCTGCACCAAATTAAAAGAACAATCATGAAATCAACACGTTAAAAACAGTAAGATAGTAAAATTCGCGAATTAGTAAAAGAGGAAGTAGACACTTCAATGATTAGCACGCAGCTGTAAGCCTTTCTAATGTTATTCTGTTAAAAAACAGCATAGGTAACGACTCCATACAAAACGGATCAACGGGAAAAAAAATTCAATTTAGTAAATAACCAATTATATGACTCGAGTAAAAATAATAAAAAAATGACTAGCTTAAAGACAGAAGAGAGTAATGTAAATAACTTGATACGGCAAATACAAAAGAGCGCCATGGGTACAGCGATGAGTTGTCGTGGTAGTTTTTAGAACTAAGCAATTAAAGTCTCTATTGGTACACAGATAGCGCTGATTATAAAATAATGTTTGTGTTTATGTTAATCAAATTATTTAATTTGTATTTGTTTCCCAGAATTTTTAGTAATGCACAGCTTTTTTTGCTTGTTTGCACTGCACGCCTCTGTCAGTAGGGCGTTTGTTTCCTCCGCGTTACGTAGGCGCGAGACAGACACGTCACTAGTATACTCGTTCATATGTACATAACTTTTGGGAAGCGGAAGCCTTTTACGCGATCTCAACCCTTAATAAATGCCCAAATAACACCGCTTTTTAATGTTTACGCAGTACAAAAGAAGCGCAACGAGCCTTCAACGTTATACCATCACTTTAACTTACTGTACACGTATGGTATGGCTCGTTAGGCGTGTTGCACAATTTGTTTACGTGGGATTTGGTGGTATTGATTCATAGTGCCATGAACCAATTGCACTGACGCCAAGGGCGCACATTTAGTTCACTGTATATTATGTCGACTGTAAAACCAATATTTTATAAAGTTTTCCGATTTCATCTGTAGTACTTATGTTGGGAATGCAAATTCGCAGCTGTTTTGGATAATCAGAATTTTCCGATTTAATCCGATTTTTTAAATATTATTCAATGTTTTGGTATTTTAATAAATACTTTCGGCATGATGTAAAATACACACTGATTCCATTTCTTTCAATAAAACATTGTTAGAAAAATAAAAAGGTTTTTATTTTAAAAAAATATTCAAATCAAATACTTGTGAATGACCAACCAATATACATGAAAGTAACAACACCATCATCTCAGGAAATACAACGTCTTTCTTATTAGGAACTGTATCAAACTAACTATGTACTAAATATATCTTTTAAATCTATTAAAAATCAACAAAAATAAATTTCTCTTAAAAAAATTATAATTCTTTTCTTTCTTATGATCATTACAAAACCACAATATATAAATAAAAATATGTGTTTTAAATGTAATAATACCTTCCATTTCAAAGTTTTCATGGTTTCTTTGTAGGGCCGTGCGCAAAATCGACTTCTCCACCCTTCTCCTCGATATAAATATATGTATATTATATTATAACTAAAACTCTCGGGTTCCTACTGCCCAGCTAAAGAGTACTAGTAAGGCAGGCTGCTAAGAATGTACTACTAAGGTATATAGCACGGTATAGTGTACGGAGCGATCATGTCGTAAGGCTGCGGCGCTCTAGTGAGATGAGTTCTACAGTAACCTTTCTTTACGCAATGTGATGTGCAAACGTAGACAGAACTACCAGTAATGTTTATGACAGAGTCGCTCTTCCGTATTAATATATTTTTTTTACATATTTTATCGAATCTCGTGAAAGATCTCTGCCAAATAAAGTACACATTTTTCAACAAATCGTATTTGTGTCGACTTTTAAAATAGAGGAATATTTTATTTATTTATAAATAAAAATGTCCGTGCACTGTACAAATGCGACTGGGACAATTGAAGGAATTCTAAATGGAAACGCAAATTAATGACAAATGTAGACATTAAGTAAATAAATATCAGATTTCATGAGTGACATATATGCTGTTTCAGGAAAAATGAATTATGCAATTACTAGTACCTACTTATGTATGTGTACGCTGGGTATCTGATTTTTAAATTATTACGCTTTAGGCAGTATCCCACTTTTCACGATATAAATGTGTTTTAAATGTAATAATACCTTCCATTCCAAATTTTTCATGGTTTCTTTGTAGGACCGTGCGCAAAATCGACTTCTCCACCCTTATCCTCGATATAAATATGTGTATATTATAACTAAAACTCTCGGGTTCCTACTGCCCGGCTAAAGAGTACTAGTAAGGTAGGCTGCTAAGAATGTACTGCTAAGGTATATAGCACGGTATAGTGTACGGAGCGATCATGTCGTAAGGCTGCGGGCGCTCTAGTGAGATGAGTTCTACAGTAACCCTTTCTCTTACGCAATGTGATGTGCAAACACAAAACGTTTTATGGACAGAGTAGCTCTTCCATATTATTATTTTATTTTTTTTGATATTTTATCGAATCTCGCGAAAGATCTCTGCCAAATAAAGTACACATTTTTCAAGAAATCGTATTTGTGTCGACTTTTGAAATAGAGGAATATTTTATTTATTTATAAATAAAAATGTCCGTGCACTGTACAAATGCTGTACACTGTACTGCTTGGAAACGCAAATGAATGACAAATGTAGACATCAAGTAAATAAATATCTCCAGATCAGATTTTCATTGAGTTGACATATATGCTGTTTTAAGGAAAAATGAATGATCAAATTTGGTCCATATATGTCGATGGTGTAGTGGTACTCCAAACGAGTCCACGTACTAACTTAAAAATTTGATACATATGGAGATTGAGGGGTGAGAATTGGTGACGTTATATATATATAAGCCAGCCGAAGACAGGTCGTAAGCTCTGTAATTATCCCATATTTCTATATATTTTCCATTTAAAAAATTAAACTAGCTTCGTCTCTATGAGATATTTGATATTTATTTAATAACAGTGCCTTTGTAGGAAAAAATCTAGTAATTGTGTGTTCTTGGACATATTCAAATATTGCTAACATTAAGTAAGGTTACTTTTTAAATCAATAAAATTAATTTGATACTTGAGCATATTTTTCAGAATACATGTATCGAGCAAAAACGGTGGAACCAATATAGTTAGACTGTGCAAGGGACGCTGTAATAACTGTGAATCATCTCCAGATCACAATAGCAGCTGCCATACGCAATGCTGAAGTTTCTCAATAAACTGAACGTCGATCTCACCGTGTTTCCTCCGTATATGCCATTGGACCACAATTTACCAAGCTTCATTATTGCCCCACTAGTCGCGGTGGTTCTTACCTTTCTGCGGCCGAGCCCGCCCCGCGAATGATTGTCTAGTAAACTTCGGCCTTATGTCGGCTTTCCATTATGCAACTTCCGTCATTGTCTCTTGATTGATGTAATCGCTACTACTAATTAATGATTTTCGATTTATAAACTTTTCTAAGGTTTATTTTTAATCTAGTCAATTGTATACACCGAAACAATTGGAGGTAATATGATTTTTTTAAATCGTGGTTGCTCAATTGACTGTTAACGTATTGCTGATTTGTCTCTTTCGCAAAACGTTAATGTATACATTATTGCGACGTTGATAATGTTAAATTAAACAAGGTTTTTATTTCATCATTTTAAAACCCTTTACGATGATAATAAAGGGTGTTTTTTTAGAGGTACATATAGAACTGGTAATGGCCATGGTATTGGCTTTATTGGAAATATATTTTTATGGCATTCAGGTTTAAATATGATTTCGCGCATGTGGGTGCCGCGGCTGGCTCGAATAAAGCGCAATCTGGAAGTCCGATTTTCAACCACTTTTTAGAGCAGCGGGGCCGTATATTGGAAATAACGCGACGAATTATGGGCTTCCAAGGCATCTATCTTCTCTGGTTTATCGGCGTAGACTAGTGACTTCCGTATCCCCAAAGAAAATAATTCAAAGGTGTTAAATCACACGATCTTTTGGAGGCCAATTCACAGGTCCATTACGCAAAATTATGCGCTGATCGATTGTTTGCTTCAATAAATTGATTGTGGCGCCCGCTGTGTGGCATGTTGCGCCGTCTTGTTGAAACCACAGCTCTTCCACATTGATGCCATTCAATTCGGGAACGAAAAAGTCAGTAATCATGGATCTATAGCGCTCTCCGTTGTCTGCAACATTCTGGCTGGCATCATTTTTGAGGAAATAACAGCTTATTCGGTGCGCACTGTACGACGTCTCTGCGGATGCGTATTATCAATCAGTGTATAGTGGCGAAAACAATCCATGGTTATTCGAATTACTCGCTCGGTTGGACGATTATGTCGACCGTAAAATGGACTTAGCGCGCGGTAAGTTTCGCGAACTGAACCACGATTTTCGAAATATAGTTCCAAGCATTGTTTTGGCGTAAGTCTATTCATGGTGAAATGACAAACCAAACTGAGTACAAATCTAGCTATTGGCTGTCGCTGGAAAAAGGGTTGCCAATTCGAAGTAAAACAGCCTTTATGACTATTGACTCTAATGAAACCTACGAATATCAGCTTAGAACAATTTAATTCCGGTGTTTGATTATTTAGCGTATTAATACATTTAATATCTTCATTGGTGGTTATATAACCGAATGAAAATACGTCACTTCGGATCCATCGTATTGTGATTTCAATTCGTCAAAAATATTTGCAATGCTATATATCTTCAAGTTTTGTTTCAACGTGTACATATTTCGATCGTCACATATGCAATTTCTACTACGGATGTAGGTATGGACATTATATATCTACGTTGGAATTCCTGTGCCGTTAATGAATCAACTCTAAAATATTTGGATAATATTTTGGACTTGCATGAAGATATTCTGATTTTCGCTATTGTGGCCGCTTAGCGCGGTCGATAGTGGGTGCTGCGCATCTATATTTCATCTAAAGCAATATAATAAGGATGCCCAATGCACTCTTGTTAAAGCATATAATACGGGATTTTCGCATTGAAATATAGATTCTACTGAGATCTTGACCATCAATCCCACCTTGTCACCGACGGCCGCGTACCCTAGGGCAGGGCAGGGCAGGGCAGTGCCTTGCAGCAAGCAGCAAGCTTATCTGCTTATCTGCTAGTTAGTATCTTTTAATTGTGACAGTGGTTGCGTCGATAGCGCAAAGAATGATGATATCAAAAGATTTTTCATGATAATTGCATTACATCTTGAATGACTGTTCTCTATTAAAAATAATAACATTTGTAATAAATGAACCATTATCGCGGAATACCGCTTACCTAACATTCAAGAGGATGTAACGGACGCATAATACACGCTAGACAAACAGGAAGACTTTTATATTATATATTCAGCGCGTTTCACAAGATCATGTAAACTAGATAACTTCATGTTTATTCGCAATCTGTTTTCAATATCCGCCTGCAGTTCTTGCGTGCGTTGAAATTCGTATTGAAGCGTGTCATTCGCTTGAAGGATTCTGCATCAATTTTCTTTTTATAACACACATAATAGGTTCTGTTATGCTACGCGGGTGTGTATGCTCAGTGGCGGACGCCAGGTACTATGTACAAACTGATATCATCGATTATCTGTAGTGTCATCGATAATGTCATTCGCTTGAAGGATTCTGTATCAATTTTCTTTTTATAACACACATAATAGGTTCTGTTATGCTACGCGGGTGTGTATGCTCAGTGGCGGACGCCAGGTACTATGTACAAACTGATATCATCGATTATCTGTAGTGTCATCGATAATGTCATTCGCTTGAAGGATTCTGTATCAATTTTCTTTTTATAACACACATAATAGGTTCTGTTATGCTACGCGGGTGTGTATGCTCAGTGGCGGACGCCAGGTACTATGTACAAACTGATATCATCGATTATCTGTAGTGTCATCGATAATGTCATTCGCTTGAAGGATTCTGTATCAATTTTCTTTTTATAACACACATAATAGGTTCTGTTATGCTACGCGGGTGTGTATGCTCAGTGGCGGACGCCAGGTACTATGTACAAACTGATATCATCGATTATCTGTAGTGTCATCGATAATGTCATTCGCTTGAAGGATTCTGCATCAATTTTCTTTTTATAACACACATAATAGGTTCTGTTATGCTACGCGGGTGTGTATGCTCAGTGGCGGACGCCAGGTACTATGTACAAACTGATATCATCGATTATCTGTAGTGTCATCGATAATGTCATTCGCTTGAAGGATTCTGTATCAATTTTCTTTTTATAACACACATAATAGGTTCTGTTATGCTACGCGGGTGTGTATGCTCAGTGGCGGACGCCAGGTACTATGTACAAACTGATATCATCGATTATCTGTAGTGTCATCGATAATGTCATTCGCTTGAAGGATTCTGTATCAATTTTCTTTTTATAACACACATAATAGGTTCTGTTATGCTACGCGGGTGTGTATGCTCAGTGGCGGACGCCAGGTACTATGTACAAACTGATATCATCGATTATCTGTAGTGTCATCGATAATGTCATTCGCTTGAAGGATTCTGTATCAATTTTCTTTTTATAACACACATAATAGGTTCTGTTATGCTACGCGGGTGTGTATGCTCAGTGGCGGACGCCAGGTACTATGTACAAACTGATATCATCGATTATCTGTAGTGTCATCGATAATGTCATTCGCTTGAAGGATTCTGCATCAATTTTCTTTTTATAACACACATAATAGGTTCTGTTATGCTACGCGGGTGTGTATGCTCAGTGGCGGACGCCAGGTACTATGTACAAACTGATATCATCGATTATCTGTAGTGTCATCGATAATGTCATTCGCTTGAAGGATTCTGCATCAATTTTCTTTTTATAACACACATAATAGGTTCTGTTATGCTACGCGGGTGTGTATGCTCAGTGGCGGACGCCAGGTACTATGTACAAACTGATATCATCGATTATCTGTAGTGTCATCGATAATGTCATTCGCTTGAAGGATTCTGTATCAATTTTCTTTTTATAACACACATAATAGGTTCTGTTATGCTACGCGGGTGTGTATGCTCAGTGGCGGACGCCAGGTACTATGTACAAACTGATATCATCGATTATCTGTAGTGTCATCGATAATGTCATTCGCTTGAAGGATTCTGTATCAATTTTCTTTTTATAACACACATAATAGGTTCTGTTATGCTACGCGGGTGTGTATGCTCAGTGGCGGACGCCAGGTACTATGTACAAACTGATATCATCGATTATCTGTAGTGTCATCGATAATGTCATTCGCTTGAAGGATTCTGTATCAATTTTCTTTTTATAACACACATAATAGGTTCTGTTATGCTACGCGGGTGTGTATGCTCAGTGGCGGACGCCAGGTACTATGTACAAACTGATATCATCGATTATCTGTAGTGTCATCGATAATGTCATTCGCTTGAAGGATTCTGTATCAATTTTCTTTTTATAACACACATAATAGGTTCTGTTATGCTACGCGGGTGTGTATGCTCAGTGGCGGACGCCAGGTACTATGTACAAACTGATATCATCGATTATCTGTAGTGTCATCGATAATGTCATTCGCTTGAAGGATTCTGTATCAATTTTCTTTTTATAACACACATAATAGGTTCTGTTATGCTACGCGGGTGTGTATGCTCAGTGGCGGACGCCAGGTACTATGTACAAACTGATATCATCGATTATCTGTAGTGTCATCGATAATGTCATTCGCTTGAAGGATTCTGTATCAATTTTCTTTTTATAACACACATAATAGGTTCTGTTATGCTACGCGGGTGTGTATGCTCAGTGGCGGACGCCAGGTACTATGTACAAACTGATATCATCGATTATCTGTAGTGTCATCGATAATGTCATTCGCTTGAAGGATTCTGTATCAATTTTCTTTTTATAACACACATAATAGGTTCTGTTATGCTACGCGGGTGTGTATGCTCAGTGGCGGACGCCAGGTACTATGTACAAACTGATATCATCGATTATCTGTAGTGTCATCGATAATGTCATTCGCTTGAAGGATTCTGTATCAATTTTCTTTTTATAACACACATAATAGGTTCTGTTATGCTACGCGGGTGTGTATGCTCAGTGGCGGACGCCAGGTACTATGTACAAACTGATATCATCGATTATCTGTAGTGTCATCGATAATGTCATTCGCTTGAAGGATTCTGTATCAATTTTCTTTTTATAACACACATAATAGGTTCTGTTATGCTACGCGGGTGTGTATGCTCAGTGGCGGACGCCAGGTACTATGTACAAACTGATATCATCGATTATCTGTAGTGTCATCGATAATGTCATTCGCTTGAAGGATTCTGTATCAATTTTCTTTTTATAACACACATAATAGGTTCTGTTATGCTACGCGGGTGTGTATGCTCAGTGGCGGACGCCAGGTACTATGTACAAACTGATATCATCGATTATCTGTAGTGTCATCGATAATGTCATTCGCTTGAAGGATTCTGTATCAATTTTCTTTTTATAACACACATAATAGGTTCTGTTATGCTACGCGGGTGTGTATGCTCAGTGGCGGACGCCAGGTACTATGTACAAACTGATATCATCGATTATCTGTAGTGTCATCGATAATGTCATTCGCTTGAAGGATTCTGTATCAATTTTCTTTTTATAACACACATAATAGGTTCTGTTATGCTACGCGGGTGTGTATGCTCAGTGGCGGACGCCAGGTACTATGTACAAACTGATATCATCGATTATCTGTAGTGTCATCGATAATGTCATTCGCTTGAAGGATTCTGTATCAATTTTCTTTTTATAACACACATAATAGGTTCTGTTATGCTACGCGGGTGTGTATGCTCAGTGGCGGACGCCAGGTACTATGTACAAACTGATATCATCGATTATCTGTAGTGTCATCGATAATGTCATTCGCTTGAAGGATTCTGTATCAATTTTCTTTTTATAACACACATAATAGGTTCTGTTATGCTACGCGGGTGTGTATGCTCAGTGGCGGACGCCAGGTACTATGTACAAACTGATATCATCGATTATCTGTAGTGTCATCGATAATGTCATTCGCTTGAAGGATTCTGTATCAATTTTCTTTTTATAACACACATAATAGGTTCTGTTATGCTACGCGGGTGTGTATGCTCAGTGGCGGACGCCAGGTACTATGTACAAACTGATATCATCGATTATCTGTAGTGTCATCGATAATGTCATTCGCTTGAAGGATTCTGTATCAATTTTCTTTTTATAACACACATAATAGGTTCTGTTATGCTACGCGGGTGTGTATGCTCAGTGGCGGACGCCAGGTACTATGTACAAACTGATATCATCGATTATCTGTAGTGTCATCGATAATGTCATTCGCTTGAAGGATTCTGTATCAATTTTCTTTTTATAACACACATAATAGGTTCTGTTATGCTACGCGGGTGTGTATGCTCAGTGGCGGACGCCAGGTACTATGTACAAACTGATATCATCGATTATCTGTAGTGTCATCGATAATGTCATTCGCTTGAAGGATTCTGTATCAATTTTCTTTTTATAACACACATAATAGGTTCTGTTATGCTACGCGGGTGTGTATGCTCAGTGGCGGACGCCAGGTACTATGTACAAACTGATATCATCGATTATCTGTAGTGTCATCGATAATGTCATTCGCTTGAAGGATTCTGTATCAATTTTCTTTTTATAACACACATAATAGGTTCTGTTATGCTACGCGGGTGTGTATGCTCAGTGGCGGACGCCAGGTACTATGTACAAACTGATATCATCGATTATCTGTAGTGTCATCGATAATGTCATTCGCTTGAAGGATTCTGTATCAATTTTCTTTTTATAACACACATAATAGGTTCTGTTATGCTACGCGGGTGTGTATGCTCAGTGGCGGACGCCAGGTACTATGTACAAACTGATATCATCGATTATCTGTAGTGTCATCGATAATGTCATTCGCTTGAAGGATTCTGCATCAATTTTCTTTTTATAACACACATAATAGGTTCTGTTATGCTACGCGGGTGTGTATGCTCAGTGGCGGACGCCAGGTACTATGTACAAACTGATATCATCGATTATCTGTAGTGTCATCGATAATATACGCTATGAGACCATCTACATAAAATGCGTTTGAGCCGCACTTTTTGCGGATAATTGGTTTCTCTATTGGAATAAATTTCATTGATAAAAAACTGATTGTTTTATGTTCTTCTCGAGAAGTTGATTTGAAAATTATTATTAACGTATTTGTAATTCGTGTTTTGGTAATGTTTTTCGTAGAAAGTATGTTTAAGATCTCAATGACGAAACAATTTATATTTTTATTTCGAGAGAATAATTGCATACCGACATATTGTATCTACGTTACAGTCACTTCCGCGAAATAGTGATGTGTCTGTTCTGCGTTCGATGTTTCAATGGAATGATAATTCTCAGTATTCGCCGTACGATGAGGTGTCCCGCTCTGAATATCGTTCCCGGCTAGTGTGTATTGTGTATTAAATACATTTAATATGTATGCATAATTTTTGCACATCGAGCTCGCTTATGTCCGAGCTTCGTCACTTGCCGAGCGACTTGGGTAGATAACTGAGGAATGTTTACTGCAGGGCTGCCACCTCTACAAAATGCCAACTTTTTAACAAATTTAATTAATACTTTTATAGGGCCGCAACAATCTAGCAATAATGTAATGTTGGTGGCTGTACTCTTCGAAAATTTGTATAAATATTTTTAAATTTTCATTGAAAAAATGTGCGGAAAGTATTTATCCCCTTGCCCTGTTATAGATTACAATTATTATAAACCAATCGACTGTCTGTATTTATTTTAAAAAGTCACGCGACAATTATAAATTTATAAAAAAAAACACACACACACAACCCTTATCACAATATTCTGCCGAGCGTATCATTCGTATTTCTGACGATAACATCCAAAACATCTGCCGTATAGAAACATGTCCGAAAAGTATTCACTAAGGTGGGTGTAAAGACAGATTGGTTAGTTTGAAGTCTTGGTCGAATGATGGTTAGTGGAATGTCTCCCAAGGTTAGTGGTCCAAGCTCTTTGTTTCTCCTGCAAATAGGTTTCAGAAATATGATCCTATTCGTCTTCTATACATTCTTGAGTCACTTGTATTTATCGATTTCCCCGCGAGAATATCCTGGAGTTCCGTATTATCAACAACGACCTGAACTAGATCCAACCTTGAATTGAAGTCTGCACTGGGTCTTAGAGGCATTCGACAGGTTCATCTGTATTATCTTCGTCTTTGGAAGAAAAATCGTTCAAAAAAAAAACTAGTGTATGAAACTGGCGTCTCTTCTAGGTTAGATTGCGGTTTTTATAGATGGTTTCCTTGGGGAAACCTAGGCTGACGTTTCGGCACGGTAACACTTGTCACTGTCAAGGCATTGCCTCAAAAAATAACAGTTCTACCGTACTTTTTCCATCTGCTAAAAACGCGATCTAACCTAGAAGAGACGCCAGTTCCATACATTAAATGTAATATTGTGTGTGTGTATATATATAGGCTGTTCAGTCAGACTAGCTATCTTACTTACTGCAAGGCCCAGCGGGCGGCTATTGTGACCGCTTCGCGACCGATAGTGGCCGCCGCGCGGTTAGGGTCTCATCGGTCTCATCCTTGCGAGAAGCTATTTTGGTAAGTAATCTTAACCTAGAGATATTAAAAACACGTTCGTTTTTACAGACCTGGCCGTTTAATCGAGCACTATACAGTCATAATGACACTGCTGAAGCCACATCCAGAAAATCATATATGTAGATGGGGGAAGCGTAATATTTTTATGGATGCTGTATCTATATAGGCAAAGGTATCTTGAGATCCCACAATAATGTCATTCCGAAAGTAAAACTCTAAATCCACACAAATAATGCAAAAATTAATGCCAGACTTTTTGGAGGCATTGTTAGGAATTCACCAACCTCGACATGTAAAAGCCGCGCGATCCGAACTATTTCCTTCACTTGTGATAGTTGTTACATTTGGTCATAGGCAATATATGTCTCACTGTCATGTTGATATCATTCTGGGACGTCCAGAAGCAGGTGCTCGTGTAGGAAAAAATCCATTTGCCCTATTAAGGCTTAAATAATTTACTGCCATTCATTAATGATATTGTATTTATTTATTTACGGTACAAATACTTTTTACATATATTTTTTTAGTACATACTGTAAAAAAACAATAACCTTAACCTAAAAGTAAAAAATAATTATAAAGGAGATAGAGAAGAGAAAAAATAAATAAAAATATAGTAAATGCCTTACGTTACACTAAAACATTTATAAAGAAGTAACAGTGTCTGGCTGTACAACTTGTGTTAATATCAAATTAGTTCTTCTGATCTGCCAGTTAAAAACAAATATGTAAGAATTTTTTTGTATTTCGGTTATGTTATATTCCGTACATCAGCAACATCTGCTTACTCGTTACCCAAGTTTTGAATTCTGTGTAAAGGAGAATAAAAATGAGCAACCGTCCCAATATTGTTACAGTAATATTACCATCATCATTCCTGGCTCAACCCAGTGTGGGTCCTGGCCTCAAGAATATAGCTCCACCGGTCTGCACTGCTTCCAGCCAATCGCTGACCCCAACGGATCTTGCCATCTTGTTTTAGGTCTATCTACACTTCTCATGTGCTCTACATTGCCTACATATCGAAGCCTCTCTAATTTTATGACTTTCGGATCATCATACAGGTCGTAAAGTTCCTAGTTGTAATGCCTACGTCACACTCCATTATTTTAACGGCTTCGAAAATTCTCCTGAGGATCCTTCTTTCAAATACATCTAGTGTTGCTTCGTCTTTTTTGCTATATTGTATTAACATTAAGTCAGTTTTCTCAGTCCAATGAGACCTGGAAAACAATAATGAATGTGAACTGAGTGCAGTACAAATACAGCCAATTTAGAAAAGTGCACGTTGCAAATCTATTTGTTTAAAGTGAGAATAGTGAATAGGATTAAGAGAGGGTCGCTTTATTGTTATGGCCAAGTGAAGCGAATGAGCGAGGAGACTAGGAAGATAGACGTAGTGTTGGAGGCAACAGGAACAGATACTACAATTACATTAAACATTTTTACATTTAATGGTAATTAATTAATTACATCGTACTTCATTTTACAAAAGAATGATCATGGGTGGCTATTTTAAATAAAGCCGACCGGTTCGCATTCCTGCTTATCAATATTCGCTACAATTTGACTTAGTTTACGATACTGGTTTTATCTAGAAACTTAACCTTGGGGTAATAAATTGGGGTGCATTTTCTATCATACAGAAATATCATTGGACATTCAGTATACATACTGATTGTTACATTACTATGTATTGTCGTGAATTATGGAATATTATTTGATATATTTAAAGTTGTTACCATGTTAAAAACTTAGAGCTGGTATACCAGCCACTGTAAGATTCTACCAGTTCTAGTAATTTAGACATTGTAATTATATATGTGTAAACCGAACTAATTTATATATGGGTATACTGTATTGCATCAATATTAAATCAAATGCAAATTAAATGTATTAATTAGAAAGATATACATATAAAATCAATTTTATCGAAAAATATTGCGTTTCCTACCGGGATTCGAACCTGGATCTCTTCCAATCCGGGGAAATGCATTATCTGATTATGCTATACCAACACAGTGGATTGACAAATTTTCGAACCTATATGTTACATTTTTCAAATGAATACACTCTATCCTGGCACTAAATGGCACTCTATCCTCTGCCTCACCTCGCCGAGAAATGGCATGATGGTGAGTAAGTACTTACATAATTGCAGAATGTATCCGTTTAAAAAAAATTGTTCCTTATAATTTTGCATAGATTACTTTTTTGGCATGTTGGCAATTTTGGCATTTTTGGCAAAAAACATTAAATTGTATAACAAAATACTTTAAATTTTTTTAAAGCTAATAGTTCTTTACTTTCTGAATTTCCTTGAATGTATATTTCACATGATTTAGGTAGTTTTTTTTAGAATAGTGTTTTTTTTTTACACTTTCCCTTTAGTGTCACTTTTTTATAATGTGAATGTCTGTGATAACTTCGGTATTCATTATATTTGATCAGACAATTCAACATGTCCTTACTATACGCGCGACATGTATTTACTATACATTATTTATACAGCATGTCATACTACACTCTCCTTTGGATTGTCGCTGAAGGTAGACTTTTAAAATACGACGCGGAGTTTTTAATTTATTCGTAATCTCATCGTTATTTAACTCCGAACACCTCGTCATCCTTAACCTTCGATTGAGCCCGTACTGGTGTCACTTTCTTTTACGACAAATCGTTTTACTTATTTAACCCCTAAAGCGTCGTGCTCGTAAAACGTGTATAGAATATTACTAGTTTTGCAAATTTTGTCTTTTATATATGAGATATTTGAATATTTATATTCGTTGGATTATTATAACAAAATATGACGTTTATCTTTTTCTATTTTTATTAAGTTTGCTCTATCCCGGACATGCGTCTAAATTGTATAATATATATTTTATACAAATTAAAGGCACCAATTAGAAAGATATACATACAGATAAACTCAATTCACCGAAATAATATTTTAGCTGCCGCCGGGATATGAACGAGGATCTCTTTCTATCCTGGGAAGTGCGTTTATTCAATTACACTACGCCAGCTTTGTAAATAGTCGACAAATTTTCAAACTTATATGTTATAATAAATGACAATATTTTATTTAACGTAAGAAATGCGAAATACTGATGAGATTAAAACCCATTTCGAAATAGCCAGTAGAAACGGCTTCAAAAAGCTCCAAACCATGCTAACAAACCTGGACCTTCAAGTAAGAATTAAGTTCTCCCGGTGCTATGTTAATGTACGAATGTGTAAAATTGATCTTAAAGTAGCCTTGATTAGCGGAATGGGGACACTCGAAATGTGGTGCATCTTCAAAATTTCCTGGTCAAGACAGATTACTAATAATATTATTCTTGAAATGATGAGGGTAATCCGTATCCTCTTGTAGACCATGAACCGCCGAAAACTGGAGTGCCTGGGCCACGTGACGAGAGAACCCAGATACGAAATGCTGCATCTGACAATAATGGCCAAAGTTAAGAGAAGGAATTGGATCGGTTTGGAAAGTTCTTCCGGTTCAGGAACCTTTGACAGTAGACGGACACAATGCAGAGCCAGAGCCACGCGGGTTCCAGGAGGTTATCAAAACGGTGGTCGTCGACGCCTAACTTCGAGTTATATACAACAATATTGACGCTTCCACCGCCGTGGTAGTAGCACACTGACCTGCACACTTTCATATGTTTCTCTATTCTTCCATATGTTATCTGGAATTAAAGTATTCACCATATAGAATCTTAAAGCATTATTAAGGAGAACACATTTTTATTGTGAAGTTGTAATTATTCAGAACATACGTCTGTAATATTTTAAATACTAATTAAAGCATTTAATTGCTGAACACAAGGCCAATTAGGCGCAGGAGTTTGTGAAATAAAGCTAATGCAAAGTGACAATGTCTTCAAATGCACATTTGTCTTAGAAATCTAACAGTGGAGAGAAACACGGTTTGTAAATAGAGATTAATGGAGGAAAATTCTTAAGGAGGCCAAGACCCATCCGGGATTGTAGAACCAATAGTGATGATGACGGTAAGAATTTTATAGTAACTCCTTTCCCCGGATAACGTTATGTCAATTCCTGAATTTGTACGTCCTGGCGCTGTAAATTTTTTTCATCAGTACTGTATACTGTATTTGATAATATACTGTAATCAATTTTATTCTTTATGTTAAATCTTTTCCTTTAAATCCTCGGTTTTCTTAGCGTGCTGTGTTTAAAGGGTTGACAGGTAACACACATATTGTGTAAAAGTGAGAGTTTACCGTTTGGTCATATACGTCTGGTTACAAACGGTTGGGTTTAAAACTTTTCATTTATTATTTTTCATAGCATTATATTTATTTCGTAACCTTTAATGTATAACATAATATGTGTTATCTTTATGGCGAATCGGGTTAAAAAAAAATACTGATCACGCTGGAATAAACACATTATTATTATTATTAAGCATTATTCAATATTATATGTTTTTGTTTAGTATTCATATATTATGTTAACTACATGTACCATTTTACCCAAGTTGTCTTATATACATAACTGAAAATCTGCGTAAGTGGATATTTTCAATAATCGTAGCGGTATGACAGGCTGAAGTTTTGCACTGATTTTGAGACTTGGTGTACCCTCGGCACAGGCAATATAGGCGGCGGCACATGATAGTTGGGCATCTAATATGATTCACGGCCGTAAGAAGCTGGAATGTCGAGGGGAAACGTGGAGAAAAGGACAAATTTAGTTTAAAATTGAAATCAATATTATCGAAAAATATTGTTGTTGTTACCGTGATTCGAAACTTGGATAACTTCCAATCCGGGGAACGTGCATTAACCGATTATGCTACAGCACATAGTACATTGACGATAAATTTTCGAACCTATATGTTACACTTTTCAAATTGATACATCTATCGTTCCATTATTTGAAGATCCAGGTTCGAATCCCGGTAGCAACAACAATATTTTCGATAAAATTGGTTTTGTATGAACATCTTTCTAATGAATACATTTAGTATTTAAGATATAAGATATTTAAGCTACATTCTGAATAATTACAACTTCACAATAAGAATGTGTTCTCTTTAGTAATATTGAGATTATTGCCTGTTGCTCTGAAACAGGTAAGTAAAAAAATAAATGAAACAGTCGGCAATTTATAATTTTACAATAATTGTGTTACAAATAGATATCTTTTATTTTTGCACGTTTCGCGATATGCTCATTTACGCATGTATAAATGTGCGGTATGGGTGCCCGAATTCCTAAGTCTATATTCATATTGTCGAGTTAATCGCTGTTATAGCCTGTGTCCGGTCAGCTGCCCTCTGTTGCAAGCGCTCGCTCCAAACTTTCTGATTCAGAAATAAATAGCCATTAAGAGTAATTAGGGACCTGGGTCGCAACCTCCGTTTATGTCTATTGTTACCGTCCGAGCGAGCTATTTGATTTGTCGGTCAGAACATTTAGTACATCCTCTTTCGCAATCCACTGGAGACTTTCCAGTCAAACTTGCAAATTGGATATTGCTTTTTTTTTTTGGGACGTGACGTTTAGTAAGAGGCAATTAATCGATGTATTGTTTTATTTAATAGTTTTTTTTTAAAATTACTATTAGATCTTGTTTAAAAAAAATAATATCTAATTTGATTATTCGTTAGTCTCGCTAATTTTCAATTACACTTAAGTGTTTTTTAACTATGAAAATATTATTGATTCATATGTGTTGATGATGTCCACAGGTAAATTTGCGCTCAATTAACCACCATATAAAAATGTTTATTATTTTTAAATTATAGGACGCGAATCTGAAAATGTGTCACATTTTCTTTTACTCTGAAAAACGCAATATTTATTTTGCATATAATGAATGAATGGGATAGTTTTTAATTACTTTGGCGAGCCGAAATCAAAACTTAAATTGTTTTTCTAAAACAACTTTAGTAAACATTCACCTCATCTGCGCCGTATAAGTTTTAAGAATTATAATTATTTGCCATTACAAATGAAATTTGTTTGGCTCAGACTTTCTTTTGTAATGATCAGGCGCCTCTCCAATCAGTGCTCCACTTTCATCGTTCTTTCAAGCCGGAGACATCTTGGTGAAATCGCTCTCTGTGTTTATTCATAGTTTTAATGCAGTGTCCTCCACACGAAAGAAATGAACGCTTAGCGTAAATTATATTATATATAAATATTATCTAAATCATACTTCTTATAATCGTAATCGGATGTTGCATTGAAAAATGCCTACACATGGAGACAGCCCTTTTATTCGACCGTATTTAAACATTCAACACCTGGGTCGTTTATGCTGCCAGGCTCGTCACTGATAGCATATTGTTCACTTTACGTAAGTATATTGATTTCTCATCTTATTAAATAAAATAATGGACTTACGTGGACTTATACTTCTGCATTAACACAATGGATACAATTGTTTATGCTTTACAAATATGCTCGTGTCGTAATTACGTCCGTGTAGCGTACACCATACACGCCACCGAACACCGCAGCCCATCTCTGGGGAACAACGAATGGTGGACGCGAAAGTGTACATTTTCATAAGAATGGCATGTCGCGCAGAAAGAAATGAATACTTTCAAAATACATACGTAATTGTGTTTGTAACCATTGAGGCACACTCGGAAACCATTGTTATTTGTTCCCATCGCCGTGATTCGCTTTCCCGCATTTTGTGCATATTTACGTACTTTGCACCAGCTATTGTTTTTTTTTTAAAACAGATTAAGCTCGCTAGATATTACGACATAGGTGATATCTCATTTATAATATCCTGTATATCACGCGTAGGGAAATTCGAAAGGAAACTGATGCGTTACATTGAAGTGATGTGTCAATGTCATATTAAGTACAGTCGATTCCGCTTAATTGGGACACATTAGGTCCAAATTTTTTGTCCCAAATAAGCGGCTGGTTCTAATAAGCGAAGTTTATGGTAAAATTAAAAAATAATATGCACATATTTTTGAACTTTAATAAATTATTGGAAAAAATATTGAATTACAGAAAAATAATATATAATTTGAAGTATGCATATGAATATGAAAAAATTAAATAATCAATAATGATGTGAGTAGATGAGTGGTGGGGGACGAACCTTACGAGGTCGTCTCTGGGAGAATAGCTCTCTTCCATCACAGCTTCTTCTGAATAACTAGTCTATCTCTGAATGTATACTTTATATTAATGTATAACGTGTTGTAATAAACGTATAGTATTGTTACCTGGAATGTCTGAGTTCACTTACAAGGAATTGGGGTCCAAGTGAAGAGAGGATAGAACCTCTAGGGAATCTGGTGGTAATCCAAGAATTATCACAGTTAGGATTCAAGGTGTAACACTTATGTAAATTCATAAAAAAAAATTGAAAATCAAAGAAAACAAAAAATTTTTAAATGGATATTATTCAATTTTTTTTGATTTGTGTCACTATTCTTGTGCACCAACGATTGTTCAAACGTTTTACAACTACATACATATTTATTTAAATTTTTTATTCACTGTCCCAATTAAACGGAATGGTGTCCCAGATAACCGAAGTAAATTACTATTTAGTAATTATTGAGTTTCTGTTCCTTGGGATTCGGCCCAAATAACCGGCTGTCCCGATAAACCGACGGTCCAATTAAACGCAATCGACTGTATATAAATTAGGTGCACGTGTGATCTTTAGTTCTGAAGGTACATTTTATGTTTTGCGCTTATTCCAGGATGGGTTATAAACACTACTTCCTATAGAATTCCTTTCTACGATATTTCGGTTACACTGCCTAGAAATACATTTATATATATATATTAAAATTATTATGTTCTAAAATTGCAAGTTCACAATAAAAATGTGATTTAAAATATATAATATTATACCACTATACTATTTATTATGTATTTTAATACATTTTATATCATTTAAGGGTTTCCTATTATCATGGTACTGTAACCATCGCCGTTGTGTTAACACATGAAAAAGTAATTTGTCGTAACGTGTCACTGAATATTAAATGTGTTTTTTAGTTTATTAAAACCACTGCGCAATGATAATTGGTAATATTTGTATATATTATTATGTATGAAACGTTTACTTAAGTTTTTTAAATTTATTATTTTTTATGTTTATCTTAAATGAATCACTTGTCCTTGCTAAGCAAAAAGTGATCATTATGTTTTGAAAAGGTGTTTGCTTATACATGATCGATAAACAAAATTTTATAAAAACAGTACAAGATAATTAAAAGTTTAATAAAATATAATTTATTATTATACTTACTTATGATTTAATATTTATTGCACTTAACATTTACTTGGGCGTGATTAAAAATGATGACATTGCTCGTTGTACTCGTAAAGTAATTTCGTAGAAAATTAATTTAACGGTTTTTTTTTTTTTTAATAAGCGCTTTATTTTTTTTAAATCGCTATGAATTGCGAAAAAATAAACCATCGATGCCCATGAGTAAAAAGTACATTTTATTTATTAAATGCATACCTAATTAAAGTAAATCTTTTTATTGTTTCAATCACTTGGCATTGAGTGAATATTAATATTTTAGTTATATTTTTTTTTAATATATATGATCTTAATGATAATTATAGTTTGAAAGCAATGCAATTTATTTATTAAAATGTGCTTGATGTTCAGTAATCGAGAGTATTTTTAAAAGAAAACAAATCGTTTTTTGGATAATTACGTTGAAGCTTAGAAAATGTTATTGTTGTCATATAGTAAATTGATTTTTCGCTGTCCAATTGTACATGTGCCCTGTTTTTGGGAGCGCGAGTGAATAAATCTATAATTTTATTTGCAGTCAGATTCCTGTTTTAAATAATTCAATTATGTATATTTAAAAAAAAATTATGAGTATTTGCCTGGTTATGCCGCGCGGCAACTTATTAAATGATTATTTCGATTTCCAAGCTGTAAGCTCGTTTTCAGTTTTCCGACAGCGTAGCGACACCACCGCTAAATTAGGGCACGTATCTTTGACGCGTACATCCCTACTTGCCCCCCTGACAACAAAGGTTTTCTTTCCTTTTACGCGATCCTCGAATAATTGCTTTCCAGCATTTCCTTAGGGTCTCGTGCCGCACCAACATAATAATATTACGTTCCTTCTGCTTTCTAATAAACAATGTCGAGTTTCTCTATATACCTCCCTGCCTACCTGCTGAGGTGTGAATTCGATTCTTAGGATGAATCAATGTATGCAATTTTGGAACTACGGCTCCGCATTACAATTTTATAAATCTCACACGTTGAAAATTTCAAATAAACCAAACTTATCTCAATAAACGATCTCTTTAATGGTGAAATTTGTTTGCCACCATATAGATGCCTGAAATTTCATAAGCACGTAGTTTTTCAAACCGCGGCTGTTAACGAACAAAAGTATTTTTTTTATAAGAGATGCAAGCGTAGCATTTTTAAAATTATCACTTAACCATGTGATAGGATAAATATTCTTATTATATACGCGTATGTTTATTTTATAATGCTGTTTCTTTTGATGTCAAGATTCTGATCCCGAGATACGAGACACGCGAATAAATTTCACGTTTCCCCGGGATTTCCGAGAATACCTGCTTTTTAACACGAGGAATGGTATTTTGAGCAATTGTATTTTTTTATTTTTTATTTATTTGACATTTTTACAATTTTTTATAACGCGAATTAAGTATTTTACATTATTAAAATTACGTGTTTTTTTTTTCGCTTACCTCTCCGAAAAAGAGACTAGCTCTTGTGCTTAAAAACTACTTTTCTTTTTTTCATAATTCTCCCATTTAAGTCGGCAATCTTCGTACATAGATTCCATGTTACGCGATTTAGCACGTCTCCTCGGTAAGATTGTTCATTTGCAGCTCTTTCTGCATACGGACCCATCATGTTGCCTGTAAACGTCCTCTGCTTCGTATCGCTATCGGAATGTCAGCGTCTTCTGTAAGATATCGTGCGATCTCTCCCCATTACTCTGCCTGAGTTCTTCAAGTTTGTCTGCTATAAGTGCTGCTTTAAATCTGCCTCATATATATTTATTTTTTATTTGGTCTAAGCCTTGTCAGCCCAACGCATTTGTGGACGATTTCTGTTTCTCATACGCAATCATTAATGCCACCTTAAGATCATACAGGATCATTTCTAATGTATAAAGTATATAACGCGGTTTAAGTCCAGTTTGGCGATCGTTTGAAAAATGTCTACAACCTTTGTTTTTTTGTTTATTTCATTTTAATTGGAATTATATTATATCGGTGTAATAAAGGATATAAGAAATATATTATTTTTTCTTGCTGTACGACAGGAAGACCAACGAATGGACAATACATTTTGACACACAAAATAGTAAATGTATAGTAATTTATTAATATAAATAGTGAATCTTAATTATATGAAATTTAATATAAAATCCTTTAAGCAACATGACATAATACCAATTATATATTTAACTGTTTAGGGTACGAAAATTGCGTTATACGAAGTTAAAAAAATCGAAAGAACTGTCATTTTGCACAATTTTATGTTGATCATATAATTTTTGCCGATGATGTTTTCGCCTCATTTATTTATAATCCTTGCGATCAACTTCACCCCTCTTCATTTGAAATCAGATAGTAAGATAGCCTCGTGTAATCAAAATAATCTCGCAAATAAAAACGATTATTAATTCGTTTAATATTTTGTATGGAAAAAAAAACAACCGCATTTATAACTTCTTAGTACAATCCGTCCCAAATATTGTCCACTGAGTTTACTAAGTTTCGTCGACTGTGGATATTGTACATCCAATTTCATCCATTAAGATTCATTTACATTGGACATCTTTACGTTTTTAAAATGATTTTTATTCTAAGACGATTATGTCAATTTTGTAACTCAAAATACTCTGCTTGGACTCATGGAGCTAACAAGAACTGTAGTATTAATACGTACAAGCCAGCAAATAGACTTCTTTCTTTGCTGTAATCGTTGATGTGGCCTTCAATGTTGCGATGCATTATTTAACGCAACGTAGTTGCAATATTAAATGGTTGAATAACAAAACATTATTACAGACTAGATAATGATGTACCTGGTATGATATATGTATATGCACACGCATGTGTACAGGATGGCCCAAAAAAAGTGAGAACATTTCTTAAAATGTGATAATTACATTAAAATTAGTTTAACTATATCAACAATAGCTTGAATAGTTTACTAATTTACTTACTTACCTATTTACCTATATTACGTTTTATTTCGACAATTTCCGGTCGCCAACTTTGATTATTAATTTTTATTTGGTTTTTTCAAATTGTTGCCCAGAATGACAAAAATCACCGCAGAAGACCGTGTTCTTATCAAAAATTTGCGAATTGAAAAACGTTGGGATGCTAGAAAAATGATCAAAGAGTTTCAAAACAAAGCCTGGAGTATAGCTAGACATTACAGCATAACTAGACATTACAACAGGACGGAGCTCCATCTCACATAGCCAGAAATACAATCAACTTTCTTCGTCGTGAGAATATTAATTTCATCGAGTCAGGCATGTGGCCACCGAACAGCCTTGATTTAAACCCACTAGATTATGCAATATGCGATGTTTTGATGATTTCTGATTAGCTAAATATTGTGCAAAAAATATTTCATTAAGAATTATAATTAATTATATTATGTTTTGAAATAACTCATATGTTACGAGATGTTCTCACTTTTTTTGGGCCATCCTGTAGATGAATATAAAAAGTTGCACGCATTGGGATCTGTCTCTAGAGTGATTTTGCGATTCCCACATAGACATTACGTATTGCTTGTCCGTGATCTGCCTGCACTTTGAATATTTATCGCGATGCCTCCATTCCTCCCCTGCCTCCCTCCCGGCCGGGCGCGCGGCCACCCCTGCGCGACCGCGGCGCCCCTGTGACCCCGCGCCGTCATTATGCGCCCGAGTGAAGGATAAGCCGCTAATAGTTCATTAAGAAATGCGTCTGTGTTCGTAATTAACTTTACCTGACGTTTTTATTACACTCGCGTTCGGCAACGCTCGCGTACTTTGTAAAGAATTTGTTTTGCGGTGTCGTATCGATGGTAATGCGTGTAAGCTGTACCAGAGCGTCACGTCAATCCTACATTGACAACGTAATCGATCATAGTTATTGGTCGTCATCCGTACTATCGCTTCTATATATGCATGTGCATTGCGTTATTTCTAGTTGCAAATAAAATGCACTATTGTGTCTCCATAAAACCTCCGCCGTTCTAATTAAATATTATACACATACTTAAGATGTTCACGGGAATTATACGGGAAGAAAATGCAAAACTACAGCGATTTTAAATATTTTCATACGAGCGAAATATTATAAATGTCCGGGTCTAAAATAATACGACCCAAAAGTACTGACATTTTGCACGAAGCCGACACGGAATAGTAGCATTACAGGAGATAAAGGAGGAACGTACCTACATTGAGATCAGTGGCGTGGACTAGGTTATGTTGTTTTAAAAGTACGATGGCTACACTGCCACTAGAGGTTGTATTTATCTGAACTGGAAGCTTTCTTCCTGTAAAGAAATATGATCTTTCAGAAGAATTTTGAAGAAAAAGTATTATAGGAAATAGTTTAGTAAGGTATCTCTCTATCTGTAAGAAATATTTTCTTTTCTCGAATAATATTACCATTAAGCGAAGAATATTATAAAATAAAATCATACCACGTTTATAATGTAATAATAGAACGCATCCATGAAGGTCCGTTTCAATTAATGATTTGAGCTGTGTAGTTAAAAACGTTTAGTAACAATCAATTCTAGCAGACATTTTATATTCAGAACATCACCCGCCGCAGCGAGATGAGTATTGCGTTTAGTTCGTATACGTTTGGAATAGATTTGACGAAAAATGATGCGAAACACATGCACAGTTTAATTTGTCATTTCTAAATTCTTCCGCTGGTGGTGGTTCTATTTAACACGTAGTATTATAACTTTGAATTATTTTCTTAATACAATATGTATATAATTAACACATAATTATAAATTTAAAACTAATATGCACATAATTTTTCATTGTATGGCTGGTACGCCCCTGAGCGAGAGAATTGGGTATTATATTATGGAAATATAATTTTTCCTGGTAACATTAGGTACACAATCAGTGTGTTAATAAGGTGTCACATTTTTTATTGTCTCACACAGCCGGTCCGTCATTTGCGGACGGACTCTAGTAAGATTAAAATTATGTATCTAGTTGCATACATTCTCCATGTTGAAATGCGCGTGGAAAAATAATACAAGCTTTACTGAGCGCGAAGTAATTTTTGATCGATGATTCATCTAAAAGTTACACGTGTTATTTTTATCTGGACGAACACGACACGTCGCGACTGCAATTTCGGAGTGTACGCGTCTGGGCTGTCCTTTCACGTAGGTACTTACATCATTTTTTATATTTTCATTTAATTTGTTCCTTTTAGTCCTTATGATTTTTAGAAGTATTAATTAATTAATGATGACATTTTCGGGAATTAATTAGGGTGTGGGACTCTCGCTGGGGATTGCTAGGATGGACGATGTCGGGAAGATTAGTTGCTAGAGAGACCTAACGGGGTATTCTACTGACTCTCTCGCACCTCTTGCGACCTGGATAGGGTGAATTTCTGCCGGACTGTGACCGAGTTCTGCGACAACAACACATTAATAATTTCTATAGCTTCTTTTTGGCTGCCTTCTAAATTAAATGTGATATCACGTCAAATTGTACAGGTATGGCTCTGGTACGATGATACCGGAGCCAACCTATGATGGTATTATGATGATAATGTTAATAATGACCGAATGTAATAAAATAAATAAATATTTAATTATGACGAATCGAAACGAGAGTAAACAACTCTCATAATGATTTAAGATATGGTGTAAATAATTTTTTTTTAAAAATGATGATAGTAATTATTTATGATTATCAGAAAATTGATCACAATAAGTGACTTACATAACTATAAATAATGGACAAGTGTGCAATGTCAAATACAAAGAGGAAAAATGACGAGGATCTCCTCTATCTGTACTGTCTATACATAAGATTTAAAAATATTCGGTACTACGTGTTTTTATCTAATATTAAATAGTTATAAGAAAATAGTCCCTTGTTAATACAATATTTACATTTTCGTGAGAGAAAAAAAGTGTTTTAAGGCAATTGAATGCTCTCGCAATTGAAATCTTTCGTGTTTCGTTTTACGGCGATTTTCACTTTACGACGATGGTCTGGTCTCAAACCCGACATGTTAGCAGGGTACTATTGTATACGAGTACATTGATAATGTTTTCATGTGTTTTCGTAAGAAACTATTTAAAAAATTATATTCCCATTTCTTTTGTAGGAAAAGTATCGATACCATATGTATTGTAGGCCGCGGACCTTTTGAGTCCTAACACCCCGCGTTAGCAGTGTTGGGATAGTATGGTGGGGTAGTATGGTGCGGTAGCACCACTGATCACACCAGCAAACATCAAAATTAACGAAATAAATAAATTTATATTTTTAAGATTAGCAAAATCAACTTTGTTGTTAAAATATATTATTTTAAATTGTTAACTTTGTTTAATTAACCACTTAATGAATTAAAAATATATCTACCGGTTTCGAAAAATATCATTTTATTCTTCAGGATGTCATTAACTAATCAAAAACATATGTTATTGTTTCTTTAACAGAATCTATTAATAAAAAACAATAAATATTTAGAAAATAAATTTAGTACCAAACTTAAAATGTTACTTGATGATACAACATTACTAGAATAATTTTTATTTCTTCTCTATTTTATTTTTCTCATTTCCACTGCATACAGTTTTTCGTTCGTCTTCTGCCGCTCCAGGCCTCGCTTCCATATATCAGTGTCGGTACCAGGTGTTCCGCACAGCATCGCGGACCACGGACGCGGTAGAAAGTGGCCGAGAAATGTATGGACAAAAAAGGCCATTTTTTCCGCGTCACAAAAACATTCCGCCCGGCATTCCGCACCACTGGATTTTCCACGTC